>VZTM01028307.1:342486-433384 GCA_013400555.1 Jacana jacana | reverse complement strand
GCCCTGGAGTTTTAATGTACTGTTGATAAATGAATTCTGTTCTTATTCATCCCACTCTTGCGTGATGAAGAAAGAAACCTTTTCTGTGAATTGACCCACGTTTCTTTCAACTCTACCTTTCCAGATAGACCTGTAGTGAGCTCCCAATTTGGTGACTAGCTAATCCTGGCCAGGAGTTAGGAAGACCATTGGTATTGACAGCAAGGATTGCTTTAATGAAGAAGAGCTGTATTCAGCAAATTCAGTGAAGAATTCCTTTTATATTTCTTGTAACATAGTTCTGCATTTCCTTAATGCAACACACTATGCTTGTCTAAGTACTTAAATCTGTTTGGGCTTTCATCTGTTTATTAGAAAGAGCAGAGTCAATTTTTATATGCATCGTGAACAGTATGTCAGAGGGTAATGAGAGGATGTATTTTCTTTTTCTTTTTTTCCTGTCATGAGAAAACCAATGTTTTCTTGAACACTAATAGATGCATTTTCAGTGCTTAATGATAGAACCTCAGCTTAAAAGGTCCAGGCATTGTTCAGATGCCCCTGACAGCTGAAGGAATGTTGCCTAGAATACAAGAACCTCCAAAGTGCAAGTACAAAAAAAACCCGTGTTGCAACCTCAGCAGAGCACCTCGTGTTGGTTCCATATATATGGGCTTGATCTTTTTCTTTTCAGAATCCACAGGTGAGGAGGTTTTAGTTCACCTCCTCTCAAGTGTTCGTTCTGTTGATGGTCTCACTGGTTAGTTTGTAGTGTAGTTTGGACCTAGTGTTTAAAGACTTGAGGAGGAAAAATGTCATCAACTACCAAGTCAGTGCACCAAGTCAAGTGCATCAATAGTGTTCTGCCATCCTGTTCTTGGGCATCTCCAGTGAATGTCTGTAGGAAGTTATGCTTGGGAAGATTTCTTGTGCCATATTGGTATGTTTCTACCATGTCCAGGCATAGCCTCAGCTCATATAAAGGTTTTAGGTTAACATTGTGTTGCTCTGACTGTTGGTGTGCTGCTTTTGTGGTTTTATTTTATCTGTTAGCATAGAAGTTGTTATTAAAAAGGCACATCCTCCTGTATACCCCATGCAGTAGAGATGATTGACTTGTTTTAAATCAGGTATTGCTGTGAGATGTTGTGATAAAAATTGACTTCTTAATGAGAATCATTTTATATCCTGATAAACATGAGGCCAAATCTCACTGTTTGTTCTCCAGCTATAAAAGTCCTGGAAATATCCACCGTGATTCTGTGCTGGTTAATCTCTGAGTCTGATACGCAGCAAGTTCTTACTGTTTTAAGTAGCCATCTGAGGCATGGGCACCCTGACTCATGAGGAGGAGAACATGCTAATCCAAATACTATTTCAATGGTTGCACAGAGTGTATAGGATATAATTTACTGCAGTCTGACATACCATGGAAATCACCAAGCATGCAGTCTTTTGTTTCCTGTGCTACAGTTCTGGGTTTTTAAACTCTCAGTTCTTCTACAGGGAAGATCTTGTCTTGCAGATTGACTCGTATTGACTAATACTGAGACTGTCTTTCAAAGAGACACTCTAGTTAGACAAGGCAGAAGGCATTCTAGTGAGTGAAGGATTGAGGACTTCATCTTCCAAAGTGATTTAGCTATACATAGATATAAATATAACAAGAGAAATTGAATTCGTTTAGCTTCACTTGTGGATATTTATATTGCTCTAAACTTGGCTTTTTTTGCACCAAGTTTGTAAGCTACTGTTGAGGCATTTAAGTAGCCTTTAGAAATCTGGGCTTTGGTCACTCAGGAGGGCAGAGCCCATCAGCTGTCAATGAGATTTGAGCTCTGATGCAAGTCATTTCTGAAAATGAATTATCAGTCTGTGAAATGCATGGCCATCCTGCATGCAGTGATAACTAGCTTGAAGAGACCACTGAGATGAAAGAGACGATACCAAGGCAAAAAGAGAGCGAGATGACAAGATAGTGGAACCAATGAGTTTGGTTCCCTGGCTTTGAGTAATGGCCTGAATTTTTCTAGAAAACAATCTAGAAACACTGTCTTCATAGCACCCTGACTTCAGGGGAGCTCACTGCTAGTAGTCTTGCTGGCTTGTAGCATCCCTGTGACTAGTGAGGATAGATATAGCAACGAAGCTCTAGTGGTAGATTTTAGTATGGTTATGGCTAGTACTGCTTTCTTCGTAATCTTTGTTTTATGTTCATAAATCCATGAGTGGTCATAATTAAAATTCAATTAAACCAACAGAACTTAAAATTTGTAAGGCTGGAACTCTTGTCCTCTATCACTGAGAAGAAAAGCAACCTCAAATACTGACCTTTTTGGTATTTGTTAAAGGCATAAATGGAAGTAGTAATTATGTATGTTTCTACAGGGTGTGTTCTACTCCAAGGATTATTTTTATTTATTTTGCTCTCCCCTTCCTCCCCAAGGGAATTTGCCCTTTATTTCACACATCATCCTGTGTATTCGTCAACTTCGCCTGCTGTGTTCTTGGCCTGGAAAGTCTGGAAGCAGATAAATCCTTGGAAGTGGCTAGTAAATGAATGGGGAAGTTTGAGTTTTGTTCTGTAGGTTGATCATAAGTGATTGTTGCAAATAAAATTGGATATTTGGCATTTGTGCTTCAATGACTTCTTGCAATTTCAAGTCTGAGTCACATGTTATTTCACGTCCTGGCAGTAAGGATGGTAGTCTCTTGTAATGAGAGTGTGGGAAAACAGTCCTGTGAATGGGGGCAGTAGCAAGACGTAGAAGGAACAGAAATTGAGAGCTAGAATGCTCACCAAGCTGAGACCTTTCTCTTTGTAGGTCACACAAGCCTTGCCTGCAGCATCATTCCTAGAAAAATCAGGCTACTGTAGGATTGATTGGCTGAGGCCAGAGCTCAGATGTAATTTTCTCCTGTCGCATTCAGAGGAGCCCAAAGTAATTGATTTTGTGTGTAAGCGTGCAGCTTGCATAGCCCAGTGACAGAGGGTGTGGCTGTGTCCTGCTCCACCTCATTTAACTTCCATCTGACCCAGGGCCATGGCAAATTAGGGTTTGTCCCTTTGCAGTGGAAAGCAGCTCCCATTTGCAATATACTGACTGCATTATTAGTTATCAGCATGCAATAGAGAGTCCTCCCCAGAAAAAGAGCCTTCTAAAGGAACTTCATTAGATGGCAGGGAGAGGCAAACAGCAAGCCCAGAACATCGTGCCAGTACAGGTTGTGTTAATCTCCTTGTCTCTCTATCCAACAAATATTTGGGTTCTCTCTACTCACACATTTTCACTAGTAAAGCTTTTGTAAATATTCAGATGTACGCTCTGGGCCGAAGTGGGTTATTTTGGTTTGGTTTGAACTGCATTGAATAGATGGTGGTAGAAAATGGAAAAAAAAGCAGCCACTCTTGTGTACAGACACAGATTAGAAAGTCAGATTACTGTGGTTTAACATGCTACCAAGGATCAGGTGGGCTGCAGTAACTCCCCACTTCTAACTCATTCCAACACTCCTTGCACATCTGCCAGAGAGGAAGGGCATTTGGCTAGGAGTCAAAAGGTTCAGTTCCACTGCCTTTCATCTACCACAGGCTTCCTTGCAACCTTGGGCATGTTGCTTTTGACTCTTCCTGACCTCCATTGTTCATGGAGAAGATAATACCCAAGCATTTGTTCCACAAATAATAGATTCCTTATATATTGTGCAATCTCTGTAAATGCATTATACCTATTAATAACTGTTAATGGAGGGAAGATCAATCAATCTGAAGATCAACTCTCCTTCATGTTTTGACTAGCCCTTACAGAAATTGGAAGTATATTTTCCCTGATCCATTTGCACAATCAAAACTCAGCCAGAAGCACCAATCGCAGCAAAAGTAATATATCATACACAAGGAAAAACTTTCATAGCCATGCCGTCTCAATTACAAAATCACCCATTTTTATCTTCCTTTGCGTTTTTGTCTCTGCAAATTACGGACCCTTACGCAGCAACGGGCTCTTACTAGGTGTATGTACAACACTTACTTCAGGCAGTGCTCAAGCACTTATCTGTCTGACTGTAGTGGTACTGAAATGTGCCACAAGCTTTCAGAGGCCAGTGGATGCAAGTATTATTTTTTTTATTAATTTAGGGATTTCTTGCTGTTTAGGATGATCTCTTTCAGAGTCACTTCTATTTTTTATTACTCTTTGATTGGCAAGATGAGTGTGTCAGTGTTATGAGTTTTTCAATTTTTGCAGTAGGAAGACCTTTAATCCAGCCTTCCAGCAGGGAAATCAGTTGAAATTCCCGATGACATGTGAGTTCTGTCTGAAGGAAGGCCTTGTAAGACTGGGGCCCAATTATATTACTTGACATTTTACATAGCAGTATCAGAATGCTTGTCTAACAAATACAAGACAAAGCCTGACCAGAGACAGCTTGCAACCTAATAAAAAAATAACATACACTGCAAGCCAATCACTTTACTCTTAAATTGCATAGAGCAAGAATGCACAATACACATCTTCTGGCTGTTGTTTTGGGCGTCTGGTTATGGTTTTGTGGGGGCTTTGTTGTTGTCTTTGCATTGGTCAGCTCTAGCACAAAAGGTCCCCTTTCCTGAAGAAAACCAACCAGTTTATATTTCCAGATGTCTTTTTCAATTTAATTAGACTTGGCATGGGAAGCTTTTAGAGGTAATTGCCATTTGTGGGAAGTTGCATGGGTCAAATATAGCTTCTGCTACTTCTCTCAGATGAGCATTCAAATAATAGTATTAATGGTTTGAAATCTGTTTCAGGCTTGCTCTTCATAGGAATCCCAAGCCAGTTAACAACAGAAAAGGTGGTGGTGGTTGTTATTCTCAATGTTTTCTTCATTTCATTTCCCTTCCTGCCCCCCAGCACAATGTTCAGTGATTGTACACTTAAAATGGGAATTTGCAGGAGGGATTGTAGAACTCTGCTCAAAGAAGAGGTGCTCATTAATTATGCTCTGTCCACAAAAATGTTCTGTTTTTTTTAACTTATTTTAGTTTTAGCATCCCTGCTGCAGTGTTTAGGAAATTATATTTTGTGATGAAGAATACGGATGTCTGTAATGATACTGTGTCCCCTAATTGCTGTATTGGAAGGCCTGACAAGCGGGCACATTTATACCTTTACACTTGACAGCCGAATTCCTTCCTGCTGAGTCAATTCACAGTGTGAGACGCTCATGGGATGAATCTTCTTTCAGCCTCTTGCCAACCAACAGCACCTATGCAAAGCAGTACCAAGGTGGCATCTCCTGCAAGTGGCAGGGGGGTTGAGGGTGGGAAATCAGGCCATGTCTCACTGATGCTGGCAGCATGGCATGCTGTGGGCAGACCACCATGCCTTTAATCTGGGGACTGCACTTGTTGTTTCCCTAGCCCTTGGTGCCACCTGGAAAATGCAGCCATTAATCCTCAGCATAGGGAAAGCGGTGGGCCTGCCAAGAACCCCTTAGTCCAAAACCCGCCATGGTGTGGGGCAGCACCGCAGTCAGTATTGATCTGTGCCTGAGAAATCGGTGACCGTTGTATTATATAATTATTGATGGAGCTGGAAAATGCCACAGGCGAAGCGCGGCATGCTGTTTGTTATGCTGTATTGTCTCTTGTCTGCGTCGGGCCTCTGCGTTTTGCCTCTCATGTTCCCATTGCATGTTTATTTATACCATGTTCCTTTAGCTTTCATATTTCTCCTGTGAATCCAACTTGGAAAAATCAGCTCTAGTTTTAGTTCGGGAGAAGGAGGGGTGGGCTGCGAAGGAAATGAATTCCTCCAGACGCTCTGCAAGGCCCTAAGCTGAATACAAAAACCAGAGAGAAGGCACAGGGACTTGGGAAGCAGAAGGCACTTTTTATCTCGGCAAGGCCCATGGGGACTGCCAATCTTCTGATAAAAATGCAGACTTCAGAAGCAGCCATAATGTACAGCCTCATCCATCACGTGGTTGGGACAAATGAGTTGAGACCTAATTTGCAGAAGTGATTAACTGAAGTTCAGCTGAAACTTCCCAAAGGCCTTTGGAATTGTATGTACTTGGTTCCTATGCATCCTGAGGAAGGGGTGAGCACAGCCCATCAAAAGTTTCAGACCATGGTTGAAGCACTGCCCTAGCTGAGGAGTATCATCTCTAAGAGCCTGGGCATGAAGGAGAGTTGGGTGATGCTTCATCTGTCCCAAGGAGGTGTTTTGTGTTGTGTACCATGCATCACTTTTGAAATTCCCTTGACAAAATCACAAGCTTGGGAGAAGGAGACAGGTTGCAAAATGGCTCTGAGGTGTCTTGGCAAACATGGAAACAGGAACACGGAGGCAGGAAAGCAAAGAATAAAAGTTGACAAAGCTGAGGGGGGAGGACCGCCCAGCTGGGGGCGCTGCAGGGCAGCAAGGTGGTGGTGGAGGAGGGAGTGACAGCTATTGTGGGGAGCCCACAGCTGGAATAACCTCTGTATGTGACTGCAGATGTCTTCTAAGTGGCAGGTTGCCAGGACAGGAGTGACAAGTTAGGCTTTCTCTGGGCAGGTGGGAGGTGGGTATCTGAAGGCAAAGCCCAAGGTGTGCCACTGTGTGTGTGGGTGAGACCCTCGCAGCGTCAGCTGCCTTTGTGCCTGGTGCTAGCGCACACTAGTATCACTTTCACTGGAGCAGAAAGTTACTAGTTTAAAGCTGCACTTTGTAATCTTTTATCTTTACATTTAAATAACTGCATAGATTCTGAGCATCTGTAGGGAACAGTCCTGTACCAGCTGAGGATGAAGGAGTAACAAGGGTTTTTTCATCATGAACAACTGTGATTCACTTCCAGCATGTGCAATGAGTTACAGGTATGCATATGTATGGGACTGCCCTCTCCTGGAGGAAATATGCTCTGCTTTTCTCTTCCTCCCCTTATGGCTTCATCAGCACTGTGCTGATTGCTCTGATGGTGAAAGTGCAGTGCAGCATGCACCCAGTTACCTGACATGGGGAATGTGTGCAGGAGGCTTTTATTTTTAAAATAAAATAACTTTTAAAATCACTTGGGACCCCCATCAATCCTGTACTTTCACCATTGATGGAAAGATTTGGGTTTTCTTAGTTATAGGTAAGGTATAGATTGAATCAGAGTCACCATTTATGGTATAGGTTCTGTCTTGACCCAATTGTTGTGGGGCTAAGAGCTGTAGGGTGATCAGCAGTAGTATTTATGCTGTACCTCAAAACAGAGGGGCGTGGGAAGCTGATCTCTTGCAACAGGTCACTCCTGGGATTCCTGTTGCAAAACTGGCTGTGTAGGGTTTGCACCTGTGTGATCCACAGGTCTGAGCTTCAGCAGCTCCTCTTGAGTAGGCAGTGTCAAAATAGAAGCATCCTACAGCAAAGCCTACTGTAGCAAAGTGCAAGCTTTAAGTCAAAAGCAGTGAACTGGCATAAAGGTGGGCCTGTGCTTAAATTCACAACCAGCACTTACTGATGAAGAAAGGAAGAGGGACAGGGCTTGGCTAACCCTTGTGCTTTATGGGCTGGAGCTCCCTGGATCTGCAGACTACTGCTAAAACTGCTTTGCCTCCAAAGGCAATACAGCTGTCACCTTGGGAGAGTAGTCAAGCCACAGCCAGAAATTCCTTTTTGGCATTGGTGGGTGCTCTCCAAGCATAGAGAGGAACTTAGTTTATTCCCTAACCTGCAGCTGCCATTGGGGTGGTATTTTAAGTCGGTGCTTTTATTGCTGTTCAGAGAGGGCCTATTTCTACTTGACATAGCACCGCAGTGCTCTTCCACCTCCAGCTACAGGATAAAACACAGTTGCCACCCCACACCTCTGAGCAGAGTGCTGCTGTAGGGAGGCAGCAAGCAATCAGCAAAGATTCACTGAGGACTGTGATGCTGTAAAATAGCCTCTTGGCACATGATACAGGGAGGCGCTTACCAAGGCGACAGGGAAACTATACATTTCCTTTTTCCAATCCATTAATCAAAGTTCCTGCAGTTCCCATTCCAGTGAGGCAGGTGAGGCTCTAATAAATATGGAGCAGCAAAACTTGATCTGAATCCAGGCTCTCAGAGCATTTTCATAAATAAGAAGTTGCAACACAATAAAATAAACCAGTCCGCTTCCCAGCTGCTCCTCTGTGAACTCTTATTTGTAGTTGCAGGGTTATGCAGCTGGCAAGGCTGGCCGGGTTTTGGTTGGGGATGAGGAGCAGGATAGCTCGCTCTCTGGGAAAAGGGAGGTTTTCAGCCTCCCTCTGTTATCGATGGATTGTGTGCGACAGGGCCTGCAGCTGGATTATTCCCTGATGCTGTGGCAAGCCACTTTCTCAACGCCCCCTTTGTACTGGCTTGATCTTATTACTGGTGATGGCCTTGGAGTCGATACAGAGTTGGTTTCACATCTCGACAGAAGGAAAGTGGAGGAAGCCCTTTTTCCAGGCCTGATGCTGCAGTCCTTGTTTGCTGAGTAGCTCCATTGATTTACGCAGGACTATTCAGATAAATTGCTTTTCTTTTTTTTTTTTCCTTAGGTAAACCTTTCAGCTAACATGACTTAGTTTTTCTTTTCCCCTGATTCTTAGCCTGGTTTTGTACAGAAACATAGCTTCTACGAGCACAGAGTCTGTCTGTCTTTCAGACCTGTGTAATTACAAAACATTTTCACTGACTTCAGCTAAAAATTTCAGATGAAAATTTTCAGAATGAGATTAAATTTCAAAGACATCCACTCCTCATAATTTTCATCAAACAAGGAGGGAAGTGACCTTGATGGTTCTGTGGTTGCATGAAATCAGCCATGTGTTTGGACAACAAAGTCTCTATCCAGAAGAAATGTTACCAATGTCCAGGCCATAGGAAAAGCCTCACCGGGAGGATTATTCCCCCCTCCCCCCCAATCCCTTTTTTAAAGNNNNCCCCCCCCCCCCCAATCCCTTTTTTAAAGACAAACAAAAAGAAACCCCCAAAAAACAAATGCAAATCACCTTACTTGGGCCCTAATAACCCCATACACAGCACAACAACCCCCTGAAAAAACAGTGTCTCTAATTCCAGTGCTTAGAGAAGAACCAGCTAGTACTGTTGGTCTGCACCCCAAGAGGCTATTTGGCCATTTTGGGCCACTGATCCATCAGGGCTTGTGTTATTATTTGTGGTTTTCACCTCACGATGTAGAGGACAGTGAAGGAAATCCCATAAAGTCTCTGTCCAAAGGTGCACAGGCCTGTATTGGGAAGATTAGGGACAAGGGGGACAACAGGCCTTTGAAAATCCACTGAGATTCTCGAAACCTTAGGATTTGATAGTTGTTATTATTTCACTTTGCCAATCAATAGTCAAGCAAGTAAAACCTTGTTAAGACAAGGGACTTAAGGCTCTTGGGTAATGCAGGTGGACAGTGACAGTGACACTGAAGCAGTGCTTTTATTTTGGTTTTTTTCCCCCTTTTTTTTTTTTTCCCCCCAATAGTAAATAGGGCAGAGTAATACTTAATCAGCTTTTTATAAAGTACTTTGGGATGCCAGCAAAACAGTGCCCTAGGAATCCAAAGTAGCATTGCTGTTACTACTGCTCTATTAATGAAATTAGTGGTCATAGTGCTTTCTTTTCCTTTTCAAAAGTTTCCGTTGTGATGGTGGTGGTTTTTCGGTGGGTTTTGTTTGGTTTTGGTTTTTTTTTGTGGCAGAGTCAAAGTAATGGGCGAGTTTGTGTGCTTTTCTGCATCGGTTCAAATCCACCGACTTTGCTTGCTTTTAGTGCAGGTATGTGGTTTGGGAGATAAAGGGTGAGAAACTTTGAGGAGGGGTTTTTTTGTACTTCTGCAATGTTTTAGTTGTGACCAGAAGCCACAATTTTGGTGAATCTCTGAGGAACTCTTAGCCTTGCAAGCTCACTAATGTGCACAGACTCAAAGATGTGTTTCTGCATCTTCCTGGAAGTTTTGAGATGTTTTCCTGAACCTTTTGAGGTTCACTTATTTTAATATAGTACTTTGAAGCTCAGTTATGTGGGGCCAGATTCAATGAGAGATATACGCAACTCGTTTGTTCAGGCCTCTAGGCTGTCATTGGTGTCAGGGGAGTTATATGCCTGGTAATGATTATGTCTCCAGTTCTAGGTGGTTTTGTCCCTTGCAGAGGGTGTGAGGGAGAATATTTACACATAGAACATCTGGTGCTGGGGTTGAACTGAATGGTTGGTTCTCTCTGCTTTTGCACATATGAGTAAAGGAGACAGCCTCCTGGGTTTGCTGAAGTGTCACGGTCCCACTTGCTTTTGGTTAGCCTCCAGCAATGCACACAATTGAGGATTTTCTCCAGCTTTCTTTAGTACAGGCTACATTTTCATACACTGTGCATTTGTAATAAGCGTATGTTGTTTGTTTAAGGACTTAAAGCCTATGCCAAAATTTTCTTGCCATGGCTTTAAATGTGTGGCCTAAGGGTAGTGTTATTCCAGCTGCTAGTGAATAGAAGCACGTTTGTGTTCTCAGTGACTAAAGTTTCAAACTAGATCCAAGCTACTTCTTCAGTTCATGCTATGTCACGTTAGGGGTAGACAGATGTTGGGAAGCCCAGGTGCTTTAAACCACCATGCATTTTGTTGTATGCAAGAACTGGACTGTGACTAAAGTAGTTGCAGTGTCTGCAAGGCAAATTGCTGCCATTCTGGCCACAGATTCTGCCCTGCTAAAGGTGTAAGGGAGTAGATCTGTACAAGACTTGCTTTGTGGGCTTCAGAAGTGAGAAGGGATACTCAGCAGGTAGAAAGAAAGCTTTCATGACTGCCTTTGCTTCAGCTTGTCCCAGGGGGACATTTTTCTGACACAAAATGGAGAGCGATGCTGCATCTAGACACTGCAGCAGTTCGGAGAGCTGGAATGGGATTAGCTGCTGTGAAGTCTGCCTGGAAGGAGTGACCCATGGCTCTGCCATTGATGGAATGAATTGCAGACTGCTGCCTTCGGGGGATCAGCAACACCCCACAGGGGGTATTGCTCTCGCTTCAGAGGGCTTGCAGTGTCATACTTTCCTTCCGGAAAATGAAAGACCAATTTCAGTTGCGTTCTTAGCACCGCTTCCCTCAGCACTCTAGGCTTCCCTCTGTGGTATCCCCTCCAAATATTGACTAGGGTGAACATTGCTTATCTTGGGAAATCAATGAGATGACAGCCCAAGGTACTGCAGTAAGAAGACAGGCAAGGAGATATGTATCTACCTCTGACTTTTTTTCACCTCAATAAATATGTTTCCATAATCCAATGGCATTGTAACAATATGCAGTAATTACTGTGGCTGCATCCATCTCCTTTGATTTAATCAGACAGATATTATATGTTAAGTATCAATTGATTATTAAAAGCATATTTGCTGATGCTTCCAAATCCATGTAATGACGCATAAACAGTTATTTACTGCACAGCTATTAAAACTCAGCAACTTGACTTGCTTTTTACAATCGGTATTTATTTAACATGCAATGACCATCCTATCCCATTAAAACTAAATGTGTTAAATGTGTTTTGGGCATTTAATTTTAAAGCTTTTCTTACCATAATATTAAGTGATTACAGAAAGCTGTTGTCTTTGCAAGCCTTTGGTGCTATGTAGCATACTTCGGAAGAGTTCCATTTTGATAACCTGCTATGATACTACTCTGGGTCATGATAGACAAACCATTATGGTTCCTCTAAGAAAGTAAAACTTGTTGATACTGTAGAGTTGTTTGAATTTTAAAATCCCTTTATGATCTTGTGCCCTCTAAGAGGTCGAACGCTCCAATTCATGTCCAAATCCCCTGGGACATATGATATTGAGGTCTCTTCAACTGAGGAAAATCCAGCCTTCATCTTTGGGCAAGGCAGATTTGCTCTTTACCACAGATCTTGGGATGTTTAATGCCACAGATAGTTTTAAGAAGGACAATTCTCTTGATGTTATATTATCCTGTGGAAAAATTAAATTACTTAGGAAAACTAGGAGTAGTTCACAACCAGCAAATACTCTCTCAATAGTCCCCTTATTGTTAGGATAAGTGGGGCAGAGAATCCCATAGAGGCTGAACACTTCTCTGTAATGTAATTGTGAGCTTTGTGATACATGGTGGTTGACTAGGTGTAGGTGTTCTGCAGCAGTGAGTGTTGGTGAGCACGGTTGGTTGTGAAGCAATTGGAATCTTTTTCTTCAATCCCTGAAAATCCCTTCCCTCAACTCTCTTTACTTCCAGGCCTGGAGCAGCTCAGGCTCTGTTTTCTTTCCTTGCCAGAACATGCTTGAAGGCTCCATGGTAGGGCATGCATTCCATCTGCCTGCCCTTTCTGGAGTCTGCAGAGCTTTCTTGCAATTCCCTATGCATCAAAGCAAATAAATAAATATTTGCAGAGTTATTAAAGATTTATTGAAAACGCCATATATTTAAACCATCTTGCAAAAAAAATAGATGACTGAATATTTATTATTTACATGTTAGGCATCCTCTACATATTTATTTATTCCTCCTTAATCCTATCCATGTTTTATAAATATTGCAAAAGACCCGTCAATAATATAACATGTTTTCATTAATCCAGAGGAATAATTAGAAGACATTTAGGGTAATATTGCTCTGTACAAATATTGCAGAAGCCTGTGAAGAGAGATGTTTTGAACAGCAGCTGTCACCTGTGTAGCCAGGGCATATATGAGCATGCCACACAGTGGGGGCTGGCAAGTGCCTTGGATTCTTTCTGTGTGCTATACTGCCTCTTCTGCTCCCAGGGGCAAGCACTTGCTTTGCAAAGAGATCCTTGGAGTGACAAGCCTACTTCTCTAGGGGAAGGCTGCAGGATTTAATCACTCTCTTGTGAAGCAAAACATTCTCCCATTTGGGATCGCTCTAGATTCAGCACAGCCGTGAGGAAGAGGCAGGGTAGTTGTGCAATTGTCTTCACAGGTTTCTTAGAGACCTTGCCCCATGCTGACAAGTCTGCTGGTCAGTGCTAAATTATGGCCAGGGAACATATAATAATCTTTACCAGAAATAATCTTGTGAGCAGGTGATCAATTATTCTGTTTTCCAAAATGATAACAAGCTTCTATTTGTACTAATATTTCAAGATCGTGAGGGAGCCATCACCCATAGCTGCTCGTTCTTTACTCTTTCCCTACTGTTGCCTCGGTTCAGCGGTTTCTGTCTCCAATTATTGTGCTTGGAATCCCAGTTACTTTAAAAAAAAAAAATTGAAAGAAAAAGGGTTGTACTTGGCTTTGTTCATTCCCTAGTTCTTTTAAAACTGTGCTCACAAGGCAAAATTAGCAGTCTTATTCGCTATGCTGTATTCATTAAGACTTTGACCTTCTTACTGCTAAACTTTCACTGGAGGGGACTCTCCTGGCTGCTTCACTGTCCTGTAGCAGAGCATCCTTAACATCAGAAGTGAAGAACTGTTTATGCATAAGTCTCATCTAGTCCAACCATCTGCGTCTGGCACTTTGAAAGAAGATTTTAGGTGGGTGAAAGATGCTCACACATTCTCTTTGAGATCATACACCTAGATGAAGAGAGAAACTAATTCTTAGCACAGATCAGGCTATGATAAAAAAGAGTTTTGGGAGAGCTGCTAATTGATTATTACAGCTGTGTTTTGGTTTTTTTAAGTTAATAACCTCTTGTGGAAAGGCTAGATACTAGTATGGCTGTAAGCTCACAGAGGACAAGGTAGTCTCTTTATGTATGTCTTGCAATGTTGTGCAAGATCATCTTTGCTATTTTGGGAGCAGAATAACCATGTGTGGGAAGATGTCCCACCAGATTACTTAGCTACCTAGAGAAGCAGAGCACAGTAGCTTGATCAGCATGCTGTACTAGTATGTCTACACTTTTTCTAGGACCTAAGTTAAATCATTCTGCATGGCACAGACAACTTTGCTGTCCAGAGCCTAGGGCCAAGCAGCTCTTGCCTTTAGACAAGGCAGACTACAAATCTTAATGACCCTGGTTTTAGCTCCAGTACTGAGAAATACTATTTAGCATTATATTCCTAGAGTCCATAGCAGACAAACTGCAGCATCCTTTGAAACTTTCAGCAGTCCTGTGCAGGATGCAATCTGACTGTTGTTTAGTGGGGGGTAGATGGTTGTTTGGTTCACTGCATTTTTGGGGGGTTTAGGGGTTTTGGGTGTTTTTTCATTGACTAATGCCAATGAAGATAGACCCAGAGACTGAGTCTGAAGAAATTGACTGTAACATTTGGCTAGTATAAGCAGCCAGCCTGTCTTTTGCCTGAGGAAACAGAGTGAGACAGGGAGCATACAGACTTTATGTAAAACCCTAATAGGAATAGGACTTAGGGACATCTTATTCCCATGGCACTGTTAAGCTCATTATTTCACTTTTCCATCTGTTATCCCCACAGCGTTTTTCTCCTATCTCCTTGTTCTTCGTGGCCTTTAGGAGAACACCAACTCTAATCTTCAGTCATTATTTGCTATACATTATCTCACCATCCATGCTGAAGTCAGGGCTGGACTATTTTAGGCATTCTAAGTATACAAAGAAGAAGCTTAGGTATAGTTATTTGACCGGTATCACATGTGATGTCTCCAGTAGAGCTAATAGCTGAACCTCAGTCTCCTAAGTACCTCCTGAGTTGCCAGGCAGAACTTCAGTTTCCCTCCCTCTTTCATTTCAGTTTTAATAGATTGACAAGATCAAAACTGTTTCCCTCTAAAACATGACTGTCCAAACAAATAGAGAAGAACTATGTGTACATCTTTGTCCTTGCTTTCAAAGTCCCTGTCTACTGATAACCATTTGAGCTGCTTGTCAAATCTTTTGCCTCTGTGCCTTGGAAAGTAATATCCAGCTGTCTGATGTTTTCATGTCATCTCACCTGGTAAGGTGCAGTCCCAGTTGGCTAGCACCTGGTCCATCCTGTGGTTTTCCCTGAACACTTCTTATGGCAGATCAGACAGCTGAAAAGGGGGTCATTAACTGGATTGAAGGAGAATCCCAAAGAGTCAGAAGGTTTGTGACTGTAAGCTTAAAAACACAATGAACTTTTCTCAAAGGAATGACAGGAAGTTCTGAGCTTGTACAGCAGCAGGTTAGGATTTAGCCTGGCTTAAGTGGGATGGAAGACAAACTGTGCTTGCAGCTGGGTTTGGAATACTGAATGGGAGAATTTGATCTGAAGCTTGTGGGGGAAACGTATTAAGCATATAAAAGAGCACTGGACAAATGAGGACAACGACTACATAAGGACTGTAGAGAGATGGAATGGGAAAATGTGTGACTTTCCTCCAGGGACAAAGAGCCAAAATACAGTTGCAAGTTTGGAAGGGCTGTGAATGGATATCATAGTCCTACTAAGTGCATAGTGTTCAAATACTGCTCACAAAAAGGCTTTTGTACTAAATGTCATCAATTTTATAGATGACAGTGAGACTACTGCATTAGATGAGAAGATGGCCCAGCAGCGTAGTCCCTTATTGAGCTGAAAGCCCTTGGGTCCCATTCTCAAACTTGCAAAATAAGAATAGGAAAAGCAGCAGAGCAGGCTGTCTTATTCCAGGAAGTCATGTCAATCCATCAGCTAGGACATGGAAAAACTGTATTGACTATGGATGCTCTTAGAACATCCATCTCACTTTTTAAGGTTGTCTCACACAAACCTCTCTGTCTTTCCTGTTCCTTTCCTCTGGTTATGTTGCAGCAGGCTGAATTCTAGCACCCCAGTGATGTTTACACTTCAGCCCACCTTGTGAAGGGATTGAAATGGGTGTTTCATGAGAGATGGTGAATGAAAGAAAGGCAGCAGTGGAAGGATAAGGGAATATTTATATACATACATATATATTTATTTATTTTGTTTAGGAATAGTTTGCGGCCATCTAGTGTCTTTTCATGTGCTAGAACATATTAATGAAACTTTTTTTTTCTTCCTTCCCCTGCTCTTCTTCAAAATCACTGTGTAAAAGAAGGGAGGGCAAACCAGTTGCAGAGAGCGCTCCTGTCATCTCCCTAGCATGGTGGAGGGGCAAGCAATAAAGTAGAAGAAACCCTACATAGAAAATGCATCGCAGAGTGTAGCGGAGGAGACTCTGTAGGCAGAGGTACATTGGCGTTAGAAGCTGGAGAGAACACACATTGGCATATTCAATGTGTTGGCTTTTTTGGCAAACGGCTGAGCCTGGATTAATAAAATGTTCAGATAAAAATCAGAGTTTTATTAAAGTGTGCTCACACAGCAGCAGCGCTCGGCCGCACTCCTGGAACGTGAGCTGGAAGCCTGCCAGCAGTGCTCGGGAGTGCTGCTTATCATACCTGATAAGAAGGTCCTGCTGTGTGAGAGTGTGAAAGAGCACAAGCGGATGAGAGGAGGAGGAGGGGAAGCTGGCAGCAGCCTGCCTACTTCTTGGCCCAAGCTTTGCTCTGAGCCCACTGGCCCATATGGGTTTGCCCCCTATATAAATCCAGTGCATGTTGGAGGAAAAGCACACAGAGGCTTCCAGGAGAGCAAACAAGGCCAATTGCTCTCGCAGCAGCTCCCCTCTCCTTCCTCTGCTCCCCCCACTCTCTCCCTGCTCGCTGTTCCGCAGCTAGCTCCCTGACGTATTTTAAACAAGACTTTTTCTTTACTTTGTCTCTTCTGTGTCAGCTTGCTCAGCGCCAGATCTCAAAGCTAATTAAAAGGGGCATGGACTGGGCTTACATTTTTTTTCGTTCAGTAGTGAGCTGTTGGCAGAGTTTCTGAGCTGCCAGGAGTGGGGACTGTGGAAAAGTGAGTTGGTACCAACTGGGGAATAGGAAGCCAAAAACTACCCTAGCTCTTCTAAGCAGGGAAAGGAATAAAGCACACAACTGTAAGTCCTTCAAAAGATAAGGCACAGGCCTTCGAGCAGAGTGTGTGTCTCAATCCTTCCCTACATACTTTGTTCAAACTTTGCATAGCACGTAATTCTTTCAGCCTGTTCCTACTGCTTTGTAGCTGCAGAATGTGTCCTGGATCCTTGTCGTCTTCACGTTGTATTATAACACCCCATGTGGGATAACATGGCAAGGTCTGCTTTCTAAGAATATCTGGCTCCTCCAATTTCCTAGAAAAATAAGTACAGTGGATCTCAAGCCAACGCTGGGGACTAACAGGGTATAGTAAATGTTGGGCTTACTGTGTGACCGACTTACCTCTATGGATTGTATTTGCCCTAGAACAGAAACTATAACCTGTGACTTGGCAGGTCAGTCACTAACCAATGTGTCCCTTAAGCAAACGACACTTGATTTTTCAGGCAAGGGAAGAAGAGGCTATTGTTGAGTTAATTCATACATTCAGGAAAATTGTAGATGGTGGACATGATAATGGTATGAGCCTGCTACTCTGCAATAATTTTCTTGGCCATCTTCCAGCATTTCTTCTAAATGTGATGTAGAAAAGAATAGTAGCCTTCAGACATCTTACTTAGACCATCCTTTTTGGTACAGTATTTTCCATTTGTAAGAACACAATGTGCTGTTCACGCTTGGTTTGTCGTTAAGACCTATTGTGTCCCTGATTTCAGAGCCTTAAACTAATATACTTAGACTTAGTATGAATTAACAGAGCTACCAGCTTTGTTGAATGCCTCCAGCGTGGCATAATGGCCACCTGGTACTAATTAACAATTCCCACCTGTGTCTCCATCCTAGTACTGCAATCATGAGTCACCTGCACTGGATTACCTGGAAAGCTGTTCCTTCTGTTTCACTAATTCAAATATCCCAGTTAGGGGTAGTGCTTGGGGAAGACAGTGTGGAAAGTAGCACAGGCTTTGCCTCGTCATGGAAACTGCTTTTATCTCATCTGTGTAACCTTACTAATGTCTTGACATTAATAAAATTAATAAATGATGCTGGCATAACTCTCCTTGTTCTGCACTATTGTAAAATTCCAGGTGAATCATGGACTTTTCTGCCTCCTTCCTCTACCGTTCACGTTGTGTACGTGCAAGCAGGGGAAGAGCCGTTGACATGTGTGGGATTACCATGTATCCACACCATTGCTCAGATTTTTCTCAAAACTGGGCAATTTTCCAGCACCTAATCTGCCTGCCTGCTGCATCTAGCCCCTTACCTCCTGCTCTCTTCCCTCCACTGCCCGCCCCCTAAATGCATTTATGCTGACGGGCCTATCTTTCCTCATCCACAGACAGGAGATGTGATTAGAGGGAATCTAATTTGTTTGGAGTGCTCTGGCGACGGAAGGAAATTATTCTGTAGCAATATTTGCAAATGCATTCATCATGGAGTCCCTGGCAATCCGTCACCGTGAGCTGATGACTTTGTGATCTTCATGAAGGTCTGATTAAAAGTGTTTTCTAATGATCAGCCTAACTTCCCATCCTGCTGCTCCTAATGTGCACCTAGACAAAAGGAAGGAATGAGGATAGAGATGCCAGTCATGTACCATCCATCCTTTGTGTCCCCTAAATCTAGGATAGACATAAAGATCTGGCCAGATGACATTAACTGCTAGCACAGTCTGAGGTCCTTCAGTTATATTTAAGTCTTCTGCCTTGCCCAGGGTGAGGAGCAGGTTTGTATAAACCCTGGAGATTTCTCTGTACTGGAAGTACAATTTCAGATACCTTCTCAATTTACCTGTCGTGCAGGCAGCAAAATTCTATATACAGGTCCTTCCTAACACTAGAGCTTGGTCCCAATCAAGAAATTAAATAGAGGGCGATTGGGATTCAGTGAAAGAGAACAATGGTTTGGGTGGAGTTTGCACTGTGTAGCAGGCCCTCCCTGGCAGCACAATCCTGAACATAGCACAGCCTTTTGGCTTCTTTGTTACACTGTAATCCCTTGTACCAGTTCAGACCTCCTCAGCCAGTTATAGTTGGGATGGCGATTACATCCTTATTACACATGTACATTACATTAATGTACATTTAGACAATAGGAGAGAAGCTGGGGCATTGCTCTACCGTGGCTGGCCTTGGGCTTCTGTCTTTGCAGGGCAAAGATAGAGGGGCAGTTACACAAATTGTGCTTTGGGCATGTGAGACTTGGCAGATTAACCTGGTATCTGCAAGGGTCAAGGCTGTGGTATGCCTATGAAGACCCTACCTTTGCTTTCAGAACAGATTGCAAGAATGTGCACCTTGTTTTGTGTTATGTTTAGAGTTCGTTGTGTTTTAACTGAACTAAACAGGCTTGTTTGTGGTGAAGTCATGTGGCAATGGCAGCCCAAACAAAGCAGCCAAAGAAAACCAGCACAAGGTAGAGCTAAAACACTGTAAACTGGACTTCCAGTGTACCGAGTAGCATACCCAACGTGTCTGAGCCTGGTGTTCACTCGTGGTTATGTCTGTGGCCTGAAAAACTTGGGTATCTGGTTTGTTTCTCAAACTTGTATTTTGATCTGATGCGTTCATAGTAATTGTCCTATTGTAGCCTTGTGTAATAACTTTTCTGTCAAGCTTGTATTTTGATGAGAAACTTTTCCACTCCTAGGTGTCACAGTGGGTCCCATGTAGCAGCAGGGCTGCACTGTTCTTGTGCTTCTACTGGCTTTGATCCTGGCTGTTGTGTTGCTACCCCTGCCTTCCTTCTAGCCCTCTGCTAGCCTGCACTCTAGCAGTAGCTGCTGTGGATTCGTTAGATACACAGCAAAAATTATTTGCAACGGTGTATCTTTCCCCAGATTTGCAAAATACAGCTTTCCACTGTTTTGTGATCTTCTTCCCTTTTTTTCTTGTGGGTGCCCTTTGGCTTGGGAAGTCTGGGTGACATTTGCTTACTCCACTTTCTTCCACCGTGACTTGGCACTGATTATCTTCCTCCATCTGGCTTGTGACTGTGACTCGGACTCCCTATTGTACTAATACATACTAGTGTATGGTCAGCATAGCAGTGTACTCATAGGGTCTGCTGCCAGGCTTACTCAGTGTCACCTATGGCATGCCCTTCTCACTGCTGCCTATCATGTAACTTTTGCAGAGTTATCTTTGAAGGCTGATGTCTCTGCTGTACTGCTGTATGCTGCTAAACTAGCTCGCTTTGGATAAGCCAAACCTCTAAATATAAGCCACTACTAAAAGATTACCTTATTATGTATTTCTTTATTTCAGCAGGGACATAAGAGGAAAATGGCAACCCACCTCAGTAAAGTAGGATCTCGAACCGCTCCTTTTGCTAAACTATCTGGATGAACAAGCACCAGGTTAAAAACACAAATGCCACATGTGTGGATCTGCAATGGATCCAGTAGCAGCATCTCCAAGTAACATTTACTGACTTCCCCCTAATGCAGATTTGAGCTCAGCATCATAGATGCCACTTTTAGTGTCAGAAGCCCTGTTTTTAAACATAAAGATGAAGGTGCTACATAAACAGCAATGAGGAAAGCTGCTACCTTGTTCCCACTACTAGGCAGCCTCAAAGTTCCCAGGGATGCTCTAGTGGGCGTTTTCTAATGCTTTACATGTTGCATATACAGTCTTTTAGCTAAGATTTAATGCAAGACATATATTTTGTAAAGTTCTTCTAACAGAAGTATTAGTGCTTGATTTACTATGGGCTGCCTCCATATGCCATCCAGGAAAATGGAGCTATGGACTGATCCAACTTTCTCAGTGGAGACAGAGCACTCCTGGTTGGTGGATGTGCAATCAGGGCATGAGTTTTGGAAATGTCCTTCAAGAGAGAGCACTTCGTGAACCTAGACAGTGGAGTATACTGAATACAAGAAATAAATAAGAAAGCCATGCTTAATCAGGACCATTCTAGGTAAGGGGTCAAAGTGAGCAGTATGGAGGGGACAAAGTGAGCAATATGGAGAAGCAAGAAGAGTACATACCTGAAGTCAAAATTAAATAGTCTAGCAATAATTCAGCAAACTCTTGTTTTCTACCCACTCAATCCCTTGCTAGCAAATATTTCTAGTCACGTTGTCATCACTATGTGGATTTAATATAACTAAGGATTGTTCAGTAGAGTAGTCCTTCCTAAGAAGCATGAAATTTAGACATTTCCCTAAATCCTGAAGAGAAAGCCTGGTCAGAGACTCTAATAAGGCTGTAGGTGTGGCACCAGAGTAAAATGTATTAAATTGGTGTGCGGATCTTTTCTCTTGACCAAATAGGACTTTTACGTCTCCTACACAAAATGACATTGGGGCCCCTGGATTGCAGAACAGAATTATGTAGCCAGGTCCGCAGGTCTGAGGCAGGGAGAAGGATACAAACTCAGTTTGCAGTGTCTCTCTTTGTCCTAGCCATTTCTTTAATTTCGGAAAGTACAGTTTGTCTAGAGATGTAAGTACTATGAAAGGCACATGTGTTTGATTACAAACTCTGGAAAAGTTCAGTTCTCAGCTGACAATGAAGAGCTGGAACTCAATTTGTATGCAGCTACTGACACAAAAATTTTTGCACCCTGACTCACGCCTTGATATATGCTGTGGCAGAAGTAAAGCCTGCTCAGAGGCAGTGGGTCCCATCTTTGCCAGCTGGGGAGGGACTGCAAACACTCTTCAGGGCCTTGACACAAACTAAAGTAGGGTTTTCCTGCAGCCCATGACTACCCAATTAACCGCCAAGGTAGAGAAATGTGTTAGAGGTTGAAGGTTTTATGCGCAGAAAGTATTCCTGTAGGGCAAAAGAAACATAAGTATGTTGAAAATTAACATTTTTGGGAAGGAGAACAACATCAGTTCTTCTGGGGAAAAAGGGTTTTTTCAAGGGGAAATTTGAAACAAACATTTTATGTTCAAAAATCAACGTTTTGACTGAAAATATTCCATTTCTGTTTCTCAGCTTAAAAAAAAAAGGGGGGGGGGAGAAACAAAATGATAGCTTGAGTGGAAATGTCACTTTGTCACGTATGCTTTTATTCCATTCCAAAAGGGAAAAAAGTTAGGAATATGACATTTTAAAGCAAAATAGAAGAAAAAATTGTCACTTTGAATCTGCTCCAGACTTCAGTGGGAAAAGTGACAGCTTTTTGACAGAAAAGACTATCTCTGAAGATTTTTCAGCTAAAATTTTGTCAAAGAAAATGTTGATTTTTTATTATTATTTTTTTTTCCCCAAAGAGTTTCTGGAAAAAAAGAAGGCACTGCAGTTTGGGAATTGGATGTGGTATAGGGACTTTTCTCAAGTACTTTAATATGATAATTTTCTGAAGATGAGATTTTTTTGCCATACTCTTACAAGAAAAAAAGGTGGTGTGCACCATGGTACTCATACTAAGATACTCTGCATCACTCCATGTCTAGGGATGGGCTGCTGTCTGCTCACCCATCCCTAGTACAGGAGGGCAAGAAGAAAAAGTGAAAAAAGCCAAATGTGCTTTTCCCGTACTAAGGAAAGCTCAAGGAGTCCATCCAAGAGCAAATTCATAGCTCCTGCTGAAACACTAAGTTTTTTCCCTTACAAAGTGCCATTTCCTTGATGCTGTGACCATTGTGAAGAAGGCTCACTGAAATGCTTAATTTCAGGCAGGCTGGAGTATTTTGTTCCAACTGTGGTTTCACAGAACTGCAGGTGTCCTGGCTGGACCCTACCGTTGGAGGTCATGAAGTGTGACCTCCTCTTCAAATGTAACTGCTGCCAACATCAGATCAGATTATCATGGATTTATTTACATGTCTTTTGATAAGGTAGGAGGTTCTACAGCTTCTTTGGGTATACACTGCACCCTCTGCAGTAAATAAAATGTTCCATGTGTACAGTCTGAACCCCTGCATATCAAACAAAAAGTCCGAGGGGTAACAGTAGCAGCTCTTCGCTCTTACCAAAGCAAGGGACTTCAGCCTCATTGAAGCAAAGGATTCTCACACCACCTAAACAAAATGTCTTCCCTAATATTTTTATTTCATGGGAAAGCCTCTCATCTGAGCGGGTTTCTTTCCTGGCAAAAACTGTGAACTTGTGAATTTTTTTCCTAAAGAGAAAGAAAGGTTTTGACAAGCTCTGACAATATGATGATTTTAGGCATAAGCACAATGATAACTACCAATCAGAAGCTGAAGGTGGACAAATTTGTAGTAGAAGTGAGGCAGAAGTTAAAAAGGATGATACCAGCTGGTCAGACTAGGTTTATGGTAGACGGTCCTTCAGCTGGAGTCTTTTAGTCAAAACTGGGTACCTTTCTAAGAGATGATGTAACACAAACAACTTTTTCCACCAAGTGCTGAAACTGCTGAGTGAGTTGCTTTCCAGCCTGTGTTATCCTGGAGGTTATATTAGCCCAAATGACCCCTCCTGACTTTAGATGAGGTTCCTGTAGCAATAGCAAAAGGCCTTAAGTGGTGATCAGGACACTGTAAGTGCCTACAACAGTCCTTGCCCTCAAAGGTCAGCAATTTGGGATTGACTAACAGCTCATTTCAGTCCTGCTTTCTATCAAGGCCTGTGAAAGAAAAGAGCCTGAGACGTGGAGTAAGGGTCACTGGAGGAAAAGAGGAAAGGGTGGAGAAAGGTGTGTTTGAAAGAGCATAGTGAAGGCAGGAAGGCGTGGTGCTGCATCTGATGGAACGCAGGAAGGAGACAGGATGGGACCAAAGCAGGGTTGAAGGAGTGGAGGGTGCCTTAGTGATATTTATCAAAGCAAACACTAAAGGCATACCCAAGTTGTCCTCCTGATTGTTAGTTCTTTACCTTACTTCTGGCATCTGGGATTTTTTTTTTTTGTCTTGTTACCTCACCCCTTTTCTTTTTCAACTTTTCTTTTTCTTCAAGCAAGCCCCAAAAGACCAGGGTGGTTTCTTAACACCAGTTTAAGTGCTTTTGATTAATTGTCTGAAGCCAGGTTTCTGAGGTCCAGGGCTGTTTGCTTTGCTGTGCCTGTTTGCCTCCAGCAAGTAAGTTCAGCAGCCTGTGAATATTTGTTTTCTAGTTCTATATAGATGGTGTGTATCTCTGTCCTTGCAAGGTGTGAGAGACAAAAAGAGACCCTGGGAAAGTGGACAAAGATCAAATAAGCAAAAGGAAGAAGGGTCAGCAGAGAGAAATGGAGGATGCCGTGAGAAAGGTCATGGGGAATGTGTTGGCTCATTGCTGTAGTAGTTGGATTCACAACTACCTTGCAGGTCTCTCAGAAAGCCGGGATATAGGAGCTACAGCCAGACCATGAAGAGGGAAGGATGAAGCACTAGTGTGCTTTGAGCTGGGGAGTTGATCTTTCTGCTCTTCCACAGGACTTCACATATTACCTTTAGGTGAAGTCCTTAATTTTGCTGTGCTTTAATCTCCCCTCAGCAATGAAAATGCTGAGCTTGGAGGGGGTGTCAGAAGGATAAACACTTCAGGATATGAAGTGCTATAGTATTGCTGTAGGGCTGAGCTATGTGGACCCTCTTATCTTCAGATATCAACACTGGTGTCTTTGGAGTGAGATGGCCACCAGATGGAATTTGAGATCCTGCTGATATGAGATGTTAAAGATACTTTCACCATGTGGGAGGAGCCTGTGACCCCGTGGCCTGCTATGACTGGATTAGGGCCTCAAAACTAACTGTTCATGCTACCAAGTAGAGAAAAAACTGGAGGGATACCTACTGGGGCCAGATGTGGGCACAGCTATTTATCTGAGAATCCCCTAAAGTTTTCCAGCAACGTCTGTTACAAAGCTCCTTCTTCATCCAAAATCTTTTCTGGAATTGCTTCCAAATCCTGCTCTGCTCCAAAATCCTGCCTGCTCATTTGCACGCGGTATGATTCAAGCCTGTATTACATTTGTTCAGGCTTAGGGACTGCAAGTAGCCATGATGAAGTCACACAAGCCTAGTATGTTCTCATAGTACCTAACAAGCACTTGGAGTGCCGTTCAGGGGCAACAGCCTCAGTTGAACCTTGTATTAGTTTTATAGGCATACCCACTGATGTGTCCCTTGCATATAAACACTACCTAAATTAGAGAAGTAGTCCAACATATTTGCATGGGTCGTAATGTTTTGTTTTGAAAGGGGTGGAGGATGTACCCTTCCCTTTACTGCTAGTCTACATAAGGAAACTGTTGTACACAAGCCTGTATATTACTGTCTTTTAAGACAGTGAAATATGTGTATGGGTGCATGCAAAGATGAGTATACAATAAGATATTAAGCCTCTAGGTTGGATTCCCCACTTAGGGTGAGCAGACAAGCATCTGCCTTGGCCAAGCAGACAAGAACAATGGATGCTGCAGAGAATGGCTAGAGGTTACCACACTGTCTGGTCTGTGCCAAAATGGATTAATGTGTTCTTTGAAAGCAACCCTGCATATGCAACCTCTCAGGCCAGCAGGGTTTGTTGGTTGGTAGAAAGAGTATGACTCCAGACGGGCATATCACTAGATGGAATTTTATCAATGGTGGAATTTTAATGATGGCTTCAAGGGTTCTAAGCAAGTAGCTTATTATCTTCTCTCTACATCTTTTACATGATGGCTAAAGCTAGATATTTTTGCTAAAACGGGCTCTGTTTCAGTACTGCCCATGCTTGCTAACACTGGAGCTCCTGAGCTATTAGACTTTAGAATCTCAGAAACAAAACAACCAGCTTGTTGAGACCCACTCAGAGCCATACTGGCAAGCTGAAAGCTTTGCCTACAGTAGCAAAATGTGATTGTTTTTCAAGGAGCATAAAATTGTACTTCTCATAGTGTAAAGACCGCAAGGTAATGTGTCTTCAGTTTCTTCCTGGGTCTCAAACGAATCAACTAACTTTAAACTTTAGGAGAAAGGCCAGCTTGAGGTCTGTGTTTAGCATATGCTAGCCAAACTCAACCAGAACTAGGCCATTTGCCCTGACTGCCAAAAGCCAATAATGTTGACAGTAAAAACTACTGTGTGGACAATGTGGGACCAGCAGCCCCGCTCTGATCCCTAGGTAATGATGTGTATGTTTTGTTTCCTCTCCAGCATCTTATTTTGCTACTTGCAGAGTATGAAAAAAAACAACCAAACAAAAAACCCACTCACCAGTTTTCTTAGTGCAGACAAGGCCTAAGGGACCAAGCATTGTTTGGGAAAGGCTGTTCTCTGTAGAAGCCATATCGATTCCTGGGGCAGAGGGAAAGGGAAGAGACAAAGCTTTTCCCTCTGAGAGTGAAATGACAATTGCCACAGAGAAATGCAGCAAATTTTGTCAGAAGCCTGAACACAGGGGGGTAACTCATCTCTTTCTTGTCTCCACTGAGCCACGTCTATTGTATGAGCTTTTAGCCCAGTCTGCCATATGAGAAAAGCCCCTTCCTGGGCTGGGACAATGGGACCCTGGGCAATCAGTACAGAGAGTACTTCATACCATCCGGAGTAGTGGGAGGTCTGTGGAGAAATTGGAGGATGAAAAAAAAAAAAAAAAAACACAGCAGAAGGAGAGGGGATACTGATACGGCTTCCTCCAGAATGAGTGTAGGATGGGGGAGAGGCCCAAAGAGAGTCATTTCATTTCTGACTTCCCAAGCACTGTCTTCCACATTGAGATCTGTGAGATCTATTCCCCTGTCAGGTAAAGCTGAGCAGCCATTGATTGGCAGCCAGATGGAGCAATGAAGGTGGATCAATGTGAATTGGATTTTTTTAAGTTTAAATAAAATTTGTATCGGCATGAAGTTAATTAATAGAGAGCTGTCAGAGGGCTCCTTGGCACATCAGTGTGTTAGGAGGCAATGGTACCCTTTGGGGAGGTGGTGGGAGGAGGCTGCAGGAAAAGGCATTCAGCTGCGAGTTGAAATTAAAAAAAGCAGGCCAGTCTTTTTCTTGGCCCCGTTTCAACATTTTTTTTCATCATTCCTTCCTTTGAGATTGCTTTTGTCTTCACTGATGTGTCTTCCTTTTTTTTGGCCTTCTGTTGTTGCTTGCCATCTGAAACCTTTGCTTCCCTTCCTAATGGAAACATTGCTCTACAGAGTTCATGTGTTGGCACAGCTGTTTCTGGTTTGGGTTACTTTCTCCACTCATTGTCTTTCAGTAGGAGAGGCAATGAGAAATCACACAGCAGTAGTAACAGGTGTATTTGCTATGAGAGATCCTGTCTACCTTACAGCCCTAGGCTTGCCTATGTATCTGTTCTAATGCAAGACCCAAAAAATATCATCACTGCTCCAGCAGCATCAGGAGGGGATGAAGCAGGTGGTGGAGTACAGGTTACTTTTCAAAGAGCAATAGTGCATCAGTGACTCACAGGCTTCTCTGTAGCTGGATAGTGGTAAACGTCTATGTGTACAGGGGCATGGGAATAACCCCAGCATCTCCTAAAAGAGCTGTATAAGGACTATTTTTTTTAGGTCATGGCTAAATGGAGAGGTCCCAATGGACTTGGAAGGTAGCGAATGTAACGCCGATCTACAAGAAGGGCAAAAAGGAGGATCCAGAAAACTATAGACCTGTCACTCTGACCTTGATACCAGGGAACGTAATGGAGCAGATCATCTTGAGTGTCATGACAAACCATGTAATGGAAAACCAGGTGATCAGGCCTAGTCAGCATGGTTTTATGAAAGGTAGGTCCTGCCTGACAACCTGATCTCGTTCTATGACAAGATGATCCAATTGTTGGATTAGGAGAAGACAGTGGATATTGTATACCTGGACATTCAAAAAGCATTTGACACTGTCCCCCACAAAATTCTTATGGAAAAACTGGCTGCTCATGGCCTGGATGAGCGTACGATCTGCTGGATTGAGCACTGGCTGGAAGGATGGTCCCAAAGAGTGGTGCTCAATGGAGTTAAATCCAGCTGGTGGCCGGTCACAAGTGGTGTTCCTTGGGGCTCAGTGTTGGGACCATTTCTGTTTAATATCTTTATTGATGACCTCAACAAGGATATAGAGAGCACCATCAGTAAGTTTGCAGATGACACGAAGTTAGATGGGAGCGTTGATCTGCATGAGGGCAGGGAAGCTCTGCAGAGGGACTTGGATAGATTGGATCAATGGACCAATGTTAATAGCATGGGCTTCAACAAGGCCAAGTGCCAGGTCCTGCACTTGGGCCATAACAACCCCATGCATCGCTACAGGCTTGCGGAAGTATGGCTGAAGAGTTGCCTGGCAGAAAAGGACCTGGGGGTGCTGGTTGACAAGCAAATGAATATGAGCCAGCAGTGTGCCCAAGTGGCCGAGAAGGCCAATGGCATCCTGGCTTGTATAAGAAATAGTGTGTCCAGCAGAAGTAGGGAGGTGATTGTCCCCCTGTACTCGGCACTAGTGAGGCCACACCTTGAGTCTTGTGTCCAGTTCTGGGCACCTCAACACAGGAGAGATATCAAGGTGCTGGAGCAAGCACAGAGGAGGGCAATGAAACTGGTGAAGGGCCTGGAGAATAAAACTTACGAGAAGCAACTGAGGGAGCTGGGACTGTTTAGTTTGAGGAAGAGGAGGCTGAGGGGAGACCTCATCACACTCTACAACTGCTTGAAAAGGGCATTGTAGAGCGGTTGATGCTGGTCTCTTCTCACAGGTAATTAGCGATAGAACAAGAGGGAATGACTTCAAGCTGCAGCAGGGTAGGTTTAGGCTGGACATTAGGAAAACATTCTTCACAGAAAGAGTGGTCAGTCACTGGAATCGGCTGCCCAAGGAGGTGGTGGAGTCACTATCCCTGACTGTTTAAGAGACGATTGGATGTGGTGTTGAGGGATCTGGTGTAGGGGAGAACTTGTCGAGTAGGGCTGATGGTTGGACTCAATGATCCCAAAAGTCTTTTCCAACCTAAATGATTCTATGATTCTATGACTTGAGGTATGTGTGTATGGGGACATTTCTGATGACCCTTAAAGGACGGTGTCTTAAAGGGCCTGGTCCCACATCATTTTTAGTTAAACTTGGCCAAGGAATAGTAAAATTTGATACTTCTCTGTGAGGCAGTGGTGCTTGGGAGCCCTTGGGTTACATAGTCTGTGCTGTGTGCCAGCCTGGTTCCTGCAGGGCTGGCTCATTGCATCACTGATCAATGTCTCTCCGATGCTGCCTCTGAGCAGGGACATGAAGGAAAGGGAGAGAAGGGAAACCAGATGCAGTTTCCATGGTAACATCCAAAAAAGAGGGAGAGTGACTGGGGGTGGGGAGAATTTTTTTATTTTTTAATTTTTTTAAAAAGGAGCCTCACAGATTTAGGTTTTGAACATCAGCAAATGACCCTTGGTGCTGGCTTGCCCAGTGCAGGAGGATGCTTCTTATTCACTCTGTGCTTTCTGCTGTGTGAGGAATAGTGTACAGGCGATTCTCTTGGAGCCTCAGGACTTCTCTTTAGACAGCAGAGACAGAACCTGGACAATGATGTCCTCCAGCACGCTCTCACTTTGGGGTCTGAGCTTCCCAGCCAGAATGGAGCAGGGTAAGACATCCGGGTTATTCCAGTCCCTGCCTCTCCCTGTGAAGAAGCATGTTAGGAAATGAGGCAGGAGAGGCAGCTGGGGGACACCTCAGAGCTGCTCCAGGCCTGGCTGCTTGAAGAAGGTGGGCAGGTCAGGATTTAGGGCATATTCCTTGGCATAGGAGAGCTCCCAACTGTTCCTGCAGGCAGTGGAGAAGCTGAGAGTAACTGTACTCCCAGCCTTTCCCAGCAGGAGGCACAGGGGAAAATGGTATAATGGATCTGGCTTTGTGAAAGGCTTTCATCTCCTCAGAAATTCTCCTTTCTGTGATTTCCATGCATACCCACTTATCCCATTATCTGTGTCAGGAGGAAAACAGAATCACCAGTAGTCGTGATTTGTATCTCTGAAGATTTTCTTCTCTGTGCTTAAGCAAAATCCCCTCTTAACCACTTCTTGTCCTTGCCTTCATAGGTTAAAGCATTTCAGTTCATGATTTTTTTCTTACATTCTTTCCTTACATCAGAGTTCAATCCTGTTGCTGCCTCTTACAGCTGCTTTTCTTAGGCTCCCAGAGATGACCTAACATGGAGTCCAATAATACGGTATACTTAGACCCGGATCAATAAAGCTTTTAGATGCCTAACTCCTTCCTTTGGTGCTTTACTCCTTCACATCTTCCCTGTGGAGCTGTAAAATTCCCATTTTACAGAGTGGCACACTCCAGTGGAAGTTTGCTGATGCTAGCAGAAGAAGCTGTGAAAAAGCTGTACGTACCATTCAGCGGCCACTATGTCTGTTTGGAGAACCTTAAACTGTCTCCCCATGTGCCATGAAATTCTAATCATTATTGCATAGAGATATCACAGGAGCTTTCTGCTACACTATAGCTGTAGCTGTGATCCCTGCTGGACCCCGCTCTTTCCTGTTCAAGCAGGACCTTTTGAAAAAAGTTCCATGGTGCATCCAGTGATGACTTCAAATACAAAATCTAGACCACACTACTCTCACATTTTGGGGAACTTAAAAGCTAAGTCAAGTTTTACAGCTCGGACATGGTCAATAATGGATGCTGTTGATGATACCAGATATATGTTCTCACTCTGGGAATTTGGACCACCTGCTGGCTCTCTCATCCTCTGATGGGGTTGGGTCTAGTGTTCACTGTAGCATCAAACATATGGTGGGTGGCCTGAGATGTATTGAACTTGTAAAGATATGGCAGCAAGGTTGGGCTCTTTCATTTATGGTGATGCAGTAAGGTGCTTTCTTTGAAAAGTGCAAGTTAAGAATAGGCAGGTATAAATAAAATGTACATAGCGATTGCTGGATATGAATGTATTTGTGAAGATTAGATCAAAATCCAAGGTGCTTGTAAGTCTGTGGTCTCCAGGTCTATTCCGATCAGAAGTAGGCTTTGCTTATAAAATTGCTGCACCTGAGGACAGCAGCCAAGTGCTAGCTTAGTGTTTATTCTCAACAAACAATATGTTGATAATAAAGTTTTATTTTCCTCCTCCTTTTATTTATTTATATATATATTTTTAACGCATCTACCTGATGTTTAGAAGAGACAAGATCCTTATCACTTCTTCCTTGTGAGTGTTCCTGGTGTTACCTGGAGCAGAAGTGGTCTCACTTGAAGTTGTGCTGTCTACCTGGGAAAGGGCTGCCACTGGAGGTGTAGTTTGCTAGATGGTGCTACCATGCAATTATGCATTTCTTTTCTAATGAGATCGTTAGGAGTGCAGTGCTTGTCACTGATTAGAAGTTCTTAGAATAGAACTTGCTATTTTCTCCTAATTACATTATATAACAGTGTAATTCACAAGGATAGTAGTTAAGACAAAGTATATGGATTTAGGAGATTGGTTTCTGGTTCTGTTTTTTTTTTTTTAAGGCACTGCCACAACCTTTTAGTATGACATTTGGGTGAATCACTTAATATTCTCTGCAGCCGAGATCCTCAAAAAGTAAATAGACACGTAGATCATTAAGTATCTAATTATCTTACAGGATATGGACTTCTGTTCCCTAGATGCCAAACAGGGGGATAACTTCAGAGATGTGCGTAAAGCCCTTTTGGATACCACAGTAAATATTAGAAAAGCCAGTAAATAGTAGTGTGCATATTATAAATCTATTTTGTTGGAATTTGATCTGTTGCCATAATATTGATTGTCCATGGAAATTAAGTTCATTATAGTTCAGAAAGAGACAGTTCTGTTACAATCAAGTGATCAGCTTGTTGAGTGGGGGGGGATGCAAAGATGGCTTAAAATAGGATGAAGCTGGGACCAGATTTGCCCCCTTTTTGATTTTGTTGTAGCTGGAAACCATGTTTCTTATCTAAGCCTAAGCATTTGAAGAGCTTCTGTTCATCATCTTTTATAGTTGTCTTTCCAAGTGAAGTAGATATAGGAGAATCAGACTGTGAAAGACCCAAAGCATAGAGGAACTGGACAAAAAAATAAAGTAAAAGATAAATAGTATGAGCTGGAAAACCCTGATTATATATATACTTATATGTATATTAGACAGATAAAGAAAACCCATATACATATATACACACATATATAAATCAATGTTATATTTCTCTATGTTCAGGAATTTTTATATATACCTAAAAAATGCTGGACAATCTTCTGATACTAGCTGAGGTATTTGTTACAATGGAAAACGTGCCCAGTTGGTATGATAACATCAAGGTCGTTTGTTAATTATGTGGCTTTATCAAAAATCTTGTTGAAAGTACTGACTTTCCAATGACATCCAGCTTAACCTGTATCCCCCTTAAGAGGAAATTGTAGCAGACGGTTTAAAGCCTTTGGTCAAAACTGTATTGCTTATTTAGGATGTAATACTTTTGCAATCAGAGCTGCTGTAACCTTGAACTTAAAGCAAGCTAGCAGAATTTACCTTCACCTGCTCAAAGTAAACAATGAGATGAGGACCAATGGTAATAGTAAAAGCAACGCGCTAGCTATTAGGAGTATAGGGCTCCGGAGGACCTCCTTGGGTCATCAAATCCAGTCCTCTGGTATTACTGGCAGTCATGTCATAATCCTTTTCATAAGCTTTGAGACCATGGAGGAACATTGGCACACATTTATAATAATCAACACTCCTGCTCTGAAGGGCTTAACACCTAAACCCCCCTGTTGGAAACAAATGGATAACACCGAGAGAGGCCTGGGGGCTAGAGAGGACAAAAGTGATGATGGGGAGGTCTGCTTGCTGTGGAAATTGTGAGATGGAGGAAGTTACTTAGTAGCAACATTATTCATAACCTACATATTTCGTCTCACATGGCAGGTTTCTAAGTACAGGTCTTAACAAATGAACTAGAAGGACAATGTGGTGGCAATTTAATCCATGGGCTTCTATGGATAGACATGAACTGGTGAAAGCCATCTTGGCTTGGTAATGAATTGTGTGTTGTTTTTTACAGAGAAAAATTATGAGACCAAAGTTGCACCCTACCTCTTAATTCCCAAACTCTCTCTGGTGTAGGTCATTAGGATGTTACAGCATTGGATTATAGCTGAGCATTTCTAAAAAAGTTTTCTCGTCTACTGTTTCTCTCCTATGGCCTCTTAGCTGTGTCAGATGCCAGCTAACACCACACTGTAATCAGTCCTACTTTTACTGTGATTTTGCTTCAGTGGGAGTGAATTAGACCCATGAGATGTGTTTGCCATCTCCAGACTGGACCATGTCTCAGGATGTATGTCCGCAGGGCTCCCACTATACTCATCAGACCCTCACTGAATATCATCTTGGTGAAGAATTTAGTCCAGAGTGCCTTGATTTCTCTTGCTTGAAGCCCTGACCCTCAGGACTCTATTGCTATGCTGCACTTTCATTTTGCAAGCTAGTTATTCTTTACTGATGAGCTTTTCTCATCATGACTGGCTTAATTCACTCCCTCTTCCCTTCAAAGGGGAATAAAGGAAATAAATAATGAAATAAATGCCAACGACAATTCTACCTAACTATTGTTCTTAAACACTAAATCGCTCGCATGTTAATTGAAACTTTCTCTTCCTTCTCTTTTCCCTCCAACCTCCAACCAAGGATTTTTGCCATCATTTGCTTTCATGGGTCTTTTCTTCCCTGCCTTTTCATTCACTTCAGGCGTTCTCAGAGGGCACCTAAAGTTCTTAGGATATGCAGTTTTGAAATGTGCAATTTGGCAGCAGCATGAGCTTAGAATTGAATTAAATTAACTTGAGGCACTCTGAATTATTTTTTTTTTATTATTAAATTACTTCTTTCAAAGTTACTACAGAACATTCCACTTATTAATTTTTTTTTTATTATTAAATGAAAGGAAAAGAGGGGGGAAAAAAGACATAAAACTTATGAAAAGTCTGGAGTCAGGACTTGTTTAGGTTTTAGGGTTTTGCTCTTCCAGAATTTTCTGTAGTTTTGTAACAGGTTTCCCCATTTAGAGAGGATATGGAGCCTCATGGATCTCCTCCACTTTTGGCATTTATTCAGTACTATACTAGTTTAATACTTGTTAAGAACAGCCAAAGTTTATTCAAACATCTCTGCTGTCTGTTAAGGATCCCTCAAACTCACATGCTTGATTGTCATGGAAAGTACCTATGCCAGTTGGGCAGGTATTTCTATTGCCAAAGAAGTCGGAGGCACTAGGAGATGAGGCAGCCCATAGCAAGAGTCTAGTTTTTAGTGCTAGAGGTTAAAATACACAATTTCTAGAAAGGAGTAGTGAGATAGAGGGAAAGTGTTGGGGAAAAAACATTTTGGCAGTGATGATGATAATGACAGACAACCTACTAAGGGAAGTCCATGTCAATTATTGGCACCTGGGTGGTGGCGATGGCGTAGAAAGGTGGAGTTTGGTGTCTGTTTCTTGGGTTGTCCCTTTCCCCTCCTCTGGGTGGTGAAGGTAAATGTGTTTTCCAGAGTGTTTTCGTAGCTCACCACTACTCAGCATAGTTTTGATCTTGACTCCCCACTGGCCTTCATTATTCCAGAAGGGAATTGGGCTGTGGAGCAGTTCTCTATTCTCCTTCCTGCCTTGTCAGAAACAGTTCTAGCTCCTTCATGTGAGTTACATTATAAAGCAAGTATTTGTTATCATCTATAACAGCCTTCTTGGGGCTGAAGATCTCAGGTTCTCAGCTCTGCCACAATTGTGTTGGGATGTGTAATGCTTCGCTTGTGATAGCACTAGCGTTCCCAGGACTGTGCAGAGGGTCTTGTCCTAAATAATTGGGAAGTGGCCTTGACTTCTGGTCAGGGAGAAGGCAGGAGCTGTCTTGACCCACAAAAAGGTTTTTGTAATGGTGTTTTCTTAAAAAGCTGATAGCACAGAAATAGAAGATAATGTTATTGCATTGCAGCAGAGAAAGCATCAGAGATGCAACGGCTTGCCATGACTGGAAGTAATGGTTGAACCTTTGAGAGGAGAGAGTGAGAGGGAGACCTCTTTCCCTGGAAATGGATGTGTCTGTTGGTAGGAGGGAGGGACAGGATGGGCCCACCTTTGGCTCCCATGAGATCGTAATCAACTGAGGGCTCCTGAAGGAGGAGCACCCTGTGTCCACACTGTTAGTCCTGGACAAAAACAAACCATCAGTACGACTGACAGCCTGACTGCAGCACTGGGTACCTTGTGCTGCCTGTCTGCAGTCATTCACGTACCAGTGCATCTCTGTATGAAAGGGAGAGGTAATAACTCCCACCAGTAGTCCCCATCCTGTGCAGCTGGGAAAAATTATATGTGGGGATTGCTGGAGCAATTGGGAGCTGCTGAGGAAAAAGGCTGTGCTGTGAGCAGCTAAGAAAGATAAAAGAAGGTCAGGGTTAGTGCCTTTTTCTCTTGTTCTCCCTTTCATTCTGCTCCTCCCCTTCTTTTAGCTATTTCATCAGAGCCATTTTGGAAGCCACTCTCTGTGCCATTGGCTTTCTGATTAAAAAGTTTTCATCAGCTTCAATTTGCTATTCTTTCCCCACTTCCCTGATCTTTTCTCTTGAAGTGAAGGAAAACTTCTGAAATACATAAATACAAAATGCCAGAAACAGGAGGATTTAGATTTTGTATCTGTTATCCTATCTATTTGTATCAATCCCTGGTATTGTTTCTTATCAAGAGATGCTGCCTTCCATAGGAGTTATTAAATTGGAGAAGTGTGACCGTGGTTGTCTTTAAAGGGAAAATAACAAAACGATCCATTTCAGCTCCTGCTTTCCTTGGAAGTAGAAGGACATCTGTGTGAGTGTGTGCGAGAAAGGGAAAGGAGACTGACTGGCTTGAAAACACGTTCTTGGTTTGTTTACTATAATTGATGAGGAACAGTTTGACCTGGAGAATCAATCTTATGCCTTACTCCTGATAACTCCAAAGGACAGAAGACATCAGAAATAAGCCACTGAAGCAGATGGAGAGAGAAATAAAATTGAGGCAAGAGTAGGAGAGGCAAGAGAGGAAGAAACATGCAGATTGGCCTAGCTCACTGCATTCCTTGAAAGATGCAGCAGTGCAAAACTACTGGATTTCCAAGAACATAATGTGAAAATCAACCATTGGATTTTACTCTAAACCTATTTCAGAAAGCAAATGGGTTTCATTAACCAGGACTTAAATGTATTTTCTTTGTCCTGCTTAATTTTCCCCTCTCTAGTGGAATATTTTGAAGTGGTAAATGTTTTAGTTGTGTTGGCTTTTGTTTACTTACTACTCATCACTCTAATAGAGAATTAATTCTTCAATATGGATTTCTTTCAGTACAGGTGCACTTTTGGTGGGTTTATTTTGCTGTATCTTTCCCTTTTTGTCAGCCCAAGCTTTTCAAAACCGCCTGCTCAACAATGAAAGTTTTATAAGGAAGAGAACAACATGGTCAGAACACTGCAGATGGTGGAAAAAACAATATAATCTTGGTATCAGGGACCGTTCTTGCCTTGGGGATATCCACCCCCCACAGAACTTTATAACCTTCAGTAAAACCTTCAGACATATTTCCCTCTTGTGCTAAGTGTGGACAGTGTGAATGCTACCACCAAGCATGGCACCACAATGTGCTAGAACCAAAACCACAAGTCACCTGCTCAGTAGCCATCAGGAGAATTTCTGCGCCTACCCCCAGCTTTGCACAGACAGGAATGCAGCAACTCATAGTGAGGGCAGAATGGGGAACATTGGGAGAAAAAGTATGTAAGGTCTTTTATGAGATAATGGTCGATTTTTCTGTTTTCCAATGTATAACTCTTCTTAGTAGTATCATCTTGATTAAAAAGTAGCCTACACCGTTCTTTTTCATATGAAGTTCCTTAAATCCCTGTTGTGTTTTATGTTTGCCCATGCACGCAGGTCTTCTGCAAAATTTTATATTAAAATCCTCATCAGCTAAGAAGCAATGGAGCTACCACTGTATCATACTGCATCATCCCCCTGTGGTTTTTATGTGGTCCATGTAAGAAACACTGTCTTATGAATGTTTTAGGTGGAGTATTAATTTTTTCCTTGCTGTGTCCGTGGGTTCAAACAGACTGCAAAATGTGCAGTGGCTGCATCTCTAATGGAGTGTCTGTTAGATCAGAAGGCAGAGTTAGTTTCTTCAAATGAAGTGAAATAGATTTGAGGTGGGACAAAGATTGATTGAGTAGGGGAAGTTGAGAAACACCAGTGGAATATATTTATAAGGGTTTCTAGGGAACAGTAAAGAACAAAACAAAATCTACTTGAAGTAATATTTGGAACAAGTCCTGGGAAGGCAGGCTCATGGGCAGAGTGCAGGGGAAGCAGTCAAAGTTGCATAATGAAACATGCATTTGTTCTGTGTTGAGATTTTTTTACTTTGTCGTTTCAGTATCCCTTCTGGAACATGCTGTGCGGGAATATGCTGTTGCTTTCTGCTAATTAAAACATCTGGTACTACTTTATAGAACTCTGACCTTTAAAATAGTGGGAAGTGGGGTAATGCATTTAATCTTGAATAGCTTGATTTGTTGTCTAGTTTAAGCATAGGAGACTCTGTCCAGATTACTTGCTGCCTGGATTGATTCACAAAAAGAAACAGGTGAAAACGTTTCACATTCACATCAGGGAGGATGTACTGAAATACTGATCTCAGGGTAAAAAAAACCACAAACAAAACAAAAAATCCCAAACCAAAATGGAGCACTTCTTTACATCTCTCTCCAGTTTGCTGGAGTTGAGGTTTTGTTTCTTCTTGCTAACTTAGGCAACCTTCAGCCTGGTCGATAGAGCAAATAGGAGACCTTCAAAAGCAGGGTGCTGTAGGAAGTGGCATGTGTGCTGCTTCTGGATCAATGTTGAATTAATAATCCAGTGTAGAGTAAGAGGGTGCTGTAGTAGTGCTTTAAGCACAATACTTTCTGTTGAGAAATAAAGCCATGCGGGAATTGGTTTCTTGTGAGTCAGTCCTGAACTTCTGCCCCATCTTAAGAGTAAGCTGGATCTGGAGTAAAACCTTCCCTTGAGGAGGTGTGTTGTGGTGAGCGGCAGCTGAGAAACTGAAGGGGCATTTATCTCCATAGTGGCAGCATTTGACTCTTTGTGGTTTCCACAAATCTCCTTTAAAGGCATTGATCGCCCCTGTCGGCACGATTAGTGGAAGCAGTCATGCAGAACGTGTTTGTAAAAATGTTTTTAAAAAATTCTTCTTGAACGTACCAAATCCTGTAAGGGATCTAACTATGCTGGGGAAAGGGAAAGGTCAGCTTTAAAGAACAAGGGTTGGTTTTATCTTCGGCTGCTTTATTAGAGCCGAGTTTTGATTTTTACTCAAGTAAGGACTTGCATCAATGACTGCATTCAGGTATGTTCTGTGTAAAGGACATGCAAACAGCTTTGCCTGTCTGGACAAGTCTACCAGTGCCCCCTCGTCTGCCCTGCAGCCCTCCTTGTATTTCAGTTCAGAGCTCCCCTGACACAGCTCCTTCGGTGCCTGCAACTACTGACCAGCAACGCTCCTCCTGCCTCTTCTCTATTCTAGTGCTGGTGTCAAACCCCACCTCAAGCCTGACCTTTTGAGCTTCAAAGCAGGAGGTAGATTTACTCAAAAACTTTAAATGCTTTCTGTATTGTCCTTGTATATGTGTTACAGAACACAGCAGGAAAACAGACCTTTGACCCGAATGGCTAGAGCTAAGTAAAGTTGACCTTAATACAGAACTGTGCCAGATATCCCAAATTTAGGCCACTGCGAATGCCCCCAGAGTACCTTATAAGACTGGTTTCTAGAACTGAGGGAGAAAGCTCTGCACTGATTATAAGGACCTGCAGGATATATCCAAAACTCATGATGCCATGTGATATCAAAGATCCTTTAGCTGGCTCCAAGTGAGTTGTGATATCCGCATGGCAGAGGGCAGTGCTGGTCTTAGGTCCTACAAGTGAAAAAGAAAGTAAAGAAAAATAAAAACAAAACAAACAAACAAACAAAAAACCCTCCAACCCCAAAACAAAAGGTTCACAACAAAACTGGTAGCAAGGGGACTGACTGCATACAGTACTGTTGCTAATGCAGTTTTACTCCTAGTTAGTCTGCAGATCCATCCAGGATTGTATACTGTGTGTTTACACACTGAGCATCAAAGGTTCTACAGTTTCATGTGGAGGAGCCATAGCATGGAGAAGAGGTGATGTTTTTGAGCATAGTGTTGCCATGTCCTCATGTCCTTCCTGCATGGCAAATGCCAATAGGCGGCAGTGATAAATTTCACTCCCCCTTTCTGTGAACGGTGCCTGTAGATGGAGGGACAGGAAGGAAGATATTGGATAAGGGAAAAGGGTGGTGCAGACAGGTGGTGTGATGGGAGATTAATTATCTGCCTTCAGTGTCACACGACATGTTAGTTAGAGCAGAGCCCCCACGGGCCATGGGGAGATGTTTGCTTTTTGCAAGCCGCATCACTTGTAAATAGCAGTGCTGGCTCCGGCTGCCGCCCTGCATAACACCAGGCTAATTTTGTTTGTCATTTTCAGACAGTTCTCCTCTGCCTTGTTCTTTGGGCTGCTAAAAAGTTGTGATGTGTCTGCGCCCACTGGGGAAATGGCTGTTGCAGGGCTGTGAGGGAAGGAGACAATGCTGTAAGGATGAAGACAGCAAAGTGGTAGTAGTGCTGGAAACAGGACACAGGCAGCTACTTGGGAAGGGCTGTCACAGCCGCTCTGTGCCAGACACGTGCCTTCTTCCACTTTCCTTGCCCTTTTCCTCTGCAAAATGGATACTCCTTATTCATTACTTTGAAGATCGATGGAGTTCAAAACCTTATGGACATAGTGTGGTTTTCTAGTGCTGTCTCTCAGCAGGGTAAACTGGCCCAGCCCAAGCACCATGCTGCTGGCATTAAACTGCTTCCAGTATTTGAGGTAGATCACTTACAGCTAAACAGTGTGCCTCTCTACTCAGTGTGGCAATGATCTTTGTGTAGCTTCAGGTCAGAGTTGGTAGTACCCTGCATTGGCTGCTATCAGAAACTGTTTTCCCACCTTGAGAACTGGGCCTGTGTGAACCTCATGAAGTTCAAGAAGGCCAACTGCAAGGTCCTGCATGTGGGTTGAGGCAATCCCAAGCACAAATGCAGACTGGGAAGAGAATGGATTGAGAGCAGTACTGAGGAAAAAGTACTTTGATGGGGGGTGGGGGGGTGGTTGATGAGATTACATGAACCAACAATGTGCACTCACAGCCCAGAAAGCCAACCGCATTCTGGGCCACATCAAAAGAAGCGTGGCCAGCAGGTTGAGGGAGGTGATTCTTCCCCTCTGCTCTGCTTTCGTGGGACCCTACCCAGAGTACTGCATCCAGGTCTGGAGCATCCAACACAAGAAGGACATGGACGTCTTGGAGCAAGAGGGCTGGAGCACCTCTCCTATGAAGACAGGCTGAGAGAGATGGGTTGTTCAGCCTGGAGAAGAGAAGGCTCTGGGGAGACCTTATAGCAACCTTTAAGTACCTAAAGAGGGCTACAGGAAAGCTGGGGAGGGGCCCTTTATTAGGGAGTGGTAGCAATACGACAAGGGGTAACAGTCTAAAACTGAAAGAGAGTAGGTTTAGATTAGATACTGGGAAGAAATTCTTTACTGTGAGGGTGGTTAGACACCAGAACAGGTTGCCCAGAGAAGTTGTGGCTGCCCCATCCCTGGAAGTGTTTATGGCCAGATTGGATGGAGCTTTGAGCAACCTGGTCTGGTGGGTCCCTGCCTATGGCAGTGGGCTTGGAAGCAGATGATCTTCAGAGTTCCTTCAAACCCAAACTGTTCTATGATTCTGTGTGGGAGGAGAGGGAGAGAAATTAGATTTCTACTAGTTTCCTCTTGCCATTTTTGCACAGTACAGCTGAAGTCCTTGCACAGGACTTTGCAAGGACCCAGGCTTTCTCTGCTCCAAGGAATGCACCAGTATTTTTGCCTTCCTATAGTAGCTGTCCTCAGCAACCATCCATAAGGAGCAACTCCATTAACCTATGTGTTTGCTGCTGAAAGCTGGGGTTCTTTTACTGATAATCTGTTCTGTGTCTTTAGAAACTTCCATGTATTTGTCATGTGCTAATTGTAGGATGATCCTTTTTGGAATACTTCAAGGTCCAGTTGCTGAGTTATGGTGGGAATGTAATGTACATTTCTTAGTTGACAGATTTCAGCTACAGGAGAAAGTGCATCTATGTATGGCTATTTTATTTAGTCCTAATCTTTCCTGTTACTGATTTTTTTTTTCTTTTGGATGGATCTACCCCAGCTCCTGTGACTTCTTTTTAGGTGGATCTCCCACATGTGTCAGTTTGCCTTGACTTCACTCCAGTATGGTAGCACTGGATCAGCTATCCTTACACTCGGTGCTACTAGTGATTCAAATGTGCTCACTGGAATTTGGCTAAAGGCCACAAAACTTCCTTCACACAGAGACCACAGCAGAGTGGTGAAATGGCAATGGTAATGATGTTAATGTGCCACCAGAATACATGGGATTCAAACTCATAACCTAGCGGCAAAAGGTTTTGTGAAGTAATGTCTTTAAAGTAATGACTTCTATAGCTCGCTCTAAGCTTTAGCCTTTTTCAGCACCGTGAGGCTCATCCAAACCCCTTATATAAAGCCAAGTCCCAGCCCTTTGATTACACCACATGAAAAAGCCCTTCAGTGCAGTTTGGGTTTCTGTGAGTTGAGTCCAAGTAGGAGGTTGCAATCCTGCTTCTGAGACCAAGTGGACCTGGAACATATTCCTGCTTGCAGCAGACAGATGTTCACACCATGCCATCCATCCTGAAAAAGGACTCCATCACATTCTTGTCCATCTGCTAACTCTGCAGACCCAGCCAGTGGCCTTAATCCACCAAATAATTAGTTCCCATTTTGGCTAATGTTCCTTCCACCTGCGACTTTTAGGCCCAACTATATTTTTCAACTGCTTTTTGAACTGCTGGTTTTGCACCCTTTCCAAGATTCCCCTGAGAGAGTCTATATCCTACAGAGAAAGAGAGAAGACTTCCAAGGAGGTGCAATGCTGGCATTTTACATACACTCTATGCCCTCAGCCAAGAGAAAAATACAGGATTATTAGCTAGAAATCCATGAGAAACAAAAACATTCCATCATTGGCAGCAAAAATTCTGCTGAGCATCCAGACAGTAGAGGTAAAATCAAAGCTTTTTGAACAGGGCTTTCTACATCTCTCTACCTCATTTCCTACTAGCTCAATTTTCCACAGCTTACCTTCCCTCCTATATTTTTCCTCTACTTCCAGTTTCCCTCCTTGTTTTCCCCATTATACACCTATCTGCCTTTAAATAAAATTTTGTGCTAGCTTTTTCCACGTTTTTTTCTCTTATTTTCTGCTTGCTACCTCCACTCTTTGGGCAGCATAAAAGCCATGCTTTCTAGCATGAAAAGCATGGGCAAGTGAATGCAACAATATTCCCACCACAATTCTGGTTCCTCTCCTTACCTTTGTGCTCACTATCTGGGTAAACCTCACCAACGTGAACCCTGTTTGACCTTTGTATAGTGGGCCAACAAAGGGGCTAGTATTAATCAGTGATGCCATGCAAGGATACCTTGCTCTGGTCTTTTCCCCTCTGGATTTCTTGCAAGGGTGTTGCCTGGAAGAGGCTGTCAGTTTTATGTTGTTATTTTGCACTGGGACAAAGTTTATGCTTCTCCTCCCAAGTCCTGCCTGAACTTGAGGTAAGGTCTTCAGATAAATACCCAACTTAATCACAGAAGGTGGTTTATTTCAGAATGATTCCGTGATCGTTATATGGTAGCTAAGCAGCATACTAGTGGCTGAAGAGTTAAGGAGCCTGGGGAGCTCAATTGAGGTCCAACAAAACACCCACATTTCCTAGTTTTTTCAGATAAGAGGATGTGGCAAGCCAAGATGTGCTGCTCAGTTGTCACTCAAAGGTGATGGCTGTGCCACTGGAGGGCTTTGTTCAGTGCCCAGGCTCTCTGTGAAGGTTGCACTGTGTATGCACTGCATCACAACTTGCTCTTGCAAACAGCTTTTTAAGGCTCGGCTCTCACAGGGGGACCTTAGCATGGAAAGAGCAGGAATAAAGCTAGAGAGATGAAGTCAAGTTTTCCTAGGGTTATAACTCCCCATCTTGTTTTCTACAGGTTGATTCCAAAAAAGTGGGTCATCAATACCAGTCTCAATACTGAGAAAAAGGGAGACAGGTTTTAAATTTCTAGCCAATTTCTAGATTCTTCCACTTTAACCTTGAATGTGTGAGTGCTTTTACAAGCATGGGCATTATATGAGTTTGGGTCAGTTAGCATCTCTGTACTCTAAATTTTAATGACAGGTAAATTGAGGGGCATCATGTCTTGCTAATATCATGTCTGTCTGTGCATACTATGTCTAGGAACATAACCCATGTCTCTTGAGCCTTGCTTTCCAATCTGACTTGGAACCAAAACTTTACTAGTGGATTAGGATCTGTGGTTTTTATATCTGATAGATTTGAGCTGAAGGACTTTTGGATTCCAGGTTCCTCTTACATCTTTGCTCATGAAAGCAATGCACTTCAATTTTGTTTGCATACAATGTCCTTGATCTAGGGCTTGTGGGGGAGAAAGGAAGCAGCAGCAAGAGCAGAGGAATGAAAGATGGCAATATGAGAAAAAGGTATTAGAAGCAGAGCAGTCTGGAAGTAAAGGGTGCTGGGGCAGGAGGCAAAGGAAGAAAGCAAGATAAAGCAATCTGATGGAAAGGGAAGAGTTTACAAGCCAGGGCAGCAGGGGTAGGAAGAGGTTGGGAAGCAAAGAACAGCAAGATATTTAATCTCAAATGCAACTGCAGCTCTTTAGCCAGGTGGCTGGTGGGATAACTGGCAGGAAGCTGGCATTTACCTGGATGCTAATTCCTCTCTTCCTGCCAGCCTGGCAGGATGAGTGCCTGCTCTCCCGGTGAGATGAGATCATTTGAAAAGCCCCCCTGGCTGCTATTATGAGGAACAACTGAATGCAGGCTCTAATGTTGTGGTGTGCGATAAAGCATAGGAGCTGGGAGGGGAGGGGGCTGGTGGTGGTGGGAGTGCTGGAGACAGGCTGCTCTTTTAGTGCTGCCAAGCTCTGTCTGATTAATTATGGAGCAGTTGATAAATAACATTGTGGAGATACGTAAATCAACGGGAAAGACACAGGGAGCTAAGCAGGGCTGAGGGACTGGCACCATTTGGGCAGCTCTGCTCGGAGGCTCGTTGTTCTTGGCACTGGCAGTGCCACGTTCAGCAGTGGCAGCTGGCGAGGGTGGCAGGCACAGGGGGTGGTAGTGAGAGGCACGGGAACAGAGGGGCAGGCACACTGATCCAACCCACGTCACAGCTTTCTAGGGAACCATCCAAAATGCGTAGGTGGTCACTGCTAATACTGCAAGAAAAAAAAACCTCTTTATAGCCTCTGAGGCATTCATCTGCCCAGTCCCCACAGAAAATGGGGAATGCTCTCCTCTCCACTGCATAGACAAGATGTGAGGAGGCAAAGGGTCTGACAAGGAAAGGTACTGAACCCAGCTGCCTTTTCTCCCTGCTCCTTCCCAGTTGAAGGTTTGTGGCTTAATCCCTGTGTGTCTCTTTCCTCCAGATTAAAGGAAATCTGTTTTTCAGAAAGTATCTTTGTAGCTCCTTGGGGGCACAGTTTTCTAGCACTTAACACAAGGTTGTTCCCTTTGACCACTACAGCTCATGGGTGAGTGCCTAGTGGGATGTACCTGATACGTCTTGAGTACCTTTGGGTGGAGTTCATCCTGAGGGACTCATGTCCTGAGTTTGCCCATGTTTGGCCAGCTTATTATTACAACCTTTGCTCTGTACCTTTGGTGTTGCCTGGTTATATCCCTGTTTTTCCTTGTCCTTTGTTGGTACATGTAAACTGACTTGTGTGAAAACAGAAGGAGGAATGTAAACAGCTCAAAGTTAGCTCTGGGTCAGCGAATACATATGAACATAAACTAATATGTAGATATCAATTCAAACCTACCAAGGAGTGTTTCAGGATTCAGGTCTAAAGATCCAGATGTGGTAAACCACCAATGCATGTGTTGGGGAGCAAACGTCCGGGTAGTGTCTATACAACAGTGGTTTTGTATGTTTGGGTAAAAGAAAACAAAGGGTTAATTACAGGTTAGAGCAGGGCAGGAATCTAGTGTAGGTGCAGCCGACTCATCCTGACCAAGGAGTAGAAGTTGTCTTCAGAGATGACTGCAAAGCGGCAAATATTGACTTGATATCAAATTGCATAGCGTCTATCAAGGTCTACAACTGAGGTGCAAGGAAGCAGTCAGTTGATGGTCTAATACTAAAATGTAGGTCTATAACTTAATGCAGGCCTTCAGTTCTGAGCAGAAGGTAAGCATGCAAAGGTTGGTGTGATGAAATAGGATCTTGGAGAGGTGGGCATAGAAAGAGTCCTGCAGTTTTCTTCTGCAAAGTAACTCCTTTCACAGCCAAGGTCTATTTACCAGAGCTCTACATACAAGTGTATGTTTGTGCCTATATATGGAAATAATTGGGTACAGCTCATGAAATCCCAGGATTAGTGAAATGTGAAGTCATAATGGAGTGTACCAAAGTGTAACAGCAGAGTTTCAGAGTACTGGACCAATGAAGAGGTAGAAGCAAAGGGATTGCAGTGACTGAACCCTTTTACCCTCAGCAGAAAGTGAGGCAGTATTTTGAACTGAATGAGTAGTGTAGAAGTAGTCTGGCTTGAAAAGTTTATAAAACATGAAATTACTGTTCCCATAGGGAAACTCAGTTTCACGGTACTGTGAAGAGGCAGAGATATTGTTGGGAGGAAAATACACTTAGTTCTTCTGCACGTACTCTCAATCTGCATCAGGAAAGTGTGGACACAGGATGCTAAACATAAGATGTCATGAACTGTGAAGCAGCAGCTGCTTTTATTGTATTTTTTCAGTGCAGATAATTAAGCAGTTGGAAGAGCATCAAAATAAGCAGACATCTTTCAGGAAAAGCAGCCATGTGGGACTTGAGAGCTTTTAGGTCTTCCTATCTCCTTATTCTACCTATTTTCCATTTTTCATTGATCATGTCTTTGTGTTCTGTCTAGAACAAGTGAAAGAGAAATTGTCTCTTCAAGTCTGAGAGGAGCCACATCCATTCTTGGACCCAAGCTCAATGCCAAAGCTTTTGTTACAAAGCTACGTGTTGAATTTTAGAGCTTGGCTGAAAGTAACTAGCCAATGTTCCATATCCTTCTTTCACTATGCATTTTCCTCCTTAGAGTGGGCAAATCTGAGCACACCCAGAATTAGGGAATGTTGCTATTGTAAATCCAACTATGGGATTTGGATGATCTTTAAGTATTTCTAGTTTCAGTACTGTGGCAGGGGGCAGGAAGTAACCCAGAAAAAAAAACTGGAGTACCTACCTTGTTACTATGTTGCCCCTTTAGGAAAAAAAAAAAAATAAAAATCTTCTGTTGCTTAGATTTACAGAAAATATTCCAAATTCAGGATCCACCAGTTAAGAAGATTTTTCTGTTTAGGATTGAGCAGTGACTAAAGATGTAATGACCCAACAGTGTCATCTTTGTATATGTATCTGTAAATCTAGAAACGGAAAAAAAAGTCTGACCAATCTAGTCTGAAAACCCCAGATGAATAAGAAGTAAAAGAAATAATTCAGGTAAGGCAAAAGCCACAAGTAATTTAAATCTGTGAAGAGTGTTCTTTCCGATAATCTATTTTAAAGAGCTAATAGCACAGCGCAGAAAAAATGTTATAACAATCTAATGAGGTCCCATTAAGCTTCCCTTCTATTAAGTTCTTTTGGGTCCTATCTAGACTAGTAAAATAGGTAATTTAAAACAAAATCTGCTTCTTTAGTCTAAACATGCACTTGGTTAAGAAGGGGACTTGGGAGTTGATGCAGCCTGGGCTCTCTTACCTGCTTTGCCTTTGAACTATGAGCCTTTGACTGTAAAACCTCCCTTCTCTGGGCTATCGCTTCCCAGGTTGTAACGCTTGGATAATTGTTTTCACATATCTGACTGGGTAGGGGAAACCTTGGGGAGATTCCCAGGGGAAGACCTTGGGATGCTACGAAAACACAAGGGTGTTTTGGAGACGTGAATATATGCATATATATTTATGTGCACAGACACACATGTGTGTGTATATTTGACCCTCAAAACTGTACACAGGACACTTGGAGATTGTCAGGAATTGTTTTGTGCTGGATGTCAAGTTATTAGATGTTTATTTTCAGCTTTCTTTCACTGGACCAAGTGAAAGCATCAGACCTTGTGATTTGTCACCCGTCCGTGTTACAGTCCTTAAAGTATTGTGAACAGGAGCAGCTTTGACCTACACAGGCTTTGAGTCAGGGGAGGCTCATGGTTGGAGGGAAGTGGACAGACGGGCCTGCCTTCCCATGAGCCCGATTGCCTTCCACCAGTTTTAATTACCAGGCTTTGCAAAGGTTCCTCTGGGAGAAAATTAGCTATCAGCTGCAGGAGCAGCAGGCAAGACACCAGTTCACTCAAGAGCTGTCAGCTAACTTTAGCCCCCATCTTGCTGAGCCATCCTTTATTTAATCAGGGTCGGAGGAGCATCCGTGCCCGGCACTCAGCTCTGCAGGTGGGGAATGATTTACTGCCCTGCTATCAGAGAGCTCTTTAATCTTGTCTTTATGAACACTTAGCACCTACAAATCACCTGTTTGGCTTGAAATACATCGCCTGCTTCATGCCTTGGTGCCCCGAAGGGGAGGATGTCAAAGGTACATCTTGTTTACACGACAGGCTGCTTTATGGAAGCAGCCCTACTGCCTGTGTGGCAAACCCCACCCCAGCTCTCACCTCCCTCTCCCTCTTGCAGCACTTGAAGTGTATGGTTTCATCCCCTGGAGACCTTCTAGAGGGTCCTCAGCTTGCTCAACTCAGCTCTTCAACCTCTTCTGTTCCTTTACCCAGGAAGGTGGTCAAGGCATTTCATTTCTGCTTTGCTCCATTAACTCTCTGAGAATTTCTCTGGTTCAAGCCATGTTCCTCCAGATGCAAAAAGAAGGTGAGAGTAGCTTGTGATCAATGTTTGACACTTCTACAGATGTATTTTATGCCAGGTGGCTTCAAGCTGCTTTCTATTCAGCTGTCCCACTAGGACAGTGTAGTCAGCTATGGGGTAGCGTAGGATAACCATGACTGTTAGCAATGCTGTGTGCCAGTTTGGGACAAGAATTAAGGAGTTTAATTGAAGTGAGACATATAATTGAAACTGCAGGGGAAACTTTAGGATAGACAGAAATTACACAAATTAGGACGGTGTGACACAGTAACTCCACTTTAAGAATGAAAAGACCTCTGATTTTAAAAAGGAACAATAACCAAGAAGAAAAACCCCAGGCTCTTAAATGACTAGAGACGAGCAGCATCAGAAATCTTACTGGAAAGGCACATCTCTAGTGGCCTGGAGCCCCTCAGTATCATGAAGGGGCAAGCTTCGTTATAAGCTCAGAGCGCAGACATCTGCCACTTGATTCAGTGGAACAAATTCCTTGCACATAGTTTTGCTAAAGCTCATTTCTTCTCTGCAAACATGTGCTTACTGTCTGGAAAGGAAGAGTTGCCAATCAGGCTTTCAGAGACGGACCATGCACATCAGGGATATCTGAGACCTGCCGCAAACCTCATGGGGTCTGAAAACAAAGATACATTATCTTTCTTTGGGCTGCTGTGTCCTTTCTTGAATAAGCTACCCACTAAACCCTCTAATCAGCCATTGCTCATGACACAGAGAAGATAGGAACTTGGAACAACTGGAAGCCTCCCATCTCTCTCTTGACCTGCATTGCTGAAAAGATTTTGATGTAGATATTGGACAATTTCCTCAAGTTTGGAACTTTTCCCTCTACTTTCCATTGCTGGAAATTAAGTTCCTTGGTTAGCGATGCTTGCAGTAGAAGGTGATAAGAATAGTCATGAGTCTTTCAGTCAGTGAGTTTTCTTCTCTCTAGCACCCATATCTTTCATAGACATGAATCTTGAAGTTATTTTTAGCACAAACAGACCAAATGGAGTTGGGGGAGGAGGGAGTAAAAGTGGAGCTGACAGTATAGTGTGAGCCAACATGTGGACACTCTGCATTACAAAGAGATGAAGGATGGCATGTCATACATCAGCAAGAACAATAAAAAGTGATGGATTTCTTAACCTCAGCATCAATCCGAGATGAGCTTGTCCAGTTCCTCCTGAAACACCCAGACTGAGATACATTCAGAAGCTTCTAGCTGTTTCTAGAGCCAGAAATTTCCATCTCACACATCTGCCAGGTTCAGAGATGCCCTTCACCACCGTACCAGGACACTGACAGTGCAAGAAGAGAGTCCAGGCCAGGATCATAGTTTCAGGTTCTTTCCCTGCCAAGAAAGCAGCTAGAGATTATATTTCCAAACCTGAAAGGGTCCAAAGTTAGCTGGCAGCACTTATTTGAAGACTAAACCCCTTTGTTGAAAAGCTGAGAACTTCTTCAAGTTCATATTAGCCTTGGAAGGAACTGCTGAGTGTTCCCATATTCTGAAAACCATTTTCCTCAAGTGTTCTGTAACTTAAGATTAGGTAGACTTAAAGGATCTCTAGGAGATCTGAATGTAGAATAAAACAATCTTTTAAGTGAGGTTTGTTTCATCAGCAGAAGAGTAAGCCAAATTTCCTTTTTTTTTATCATTTCCAAATATTAAAAGCATTAATGAAAAAAATTTTCCTGAGGAACTATTTAACATAGTGATGCAGAGTATGAGTCAGAGGTACACCCTGAGACTGAGAGGGCACTTGGGAATGAGGGAAGTTCTGGTTGCTGTCAAAGATCGGATAATGGCTGGGCCATTATGTAGTCTGACCCTACACAGAGGCAGTGGTTCCATCTTTATCTAGATCTCTATTTATCTGGAGATGAATAAAAACAGTACTTGAATGTCTAGACTAGCTTCAATAAAAATAACCATAATGGAGCTTAATGGGTATTTTTATTGTGGAAAGTGCAGTTTGTTGTCTGGATCTCTTTGAAAAATGTTCTTCCCATCAGCTTCAGCAGACCTTTCAGAAAGTCTTCACAATGGAAATGCCTCTTCAATATCATTTCACCTTGCTAGACAGCTAACCAGCCAGCACGTGTATGGCTGTCTGCTCACTGCAGGCTTTTCTTTAGTTTTGCTTTGAATGATCTATCTACAAGGTGGCAGAGGACACCTTATTCCATGCAGCTCCTCCTTTCCCTCTCTCAAAATAAAGAATTTTTTCTTGTCTTTTTCCTGTTGTCAGTGAGCCGCTGTTCTTCTATGGAGCATCTTCTGGTCCAGTGGTAAATGGAACATATATTGGTATTTCAAGCTGTTCTTGTCAGCTGAGAACTAAGAAACATTTTTGACTTGCTTTCAGGAAAATAAGTACTTGTACCTTGCATAGCTGCTTCATGTCTGTCTTTTTGCAACCATTTCTTATGGTGTGAATTAAATTACAGTTGAATTTGAGTAAGAAAGTTCTGAAGAAAACTAACCTGTAAGGTGGTAGCAAAGGATTTAGTGTGGTGAGAAACTCAAGGAGCAAGAGAGGATATATGGTGATGATGAACACTGGGAAAGATTTTGAAAATGTTTGCAACTGGCCTATGTGTGCTTGCACTGAAGGTCAAAGATAAACCAGTGCTCTGTGCTCTTGAATATCCTACCTGTAAAGCCCTGGATCTCAGGAAAGGAAGGAGAGGGTGGATTAAAAAAAAAGAGGATTTCAAGCGGACACCAAGGGCCCAGTATGATGACCCAGTGCTGAAAATTAAAGTGTGCTGTCAGAAGCACATACATCTTGTTCTTTGAACTTGATTCCATTTTTAGTGTCTCTGCAGTTCTTGTTTCCACACAACCAGAGAAGCTGGTCTGAAAACAGTGCATGCGGTGGTACTCAGTTATGTTTTGTACATTATATTTTGCTATAAACGGGGGAAATGTCCTTGTTTTGCTGTTGATAAGTATGGAAAGGTGGTTGACTGCCTATGTAAATGAGTTAGCTCCTAAAAGCTAATACCCATCTCTGGCCAAACTGCTTGCTCATTAAAAAAACACCCACAACCATATAATGAAATGACTTGATGTTTGCTGTTTTGTTTAAAGCATCAGTTATCCAATAGAGGGGTAGTGAAAGTACCATGTGACTTAAGTGAGTAATGACCTACTACTTAAGTTGGCATCATAAAAATGATAGGCTTGAAAGGATGTCAAGATTTAGACCACTCCAACCATGGCACTGAGTCAACCTGCCATTTTGTGAACAGCTCAGGCCCTTGCAGAGAGAGTGGGCAAGTGAGAGAGAGGGATAGAAAAAGCGTGCTGTGTTTGTGGGGCTTTCATTTCCTGTGATGTTTTACCTTTATAGTTTAAAATAAATAAATAAATAACAGTAAATCTAAAAGCTTGGCAGATTTTGTTTTGTCTATATGGAAAAAAAACTCCAACTATAACTGAATCAAGCTGTCTTTGTGCATGCCATAGGCTGAATTTGTTCACAGTACACTACTTGGTAAATAAATGATTGTGTGATTCTTTGAGAAATATGTCATTATTTGCAAGTAGCATAAAAATGAGGAAATTGTAAGGGTCCTGCTCATTGTTTCTGATGGTGACTTCAGCAGACTGGGGCAGTGAAGGAATTAGGTTGTCTTGCATTTTTTTAGCTGGCTGTAGGATGTTTCCCCAAAGCAAGCATTAAGGTGAAGCCTATGGTGGCTACAGGTGGAGCAGCTGAAAAGTCACTGTGTTGATGGAAGAGGAGGCACACTGTCAGTCATACCAATATTGAAGGGGGAGTAAAACTAAGGTGGGAGCACCATTTTCATGTATAGTTGCCCATATTGTCTTGAAAATCAGTACTTTGTGTGTTGAGTTTTGCTGGGAACATGTTAGGACCTCTGGTTAGCTCAACATCTTGCAGCATCTGTGTGAGTCTATTAGCCTCCTACTTTGAGTCTGTGTTTTGTTTCCAAATTACAGCTTCATGTGCTTCACGACTCTGCTGAGAGGAGGACTGGGAGGATATCTTATACTGAAAAGCTGATTTTTATTTGTCAAGTCGTGTACGATTTAAAGGATAATGTGAGTTGAGTAGGTCTAAAACAGTTAAGATGCTGCTTTGAATACATTGTGACTTTATGTTACTCCTACCCTGACCCATTCAGCAGTCACCATTTGTGATCAGCTCAGCTGTGACCAACTGCTGAAACATCAGTCAGATGGACTTGCTTTGTTTTTTCTAGCGAGAAGGAAGCTACAGTGATTGTTTCCTTTCTTCTATAAAATTATGTCCACTTAAAATCATACACATTCTCTTTGCTTAAAATGGAGAAGTCCTGAGGGGACAAATCAACGGGTGCTAAGTAAATAACATGCAATCAAAACCAGTAAATGAAGCTAAGAGCTGGCAGCAGTAGGGGAAACAGGGAATAGAAAAGAAAAGATGAATCTAAAAAGCAGGTATTGGAGAGGGAAGCACCGTGGAAGGAATGAGAAGCAGAAAAAAGCATTCGACCAAGTTATTCATATCATCATTTGAAACTTCCTGAAAAAATTCTTCACTTCCATCCAGTGCTCTTTTCCAGTAATCATGCCTGGGTTGGAAGGAAGGGAAGGAAGTAGTAGAGAGCATCTGTAGACTTCTTTCCTTACTTAAAAACTGTATTTTGCCTTCCATTCTGAGTGCAGTGCCAGTTTTTTACCTGTTCTTTGCTGGGAAAAAAAATAATAAATCAGAAACTCTCTCCTGAGTCTGCTACTTGGAAGGGCAAGGTCTGGAAGGTGTCACCAGGAAGAAGAAAGGACTCCTTTGATCTTCCTCCCAATAACTTCCAAGAAGAACGCTATACCACTCTCTCAGCTTGCTGGCAGGAAGCAGTGTTAGGTGCTTGAGTTGCTTGCTTTAGTTGCTTTCTGGTGTCCTGCCTGGCTTCCTGCCACTGGTGCAGATGGGCACAGGTTTCCTGTAGTCCCATGTCATATCTGCCATTTCCCTGCAAATGTCCTGCGCACCCCAAGGCATCTCAAATGGAACTAAACACCTATGTTTAGGCAAGTGAAGAGAGCCTCAGGGAAATGTCCTCCTTGGCAAAGTGTGGCCACAGATGCACTCAGGGAAAGCCATCTGGGCTGGTGGTTTAATGGGGATATTGCTGCTGGTGTTGGGGAAGGAAGGTGGCAAAGTTCTGATGGGAAGGTGCACTAGGAAGGATGGAAGGGACAGATGAGTCAACAGAGTTTCATGTGGCAATTGTGTTACTTGAAGATTGAGATAACACAGGCTTCCAAGGATTGTGTTGATGTTCTGGCAGAATTAATGCTATCTTAACTCTGCCTGAAAGCTCCCATGCGCTGCCACATAACACAGCCAAGGAGCCAAGGCTACCTCAGTGCAGGGTGCAAGCTGGGTGGCTACACCTTCATAGTCATGGATACATTGGATAAGTCTGGTCCTCTTGCTGTCCCTGCTCCAGCCTTCAACACTATCTGCTATCGTGTGCCAGGATCCCTACACAGAATCCTGCCGGTGCCTCTCATCATAGCTCTGCAGCCTCTCTATCCTGTGAGCCTCCAAGGAGGCAGTGCCAAGCTTGTTGAAAGGTGGGCCACTTTACGTTTGGGAACTGGGAGCATTCCATACTAGGAGCATATCTTCTGGATCTATAAATAGGAAATCCATCAGATACCTAATTGAGATTTTTTTTCTCTCTCTCTCTAAATGGTAGAACAAGAGCTATTTGATGATGATGGACTTTCTTTTGCCTTGTATTTCCTTGAATAATATTTCACTGTTTTTGCTATTCCACATTTATATCCTTCCTAAAGGCTCCAGATGACTTTTCAAAGCTTCCATGAATGAGGAAGTAGTTTAAAGGAGGAGGAGGGGAATTTGAATTTGTTCATGAAAAATGGGATTCTGTGGTTAATGAACCAGGTTTTAAAGAATTTTTTCCATTTAAAAAAAAAAAAAACCAACAATTAGAATGAAACATTTCATAGAAAATGTTGATTTTTTTCCCCTCTTTTTTTCTTCTCCAGTTAAGCTGCACTTTCTCACTTTTTGAAAGAGTTGCAGGCCATCTGCCCTATCCTTTGGCACAGCCTCAAGGGGACAGCAGTGGAGATGGGTTGAGGGACCACGTGTCTCCTGAAGGGATATACCTTTAGCCTCCTTGGTTCACCATGGGCCTGGAAACAGGAGTGGTCTGAAATTAGCAGCCTTGTCTTTTCTCTGAGCCAGAGTCCTTCCCCAGGGTGCTCTCAGCTGATCAATTCTCCCCAGGATCCCTCCCTAGTGGGAATGCTAATAGGAAGTATACAGGCAACTGATTTATAATATTCTTGAAAATCTGGATAGATTGCTGTAACGATNGCTCCCTGCCAGCTCTCTACAATAAAGTCACATGCTAATCAATAACACTTTTATTGAGAGTGACAGACAGGAGCTAACTGCACCAAAACAGTAACAAGCTCAGCCAGTAGTAAATGCACTCTCCTCAAATCCCAGCCCTTGTCCTTTGCTCGCTGCCTCTTCTGCTTCCCTTCAATATCTTTCTTGGACTTCTGCTCCTCCCTTCAGACCTCAAGACGCAGTGGTGTTCTGATGACCCTACCTAAAGTGACGGTCGCCTCCAGGCCTGCTGACAGGAGGCATTTGATCCCTGGGATTTCAAGATCCTTTGGCCTTGACTGCTTTAGTAAGCTGGTGCACAGGGTCATGTAGTTATTCTTATTTTGGTGGAATGCAAGCCAGTTTCTGGGAGCAAGGTTGAAGAATCATAGGTTAAGAGCAGATGTCCGCAGAATCAATCCCAAATCAGGCATATCCTATGGCAGCATGTTCATTTCTCAGCACCTTTGTCTTGTGCTAACCCCAGACCCACCTGACACTAAAATAAGGGTTCATGCAAAATTCCACACTGACGCAATTAAACCACACTTGAAAAGAACCAAGACCATTGTGGATGGAAGTGAGTCCACCTCGTGGCAGGGCTCTGAAGCCCACTGTTTTGGCCAGGATTATGCTAGTGGTTCTTCATGAGCTTAAATAGGACCCTCACTCATTTCTCTTCTGACTTAGTCCTGCGGCTTCTCATGGGCAGGGGTATTGGTCTGCATCTGGAGATATTCTGGCAGGGCAGAAGAGCAGAGTGCTGAGAAATAGCCTCTAACAGGCACTTCCAGCACAGCTGACTTGCTCCCAAGGGCAGACCTTTTCTGCTCAAATGTGCTGCTGCACCGGTGGAGTTCCTGTTGTTTGCCATGACTCATCCAAGAGTACATTAAAGCAGGTCTAAGACAAACAGCCTAATGGTTCCCAGGTGGTGAGAAGATAGAAGCTATCATAAAAAACATTGCTGGCTATTGCTGTAGTGGCTTTCCTGATTCAGGCAAAGCTTGGTCAGAGCTGAGGATCAGCATAATGGCATAGGGGCAAGTGTCAAGCTTTCTGATGTGTCTACAAGAATGACATGTCATCCTCTTCTATGCCACCTACACAGCTCCTTGCTTGGCCAGAGATATGGTCAGCTGCACCTCTGTCTCATCCCTACACTTGTTTCTGCTGGGCAGGGAGAGAAGCTTCACTTTCTGGTGCTAATTGTCCTCATCCACCCAAGGAACTGCACCCCACACCTCTTGCCTTGCTCACTCAGAAGTCATGACTTGCTTTTGCCTCATCTGAAGTGGGTGTTAGTCCCCCACTTTCCACCACAAGCACCTGATACACCATCACAGTCCAATGCAGGTATGCCAATAGACCCGAAGTGTTATGCTTTCCTAGTATGAAGCCAGCTTTGCGTGTTTAGAAACCTGCATGCCCTCTCTGCACCACCTACTTACAGTGCATTTGACCTATCAACAGTCCTAGAAATCCTGGCTCAGGTGTGTTTTGAAGGAAGTAGGATTAACTGAGAGCTTCCAAAGGAAACCTCTGAGGCTGCAAAAAAGTTCTAAGAAAAGTAATAATAATTCTAATTCTTTTTAGCAATTATTTCTTCTATCAGGAATATGAAAATCAAATATGTGTGATGTTAAAAAATTCTTTTTCATTAAAAAGTTGTAATTTTTTTTATGGGCTTCTGCTCCAATGTTCTGTCATTTTCAGAAAAAAAAAATTGCTTCATTTCTGGCAGGACACTATCCTATAACAATCAGAAAAAATCCAGTACAAAAGTTTTTAAAACAGGAGTCATGACTGATAACGTTTTATTTCAGTTTTTAAAAGTGTCAGAATATTTGGGGATATTGTAACATACACACATCAGTCTATTTGGCCTTCTAAAGGATGAGCTAAGATCGGTTTTCTGGATCCTTTACTGAGTTGGTAAATCATTTATTGTAAAGATCTGTTGTACAAAACACAGCAACAGAGCTTCATAAAATATAAATAGTACAAAATACTTTGGTTCTATTAACAACCTGTAACTGATGCACTTGAACTCTTTCTCATTCTCCTTTTTAATTTCTCTGTCTTGTAAAATGAAGCTTGGTTTATGATTGCAAATAAAAATGAATTTGGTGGATCTCATCTTAATTTTATCATCTCAAAACCGGCTTCACCTTCTGGCTTGTACTTTATGGTCTCAAGCAAGGAAGACTGAGGGCAGGAGGAAGTGGAACTGGCAGAGTGAGGTTCTGGGAGAGCTGGAGGTGCTGTGGTGGAGGAGGGAACACTGGCTGAAGGGTAGCAGGGAAGCCAGCTTTTGGCAGGGGGAATTCTGGACTCAGGTCAGGACTGAGATACACTGTCAGTTGCAGAATTGTGCAACCAATCTTGCTCAGAGCTGTTCTTGGCTCATGTTAGGGATATTGATCCCTGACTTCCACAAATCACTGAATCCTCTTTCAAATTAAAATAAGTGAATAAATAAGCAGAGGTGGAAATGCAGGAAGCAGTCCATTTCAGATTACTTTGCAGATCAGGAGCCAAGTGAGAAATCTGTGAGCTGCTGAGATTAACCTACTTGCAACAGCAGGACCTAAAGGGGTTGCTTCCAAGGACAGTGGACACAGCCCCCTGGTGACTTCCTATGGGGGAAGGCTTGCTGCGCTTACCCGCTGAATCCCTTCTTTGACTTAGATTCAGAAATCTATTGTGCTGAATGTGGCTGCTGGCAAACCCTCAAATCACTTCCTCTTTTCACTTTCCTCCCCATGGCATGACGAGGGAAAGCCTCAACTCTTCCTTTATCTCTTGCATTTCCTTCACTGCCTTCCCTGACCCTGGGCCATCTCAAGCGAGGGAATAATTTTTTTTGTTCCTTACATGAACCATGAAGATATAATAAGATGATGTAATAGTGGGGATGACGTGACCACTTGATCTTTCAAACTAAACTTACTATTTGTGGACATTCCTTCAATAGGCCTTGCTTTGAATGTCTCCCTCTGTAGTTCAGTCCCTTTTAGCCTAGGAAGTGACATCTGTTTCTACATGTTTTCTGCAGAGGACTTGGAGTGCTCGCCCTTGTGTTGGGCTTCAGATGCAGCCTAGAGGGGTTTTTCAGGGGTTATCTCTGAATTTCAGCTTTTTTTTTTTTTTCCAAAGCACTGGGCAAAGATAGGGAAGGTGGATCATCCTAGGACACAAAAATAGAACTAAGGGTAAAAAGCCCTCTTTTGTTTTTTGGTTTTTGGTGTTGTTGTTTTGTGTTTTTTTTTCTGCTGCTGTCTTCCTGCAGTTTACCTGCAGGTATTGGAGGACTAGCTTTTTTCATGTGCACCTACTGCTTGTTAATTTGCCCATATTGACTGATTTAATTCTAAGAGGCATAAGAATATTCCCAAGTAAGAATACTTCTATCTATGTGGATGGAAGACTAAAACAGCGCTTCTGCTCTTACTAAAATACAATACAAACAGGTGCTCCAGAGAGGTCCTGAAACAGCCTTTCCCCAAGCAACTGTATGGACACAGTCTGCAATAAAAAATACCAGGCTGAGCCCATTCAGCAAATTTGCTGCACAGTGGTGCATATGGGAACAAATTGATGGGAGGGGATATAGCATGGCGCTGTGGGAATGGGAGGGAGCAGATAAATTACAACCCAGCATCACAGAGAAGTGCAATTATCATTGAGCTACAACCTGCTGATCCCACTGCTCTACCTTTCCTTTGGCTTTCTGGACTGGAGGAAGAATAAAATGGTGCTCAGTCACCCATAACTGTGCTGATCCACCATCCTTACCTTAGGTCTTGCCCTTCAAGAGCTGTACACCTGAACATCCAGTTCTTCAGGTGATCACTTTTCTACCATGCTTTTTCCCTTATCTCTGTCTTTACATTAATATTATTTTGATGTCCTGGGGGATCTGTGAGCAATGCCCTAACGTCTCCCTCAACAATTGAGTGATGTAAAATCTTGTGGATCACTGAAAACACTTTGTCATGCAATATATTAGTCAAATCTCTCAAATTTTAATATTCTCCCACCAGCTCTAGCAGGGTATGTGTGCGTGCATGTGTGTATGTGAGAGTCCTTGCCAACCTGTCATCCCTTATTGAGCAAAATATTGACAGGTTTGGAGATGGAGAGAAGACGAGAAAGAACATTGTGTCTTTCCGGAGAATTAAAAGACCTCTGCTTTCTGCATTCAGTACCTTGCTTCATCTTGTGCGTGCTTGCGTGCACAAACACACTCTGCCACCCTTACAACCACTTCTTTTCATAGAGCCAGAGACAAGGAGAGTATATATTTCCTCATCATGGAACAAAATCTTTTTTAGAAAAATAATAAAAATTCATTAGAGTATTAATTCAAGGCTTTTATTTTTTATAGTCCCCTTTTTATCATTTTTATCACTAGGTTTAAAAGGAGGAGATTCCCTACATTAGGGAGGCAGCGAGCTGTTTTACATGGAGTATCCATGTGCCATTTACTAGCATCAACTTTGGGATGAAGGCTGGTGCCTTTTGTGCCTACCTCTCTCTTTAGTACCACTTAATGCTTTGCTTTGGTGTTGTCTGAGGCAGCTTGTGTGCTGGGCCCTGTTATCCTGTGTGTATCCTGTCTGTTGTGAGGAGCTGGAACTGGAGTATGTGTGAATTCCCACCTGTGAAACGCTAGTTAATTGCTTCCTTCTGCACCTTCTACAACAGAGGCTGATGCTCCGAGTAGTTGCGAGCTGGCATTGCCCCGCTCTTCCCTGTGCAGTGACTCTTGTAAGGTAGAAGTTACACGTGTCAACATCTACCTAATAACAACATGTGAGTTGTGCAGAGCCTTGAGCTCTCTGTGAGGGAGACATGACCTTCATTATAATGATACAGTTGACATTTTCCCTGTGACACTTATTGTAACATCATTGCTTCCTGTTGGCATCTGTGGGTTTATCAGGCAGCTTGTTCAAGCAATCTGGAGTTGTGATGAAACCAGGCAGAAGGGAGGGCTCTGAAATTTGAGGGGGAAGGATGAGCCAGGGGGGTGGGGTGGAAGGAGGAGGGAGAGGGGAAAGGAAGGAGGATTCTTGGAGTATCAAAGCACACACAACATTTATCAATGCAGGCTAATCTAATCCTTCCCCCTGTGTATTGGTTGCAGTGCCTGTGGATTTCCAAGCACCCTGAGCTGCAGAACCCAGCATCCCTACAGCTTGCTGCTTGCCACTGGCATGTCTGGTACTGGTGACACACCCAGCAGTGGGAACCCTGGCTTTCTGTGCAAACCCACTGGAGAAGGAGGTCCAGGAGCCTCCGCTTTGTTTTGCCAGGGGAAATGTCACAAGGCCCTTGGAAGTAAGGCTGACTTGGACGCCCCGTGTCTATCCTGAGGCCAGTCTTACAGTACACTGACTGATGTTTGCATTGGGTTAATCCAGGAGATGGGGTTTGCTTTGAAAACGTTTGCAGGCCTTTCTGCTGAAATGTCACAGCTAGCTAAGATTTGGCATATCTTGGGCAAAAAACAGGACCTGGAGTGGTCAAAATCCAGAATCTAGTGTGCTGACCTAGCTCCGTAAGCCTTTCTTCTTTTTGCTTTAATTTTCTCCCTGTGTTTTTTTCCTGTCTTTTAGTAGAAGTCCTAAATTTATCTTCACAGTGAGAAAGTCAATTGATTGTAATAGTGGGGGTTTGGGACTGGTATCTCTGCTGAAAGTGACTACCCATGGGCCACCTAATGCCTGCCCAAAATAACAAAATAAGGCTTTGCATGTTAAGAGCTTCTGGTTAACTTGGTGGGGGTTGCAAAAATCCAGTTTACTCTACAGAAGAAAAGCTTTGTATCCTATTGTGAATTCCCTAAGCGTTTCAGTTTCTTGTTGAAACTCCTGAACTTAAGCATTGGGTTCAAACCCTGCATCTACATGTAGAGAGGCTACTGTGAAGTCCTGCACTTTTGCTCTTAATCTACTGTCTGTAAACATCAAATGTACCACTAACTCATTATGACTTAACTGATGCTACAATTTTTGTGTCAGGGCTGATGGAAGGCCTAAAATTAAAATTCTCAACAGTTTCGGTGGGCAAGTAGGCACATGTATCTCCTGCCCTTTTTCTCTTCTCTAATCCACCTCTCTATGTTACTTTTAGGTACAGCTGTTGCCAGGGCAAAGCAAGCCCTCCATGCTGAGTTTTAGTTGTGACAGCATCCTTGGCTGGTTAGCTGGGAGAAGAGTATAGCAGCGTAAAGTGGCTGCTTCATTTTTCATGGGAGTAAAGGATTTGACATACAAGATCAGACTCTGCCTTCCCTAATGGCCAAATATGTGATATTTCAGAGGAGAGCAATATCCTGCCAATAGAAAATATATTTATTAGCGCAGCCTCCTGCCAAGGGTTTTGGGTTGAGCTGCTTGATGGGCAAGAGGTGGGTTGAGAGCTGCTGCAAGGAGGCAGCTCGCAGTCTCTGCACATCTCAGGGTAACACTGCAGGCAGGGGACTCCCTTCCTCAGCCCTACAGAAAGCACTCTGCTTCCTGAGGCATGAGATTTGTTTGCCTCAGTAATTGTTGTAGTTCCCACAGCTACACACATCATTAGAAGGCATCATATATTTCACGCATAAGATGGGGTTTCAGTGAAAAAAGCCCACCAAAGTTCTTGGTCACTGTTCACGGGGCTTGATCTCCTCCTGTGGGAGGGAATCTCCCAGGTCGCTAATATGTAGCTTTACAGGTTATGATATTTGCATGCAGTGGAGGTGAGGAGATACATCTTTCATTTTATCTGGAGGACAAATAGCTCAGGATTATGAGAGATAAGTAGAGGTAAAACTCCCTGTTATTTTAGCATTAGAAGGTACTTTGGGCCTTTTACCTTCAGTAATACTGTGTTCTGTCTCCATGGGAGAGGATACTTTGTTCCCTCATATACAAAGAGCATCCAGAGGTTTTCCCGGTGAATATCTTTAACAAGGGCAGGAGAGCAGCATGAGGGAATTCAAGTATAGCACAATAAAGCATTATCCATTTCAAATACAGCATTGCCACAGCCTCAACATTAGGACTGGTATTTTTGAAATTTTGCACTCTTGACTTTCAAAACGTTAGCAGAAGTCCTTAGTGCTTCCATATTTAATTTCAAGCTCAGGTGCCTTGTAGGTATATGAGCAAGGCAACAATTTTTTCCTCTTTCATTGTGGGTTTTTTTGTTTGTTTTGGTTTGGGGTGGGGTTTTTTGTTTTGTTTTGTTTTTTATTGAGGCAAGGTGGGGGGTTAAGGGTGCTTGAAGAAGGTTTTTCACTATAATGTTGTGATGAAAATCTTGAAAATACCACCTAAATGTAATCTGATGATTCAAAACCAACAAATCTAGAAAACTCATTTTCACAGTTTTGGGAGGCTAGACTCAGGATTTCTGATTGCTTGAACTGCCAGTACAGGGAAACAAAGACAGACTATTTAGAAACAAAGGTGCCTTGATTTCAGAGCTGTTTTATACAATAGAAATAAGGCATCACTCGTTTTTCATGGTTCCCTCGAAGATTCCTGGCAAGCGTGTTTCTCACAGCCAGTGAAAGCTGCATGTATCTCCCCTCACAGGGTGTTAATACCTGTGCAACTCTCCACATATTGTATGACAGCCACTTGTCTGCTCCTCTGTGCTCAGATTCTTGGTCTTAAAGTTGGGACTGCTTCCTCTTAGGAGTCAGAGAGAGGAGGAGAATGGACCAGGGTGAGACAGAGGTTTTTCTCCTGTTCATTAGAGGGCAAGATGAAGCATCATTATTAATTATTTCTGGATTATGGCTGCCAGTGGCCTGTAGTATTCCAGAAGTCAGATTGCCAGCAGCACTTAATCAATGCCGCTGCTGATTCCATGCTATCAGTCTGTAGCCATGCAGACATTTGGTATATTATAAAGTCAGAGTACCCCTTAATAATCACCTTGCAAAAATGGGGCATTAGTGTTTTCTAAGTGACAAGCCTGTCTGGAAATGCAATCATGTCTTTAGCTGTAATGCTACTGGAGCGATAGTACAGTCATACTTTGGGCAGAAAGTAGCTACAAATGAACCATACAATTGCAAATGGGCAAAGCAATTAAGTGCAAACCATCCTCCAGGCTGCATGGGCCTTAGTGATTGTCAGTGAGGGAGACACATCCACCTCTGGAGCTCTCCAAACTGAACACTTGTTAACAGCCTCTCTATCCTCTTCCTCAGCATCCACGGACATTTTTTCCTAGGCAAAGTGGTATCTACCTAGCTCTTTCCTGGCTCTAAAAGCAATGTTTGAGAGCAGATCAGGACCCTCCCTCTTGTTACAGAAGAAAAAGTGTCACTGAGAAGCATTCAGACAAAGCAGGGGAGAAATATCCAAGCTAGCGTTACATGAAAGTGGGGCTTCTTAACAAAGACCTGGGCACATTTGCCTGGGCAAATTAGCACTGTACCAAGCTGGCTATGTTGCTTTGGGAGGGTTCATTGCTCCCTGTGCAGCAGGGACTCTAGCCTGCATGGAGGCAGCTCTGGGACCTCCAGTGCCACACTGGCTGTATTGCTCCATGTAGGCGTGCAGAGTTTAGTGGGGCTGCAGAAAAGATACTGCACATCCCCTCAAACCCTTGGCCTGGGCTTTGAATGCAAAAGCCATCTGTTCCTCCTCCCATCTCACTAAGAAGTAATGCCATTAAGGAAAGATGACCGCTCTCAATGTAGGATCCTCTTGGCCGGCTGGTGCTCTTTTCCAAACTTTGGCATCCCACTGCCAAGCTTGGCCAGGGGGTAATTTCCTCTGTGGTTCAGCTGGTTTGGCATCTGCTTGAAGGACTTGGACATGGTGCTCTGAGCCTCAGCCATGGAAACACACAGGCCATGCAGCCACAGAAGCCTGGTCTGCCAGGCGGCTGAAGGACTGTGGCCAGTTGGTCGTATTCTCTGTAGTGTCTGGCCACCAGCTGGGAGACATGACACCCAGAATGTTGCTCCGTATGCTAAATGAATTACGAATGATTACAAAACCTGTTTCTGTAAAGGCTTCTCCTTGCTTCTTGGAATAGCTGTGTGCTGTGTCCCTCTCGGAGCTGAAAAAGCTTTAGGAAGATGGTAGGATCAGGCCAGTCATGTGCAAAGGACAATGTAGTATCAAATTAAGTATGCCCTCTCCATATTAATTTCATAATTTTTTTTTAATGAAACATAAGAGAGGCTTTACATTTCTTAGTCTCTACAGTTCCTCTGCGGATGGGGCAGTAGAAGTTGCTTCATCTCTACTGAGCAAATTTGTTCTGTAGTGCCAAACTGGGGCCAGGATTGGTTGTAATCAGGGATATCAGCTGTAAAATATTTAGCATGACATGTACTCTGCCTTATGTGTGTGAAGGTACGAAGTTAAACCTGCATAAGATCCAGGAGAAAAGAGAGGTATTTCAGACTACCTGCAGATGGTTATCTGTGCATGTCTTTGATTTCATCCCATAACTTCTTGAGGAAGAGCACTAATCAACACCTTTGTCCCATCTTTGGTGGGACCTTTGAAACCTCTCAGCCTGCCAGAACTAGGATTTTGGTTACACGTGGAAATTTCAGAGCTGTATGATGAAAATTTGATAAAGTCTCGATTCTGGTGGTGAGCTGAGTGGAGGTTGCAGGATTGTTTGAGGTTTGAGACAGATGAGAGCTCTAGGTATGGCCCCTAGCTCTCTTCTTGATTCACTGTGAAACCTTGCATGTGTCAGCCTCCCTACTCGGTGTCTCTGTGGAAATGAGTGTAACTATGTCGATCGATTAATGATCTTTAAGCTTCGCAAGTAAAAATGCCAGAAGGGTGCTAAATATTACAGATCTTTATTTAAAGTTTAGGGTCAGGATGATTTCTAATGAGAATTCTGTACGTTTATAATCTTAAGACGTGTAAAATGTACTTAGTGGCAGAAAAAATGGTTGTTAAAATGCGATTGCCTTATGACCCAGATCTGACACTTCTGGATCCCAGTCCACTGTGATGGAAGATCCAGTCCAGGTTTCATGTGCCCGTGTAGACTTTTCTTGGAATAAAATACATAATGTATCAAGCTGCCATATTAAATTTAGTTGTTCACTGTCACATCACCCGGTATGCAGCCTGCTCCCTAAATCCCATACTAATCCAGTTGTCTGTATCTTCCTGAGTGTAAAAGCACATTAGCTTCAAAAAAAAAAAAAAAGCAGTAGAGTCAGTATTTATAGAAAAAACAGTAATGAGAGGGTTAATCTCAAGCTCCAGTCCTAATCTGATACAGTTTTTATATGTTCTGAGAAATAGCACCTCACCCCCAATACGTATACTCCTGATGCTTCACTGGGAAGATGGTGATTTGTGATTTGTCTTTATCCTCTCTCACACCCATCCTCTTTCATTTGTTTATGGTAACCCCGATGTGTAGTGGAGTTTTAGCAGTGTCAATAATCTTACCTTTTACCTGGAGGGGGTTTAATAGGATTTGACAGGGACAAGGGATGAGAAAATTCTGTGATTCTATGACTCATCCTATTTTTTCAGCAGTCCTCTGTATATTGTATACTATTAGAAGAAAATGCATGCCTTGGAGGTTTCCTTTCTCTCTCTGTCTCCATTTGCATCCCTCCTTATAGTGTGCTCCCATCGTCAGGCTATGGGTATCTCTTATCCTAAAAATCCTTTGTAGAAGAGTGGAGAGAGGGGTGGGAGAACAACCGAGGAACCACTGAGATACTAAGCTCAGTAAAACCATTTATTAAAGGACAGACCCTTTCCCAGAACATTTATGAGCAACACTTCAGGCAGAATCTCCTCCATTTGTCACTCACGTGACTTGTGAGTTTACTGTGTCTGACAATTGGATCTGTGTCTTGAAAGGATGGCAAAGACTCGTGAATGTTTTTACAGCATCTCTCTCTGTCCAGGCGTCACTTTCTACACTCTCCTAATATTATCCCTTGCAAGGCTGCTGTTATGGGGCCTATTTGAACTATATTCATTTCAGTTTTTTCCTGACCTTGGTTTGCTCCCTGACCATTGCTCCTCTTCCTGATCTCTGGGGCTTCTGCTCGCCCTGTGCTGAGTATCACTGAAAGAGTTGAGCGCACAGCATGGTGCTGGCCTCTTGGCTCCGATTCCATCGTCGTTGCAGTGTGGAATTATATAACTGATCCCTCTAGTTAGAAAAGGTAAAACATCCTTTCCGAAGTCCTTCCCAAAAAGGTTAAGAAATTAATTGTGGATGAACATCCTTGCCCTCTGAGCAAGTCTTTGTATTAATGATCTCATGACAGATTTCTCCTTAAACTGGCCCTAGCTCAGGTCAGGACAGAGTGAGAATATTCTCTATTTAATGAGGCAGAGATCAGAGCCTCTAATATTTCATCATTCATGCTCAGGGGAGGAAAGGAGTTATGAGCTTGGAGAGCTGATGGCCGAAGGGACCCTCATCAACGGTTGTGATGGCAGGTTGCTCTCTGCGTCCCCAAGACCAGACTGCTGTAGGTTTCCAGCTTCCCACTTGGAAAAACTAAGCTTTGCCATTAAACTGATCTAAATTATTTAATTCAATGTTGGCAAAAGATCCAAGGCTAGTAACCCTCGCGGGAGAAGAGATTTCTTTAGCCTGCAGAAAGGTGTATAGCATGAGGAGCATGAATGCCAGTGGTATATGGACAACCACAAGCTAGAAGGACTGTGTGAAGCGTTTAGCTTTGTTCCTCCCAGCAGCTTTTGCCTACAAAGGGTGGGCAACTTGATACTCAGCCGCTAGTAAATTAGAAAGCCAACTTGCAGATCCAGTGGTTTACAAGTGTCTTAATTTATTAATGAGCGGAGGCCATCTCGGTGTGTGTAAACATAGATTTTAAATCAGTTGACATGATGTACGTAAACAATCAAACTTGTAGTGTGGTGCTGAGATGCTAATGTTAAATCCACCTCTGACTTGAGTGCTACTTTTCAGTAGCGCTGTGTTCCCTGGGAAGCAGTGATATATAGTGCTGTGCAAATCACTGGTGCCCTTAAACTGCAGCTCTGAAATATTTACACATCCAAAGTGTGTGTGTAAATTGGGAGTATCGCAACGTTCCCACAGGGTGACACAGATTTGTAAATTTTGCTTTCTGCGGAGTCCTGCATTTTCCTGCTCGTGACCGGGAGCCAGGACCCGAGAGCATAAATTCCCCAAATAATTCTTGCAATACTTAGGGATGAGCTCAGCTCCTGCTCTCAAGTACTAAAAGCAAATCTTTCCAAGGTGCCACAGTTATGAGTTGCCCTTTTGAAAGGGACTAGTAGTGTCTTTAAAGTAACAGCTCCTGGAGGCACGCTAATAGCCATACAGGGTGCTATTCCACGGTGTTGAGTGAGGGCATCCCGCTGGCCAGAAGGCTAATGAAGGAAATATGCCCGAAGAAAAGCAGGCTCTCCTTCCTTCTGAACTCGTCCCGGCTGCCATAAAAACTCGGAGCTGGTGCACGTAGAGCTGAGCTGAACTCTGTGGGCGTTCGCCATTTTTCACTTCCCTCTAACCCAGCTGCCTGGCAAGCCATTAACTGCTGTTGCTTGGAGTTTTCAGCCGTTCTTATCTATCAGTTGCTCACAGGTGGGGTGGGGTTTGCAGCTTTGGTGACTTCGGTGATGGATGCTCGTCCGCCACCCGCGGGTGACGCTGCCCCGCGAGGCACCTCTCTTCCGCTCCCGCCGCCAGGTGTCGCTCCGCGCCGGGTGGGTCGAGCCGGGGCCCTGGTGAGCAGGAGACAAGGCTGGAGTTCAAGCTGGTGCCGAAGGGAAGGACCGGTCAGACCCCTCCGGGGTTTGCCCGATCTGGTTGCTTTCTTCAAATCCTTCTCCCACGCGTTGTTAGGAGTGAGACACCTTCGTATCCAACCAGGAAGCCGGGATGCAGAAAGTAGTCTCATGGTGTAGCCAGGGAAGAAACCCCACCAGCAAGTTAAACAGGGAGCTATACTTTGGGTAATAATAGACATTTTGGATGAAAAAACAAGAGAAGATATCTGTGCCACTTGTTGGTGGTATTGTCTGGTATATTTCATAACAGAACTTTTGCCTTATTTCCTGATTTTAACCAGCTTCCAATCTGGATAATTACATTCTGCTTAATCTCATACTCTCTCAGCACTGGTAATTCTTCTTCATTTGCTGCCTTAAACTATTGTTGCTTTTAAACAGCTGCTATGTTCCGTCACAGAGAAAGCTGCACTTCAGGGAAGGGCAAGCACTTGTCAAATAATATTAATTCAATAATTTATATGGTGGTTTTTCCTCATATTTTGTAATAAATTATTCACCTCGTATCATTTCGCATTATTCATCTGGTTAACTGAGGTAGCCTAACAATTTTCAAATGTATTTGTCAAAAATTTTGTTGAATTACTTTTGTCAGTTTGGGGTTTGTGTTTTTTTTCAAAATAGAAGCTTTGACAAATAATCATAGTCCTTAGCTGCCCGGTCCCTGTGGTCAGTGAAGTGGTTTAGATAGATTGATGGTGAACAGTATTGTAGAACAAAACAAAGCAGGAAAGAAAAAAAAGCAAAAAGAGCACAGCTGAAGCCCATTTCTGAGATTTTGTACACTGTGAAATGTAAAATAGAAGTGTCAGATTTGTTTGTAAGCTGATTGTTTCTTGGATGGCAGAAACTCCAAGGGCATCAACTTGCCACTTGAATTTGAGCACAGGCACTGGAGAAAACCCCGTTGAAAATATGTGCCAGAACTGTTTGCTGCATCCCACATTCCTGAGACAGTTTGTGTGCCTCCAAAATATTCAAGCTTAAATTTTATATCTTTGCCTTCACTACAGGACTACTGAAGTGGTTGTCTTCAAGATTGCTTTAATCTTGGGCCACTTTGCATAAGATGAAGCCAGCTCTAGGACAGGAATGTGTATGCAGGTGGGAAGCGCAGTATGGATTACATGCAAGTTTTGAAATGGTAGGATGGCCTGTGTCCAGTCTCCTCCTGAAACACTTGAGCTGGATCAGCTGGGGATAGTGACAAATGCAAGTTCTCCCCTCGTCCCTTCAGGCTACAGGAGAGGAAACTCCTGTAAATTGAGATGATCTGAGCTGAAGGCACTTGAGAGAAGCCTTAAAATCATATCAAGTCTTACTATGCTATTTGAACCACTGCTTTTCTGAAACTACCCAAATATTTATGAATTTAGTGTGCTCTTATCTTAATTGCCGATGGTAGCCTTTGATAGCTGCAAGACAGACAAGCACCCTTCCTTGTTTAGTACAGGGTAAGTAGTGGATAAAAGAGAGGACTGGTGAAGAGTCCTTGATGCTGATCAGCAGAGGCATCAGGCTGCACAATGTCCCACACTGAGCTGGTGGTCATCTTCTTTTCAATAATTTTCTGGAGGTGAAGTGGAGGGTGGTCAGTAATTGGCATGATGTCAGGCTTTGAAAGCCATTGGGTTGGCTATTTGGCCAGAGGTGACTCAGGATTGCCTCACTTTGTCTTTTTTCCTAGTGTTGAAATGGGATTGCTCATGTGCTTTTCTGCACCAGGATGTTACACATATCAGTGTATTGCCACTGGTTTCCTATTTAGATACTGCAGACATTAGGACTGCAGAGGTATTTTGACTATACCCTAAAAGGCTTTATGAAGCATTGATTGGCCAAGAAATGAGAAGCAGCAGGAAGCCACAGCTTTCTGACTTAGGAACGTGTAAGTCTTCCATACAGTTCATCTTGTGCTTTGCTGACATGATCTCACTTGCTAATGTTTCTTGCAGAGCATCCTATGTAACAACATAATTAGTGTAAATTACATTTTATTTTTAAATCATCCCCTTTCCTTCCTGATTTTTTCATATCTAAATGTCAACTTTTATGGTAAGCAGTGGTGTGCTGCAGACGCTGAACAGCAATACGCTTGTGCAGGTGGAAATCTGCTGGAGGAGGTTCTGAGGAGTTGAACCGGGCGCTCAGGGGGCTGAGGTCAACATTTCTTTAGGGCCCTGCAAGTTGTGCTTGATTTCATTTTCTTCTTGCATCTCAAGTCATCCTGCCATATCAGGTACTGAAGGCTTCAGATTATGAGCAGTACTGGTGAATTGCTAACACATATCCAGATTTTACAGATCAAAGGTAAATCATAATGTTAGAGCACCAAACCTGTTCAAACACAGTACAGTAAAAATCCCCCTCCCTTAATATGGTAGGAATTACTTTCCACACAATACTTACCTTTCTCTGAAAGATGAAATTCAAAGCAGTCAGAGCTCTGGGAAGGGATGCTATTAACTTTCTTCACCCAGTATTTTTCATTTCTGGCCATTCTACTCTGCCTTACAAACTCTAGATGGCATTAAGAATTCCAATACCCTTTTCATTTTGCTTTTTCTTGTCATTATGGTAAGCTTCTGGGGAGCAGTCAAGGCTTCCTTATTGAATATATACGCAAATCTGGCACCAGGTTTTAGCTGTTGAGGTCCTTCTGTCAAAAAGAATAAATTTAAAAAAAATAGTTTTTTGCCTGATAGGAAAAAGAAGATGCTGGGGATTTCTGGAAACTGCACAATTCCCAGTCCAGTTTTGCAAAACTATGGAGATTCTGTGAAGTTCAGAAACGTAAACACTTACCTAAATGTTAGGTAACCACACTAATAAACTTATGGATACTACTAGTTGCAACAGAATCACGTTGTACCCTTGAACATCCATGAGCTGAGCTAACCCATCTGCAATGCAGACTCTCACTGTTACCACTTTACACATCAGAAAATTGAGGCATATATAATAAGAGGAAATTTGCCACGTGTCGTAGGCTTCTGCAGCTTTGTCTCACGTTTTCTGCCTCTTGATCATTTGCGCTGTTTAAAGTTTGCGTCTTACTTTTCTTCGTGATATTGATCAGGACAGAATGGAAGCATGTTCTCAAAGCTAAGGGAAGTTGAGAGGACAATGAAGCACTTGGAAAGCTGTAGACTCTAGAAATTGGATTCTGGGCATGTACTGCCAGGATGGAGGATTTTTATTTAATTTTATAGAAAAATGTTCGGGTTATTTTACACTGAGATGCAAAATCTCATTTGCAGCCAAGCCCCGGAGGGAGTAAAAGGAACTTGGAGAGCTCATAAAGACAAGTGTAATAGGATTAATAAGAAAAAGGCCTAAGACATAAGCCTTCATTGTACACATTTCTTGCTAAATTTTAGTATCGACGAAGGGTGAAATGCCAAGACTTAACCACACGCTCACGTCCTTGAGGCAGTAACAGAATAACAGCGCTCAAATGGCCATCTTCTGCCACCATTTTAAGAGCAACTACATGGGGACGCTACCTCTTGGGTCAGAGAATGAGGGGAAAGAGGGAGGAAAGCTGGTCATGAATGGATGCAAGTGTCCTAGAATGACAGATATTTACCTGGTGTTGAATTTTGCCTGTCATGAGTTGCTGTCCATACTCTTCCACCATCTGACACCTGAGGGGAAGGGACGTCAAAGGCTTACAACAAAACATAGCCTTTCTTTGCCCAAGAAGAACTTACATTCCCTGCTGAAAAGCCTGCTTCAGTGCTTTACTTGGGCCTCAGGTCTTCACTCATCTCTGATGTAATTTACTGGTACCTCTTGCAGTTTTGACATGCATTAGATGAAAAGGACACTGGAGAGAGAAGTACAGGGAGGAATTCCCATGGCTTTGTAATAGATATGAACACCATTGATGCAACCTTGAGAGGGCTTGGGACAGGTCTGTCCCTCCTGTATGAGATGGGGCAAGGAGCAGTAACAGACAGCAAAACCCACTTGCTTGCACTGGACTTAAAGTGAAACACAAGTTTTTTACCCTCACATCCTGTCCCAGCTTGTGTTTCACACTAGCGAGGTAATTATAGGGAGCAGATCTCTTTAGAGGGACCAGACAAAGAGTTGGAGTGTGAATATTTGTGTCCAGTTTTCTTAACATAAGGAGATGACATACCCTTCCTGTGCCTATCCTCCTCAACTTAACTGTGGCACAAGCTGGTCTGTGGGAAGCTGATCAGCACTTGCACGTGGGATGGAGGATTTGCTGAGGAATGGATTGGGACCCTGTGACAAATGACAGGGAGCACAGTTGGCTGCCCAGAGGATGGGTCAAAGGGTAGCATCCATCACCACTGATTAGATCCGGAGAGAGACACAGACAGAACAAAGATAATGAATGGGTCCTAAAGAGAGACAGTCCATTGCCACCTGGTGCCTTCAGTGCATCAGTTATCTCCTAGCATCTCCAAGGTAGCTGATGAGCTTTTGCATCTTTCCAACTGCCACCCAGAAGACCTCTGTGACTGCACAGGTACCCAAGTGTTACAGCAACCTGTCCTTTACTCACCCATACTTTAAAAGAAAAATATGAAAGGGAGATGGGGCCAGGCCCATCACATTTTGTTCTCTGCTTGCTTTACCCATCTGTCTATCTACCGCTGCCAGTGCCTGTGTTGTGGGAGAAGGATGATTGCATCATTTCCATAGAGCTCGCTGTTCCAGCCCCCTGATTTAGGGTGAAATTTGGTTGTGCTGCTGGGTGTTCAAACACTTGCCAGGTAGGTGCTACCAAGAACATTTATTAAAATAGACAGATAGGCACTGGGGTAGGAAGCAGCCATTAGAATGCTTGAAATCAACCAACTGTGAAATAGAAAAATCAAAAAACTATATTCCTGGAGCCTTTAGTACTAGCCTTTCCTTTCGGGGCTGCCCTTCTTACCCCTTTTACACATACACAACCACAAACAGACAGCTGCTCATGAAAATGCCGCAGGCAGGTTTTGGTTTGTCTTTCTAGGCATTTCAGTTTGGCCAGGATTTGGGGGGAGTCCCAGAATGGCACCCTGAGCCAGAACAGGTGCATGCAAAATCAAAATGCAGCTTTGCCTGCAAAGAAACACCCAGGTTTCTCTGAGAGCTTGGGCATCTCAAACACAGGTGAGATCTGGCCCAGTCCTGCATGAGTGCAGTAGGAGGAACACAGCCACTCACTGCTAGTAGGTAGGAGGTGAGGTTGCTAATCGCTTGTCTAGATGTATTTGCAACTTACTCTGATTCCTTAACAGCTCTTTCTGTCTGCTTCTGTTCCTTTGGCATTGTGATCACTCTCCATTAGCTCTCTCAAGTAGTGGCATGAGATGCCAAGATAGATACTGTCAAAATCAAACATCTTTGTTCTGTTCCTTTTCTTTTTTTCCTTACTTACCACTGGAAAACCTGGGGAAAAAAAAATGTGTGTGTTTGCCTTTTCACAGGTATGTATAGAAGAGCGAATCCAAGGCTACTAAAAAAAATATGTATTAGTCAGATTTATCAATTATTAAGGAGATCTCTACTCTAAGGTATAAAAACATTCTTGAATCAATCACTATCTTGAGATAAACTACCCTTGTGTCAGTATTAGCACTTCATTTTGGGTCTGTCTTAAATTCTTAGGGGATGAAGGGCAGCCCACAGTACTGCTGCTTTCTTGTAACTGTGATCTTGGCTGAGTCACTTGCTAGCATCTTTTGCAGGACCAGCCTGCAAGAACTGTGAATTTTCTCTGAGCTTTTATGATTCTAAACTTGACCTTGGTCTAATAGTATTTCTGCTTATCTGTCACTAACACGAGGGGAGTAAGGACAGTGTCAATGGGTGCTCAGGTATGACAGCAATGACTGGGGTAGAATATTTATCTGCTGACTAGATGCATAGTAAGAACTTGTTTGCAAAGGGAACACACCAAGTTCAGAAGACCTTTCTTAGTGCCTGTCCTTCATCATACTGATATTGATGGCACCATCCCAGAGAAAACCCTAAAGTAGGACATGAGACTTGTACTGAGACAGTGGAGACTGGCTCTCTGCTGTTTTCCATGGGGCTTATCTGGGGTGGTGCAGAGTCAGTACCAGATCCTTGTATCACTTCAAGGGAGTGATGTCATGAACAGAGAATTTTGGTTTCTTTGTGCTTTACCTCCGCTTTGGGCACATGGAAACGACAGTCCTGGTCTCCAGATGGTGTCAATTGGTATAACCAGCTGGGCTTGTGAATGCTGGATCACACATCCAAAGTCTGTCTTCTTTTTTTTATTTACTCTAAAGCTTTTTGAGATCTTCTAAAGGAAGGCCCTATAAAATATAAACCGTTCATCAAGTATATGTAAGTGCATGTATTTGCCCTGTGTCTCTTAGTACTAAACACCATTCCTTTCCATTGGCTGATTTATAACCCCTAGATTTGCAAGGTCATTTCCATTTGATTCAGTGTTGCATTTTAAAATTATGCTAAAGCCTCCCCTTTATCGCCAGGATAAAAATACTACAAACTGAGCAGACCTTCACCAAAGGAGTAGCCCAAGTTGCCTACACCAGGCCAACAACTAGGAAGCAATTTGCAAAGCTCAGTGCTGCTTTCAGTTCCCTTTTTTTGGCCTCACTAGCTCTGTGTATTGCCACCTATAAGGGTCAGAAAGCATGTTTCTCTCTTAAACATAGCACTTCCTTTGTTTCCTTCCCTTCCCAAGTGCCTTAGCCCTGTCTCCTCTTGCACCATGACCAGGTTCAGCTGAGCCAAGGGATTTTTTTTAGCTGAAGGTATTGCAGTTCGTAGTGTTTGTGCTGAGGGGTAAACATACAGCACGTATGGCAGCCTAGCATTACATAGCTGTTGGATTTAACCAGCAAGCTGCTTCCTTCCTGACAGAGGAGCCTTGCTGACAGTCCTTCCATTTTCTTCAAGTTTTGTCTGTGGCATCCAGCTATCAATGTTGCTTCCTCTTGTAAACACTTGAGTCAGAAGCAGGACATGCCTTTGCTGCTTAGATGTGCTTTATTGTCTAGATCAGGGATTGAAAGAAGCATATTCAGGTCTTAAGCAGTGTTTGGTAGGGAAATTATGCATCTCTTTTGCACTGCTCCTGCCTCTCACAGCGACCCCAGAGTATAAGGCCAAGGGCACGATTGCTCCAGCTCCCTCGACTGTGAGTCATATTCTTCTGGCCAATGTGTTTCTGCATTTCCATTGTCTCCCAAGGTGACAAGTACTAAAGAAATGGAACAATAGGCAAAAAAAAGCCTTTTGCTTTTTTAATCTCACTGTGATACAGAATTAACCAAGCATAGAGGAGCATCATAGGAAACTGTTAAGCAAGTGGACTTGGCCTAAACTGAAAAGCATATGGGACAAGCAACCTACTGGCGGCAATATGATGCAACCTGCGTTCTTTTTAGAAATAAGGTCAGACCAAAGTTTGACTGGTGGAAACTTTCAAAGTCCTTACAGAAGCCTGGGGCTATACTCATGCTTCTCTGACTAAAGTCCATCTCTAGCTCCCCTGGATTTAGATGGAGGTATTTAAAATGAAATAAAATCTACAGAAGTACTTTGTTAAGCTGCTTGACAGATGCCAGCACTTCCTTGAGGGGGGTCTGGGACTGGGGAGGCAAAATCACCCTCTTCTCATTTAGAGCTCTCACATTTCTACATTAATTTATTCTACTTCCATGTTGGCTTCACCTTTCAGGGCTTCCTCCCCTTCTTTGTATGTACCTCCTGTGACAAGGCAGGCACTGTTGTGCAGTGGAGTAGAAAGCAGTCCTGAAGTGAGCAGACTAGACACGTTTTTCCTTAGAGGATAATGGTGGAGGGAGATAGCTCCTTCTGCTGGGTTTCATTTTGCAGTAACTGGTGCTCTGCCATCAGCCTTGACCTCCAGCCAGCTTTACACCTGCCAAAGATCAGTTCCTTCATCTGTGTCTATCCATGTAGGTCACTCCATGCCGGTTCCTTTCCTGCTTTCCTTCGGTCCCATAGGAGAGAGGGGGAACAAGTCTGTGTGATCCGGTCTTGCAATTTTCATGTGTTTACATTTTCACTTGCCTCACCAGTGTCCTTAATTCCCCTTGCTCCAGCCTCCTGTGCTGCTTTTCCTTGCTTTGATACTTCTTCCCCATCACTCCTCCTCTGCTGTGCCTTCACACGCTGCCTCCTCCATCCCAGTTCTCTCCCTTTCCCCACGCAGTTCCCCCTGGCTGGGGGACAATACAGTCACTATTATCTCCAGTTAGTCACTTAAGAGATCATGTTTCATGGCTGGGCTAGGTTGTTGGGGCTTCTTTTCCCTACTTAATATTATTTTTCCAGCTCCATCTTGGCACCTACGTTTATTTGAAACAAATTGCAGGATAATTTGTTTTTCTAATTTTCAAGACGTGAACTCCTGGTTCCAGGGGGGTCGGTGTTTCGGGCACCTGGTGCCAACGAGCTGGGACTGCACACAGAGATTTGTGCTGTGTGAGGAAATACTTCATTAGACTTGTATTCCACGAAGACACTCTTGCTTCTTAACGCCTATGATTTTAATTAAAACCTGGAAAGTGAAGAATCCTCGGGTTGTATTAATGTTTTCATTTCCATTAGGACAGCGGAGTTTATAAACACGAGCTGGGTTTATAAATTAGACCTTGTACGAATATTAAGTGCACAGTGCAGCAAAGGCAGCTGAAAACTGGAGTAGAGCTGGCCCCATCTGTCTCTTTCCTTGGCTTGCTCTCCCTTTCCAGTGTCCTCCTCTTGGCACAGGATTTTCTGAGCTGTTCAAGGGTTCCCCCTTGGAGATTAAGTTAATGGCTTCTTCCATTTCTTTCTGTGGATGCTCTCCTCACTCAGCAAAACAGGAAGAGAAGCAGATGTTTCAATCAGGGGCTTGCAAAACAGCCGCAAAGGTGACTTTGGGTATAGGGATTTTGTGATGAGGAACATGAAAGGGGAAAGAAATTTCCTGACCCAATTCTCATGTGTGCATACACAGAGATGCACATGGAGATAGTTAGATCTAAATATGCATCCCACTTACAGTTATCCACACCCAGACTGTGCATATGTACAGCTGAGCATGCAGGGGAATGTGACAGAAGATGCTATCTCCTCCAGAGATGATGTGACAGCTGCATACAGCTGTGCGCGCGCTGCACTGGGGGAGCGCAGGCAGGCATTGCCTAGCAGGCACAGCCTGGCACGAACACTGATGCAGGGGACCACGGACCCCAGACAGCCTGATTGTACTCAGCTGTGCAAACTGCACACAGGCCATCAGTGTGACACCAATGACAGTAACAAGCACTCGTGTGCTGCGTTCTGCTCAAGGACAGCAGAAAGGTTTGCAAAGACAATCATCACCCTCGATGTTACGCAAGGGAAAGCGAAGCGCGGATAGATGAAGCACCCAGTTCCATGCAGCTGGCGGCAGCAGAGCTGGGAGTAAAATCTGGATCTCATGTGTGAGGATCCTGAGTTCCCTTTTCCACAGGGAAAACTTCCCACTCTTGCCCATAGTCCTGTAACATCCTTGGAAATGACAGTACTTTCTTCCTTGACAGTATAATAGTATGGAAGGTCTACGTTTATTTGCATCACTGGGCTTTGGCTGTGGGTTGGCTCAAGAGTGTCTTGTGGTGGCCAACAATAAGGGCAGCTCAGGTACACCTACCCTGTGTGCAATGCAGAGTCACACAGATGCTATCTGAGCTAATCAGCTTGGGCTGTATGTGGTGTAGAGGTACCCTCAGCTGACTACATCCTGTTAACATTTGCTTTTTGGAGTAACTTCTCTTGAGTGTGCAGAAGGAAGGACCCTGCGCTAAAACTATGCAGTCCCACAAAGGTTCTGCAGCAGTGAGTTTGAAGGTATTTTGTATGGGAACCTGTGTCTTGGTGTAATTGTCTCTTCTTTGCAGTCTAAACCTGGTGAGGGGAGTAGACCATCCCTTCAGACATTGCTGATGTTGGTTTAGCACCATAACTGCTGAACTGCCTGAGCCCATTTGCAGGGTAGCATCTGTGATTCACAAACAGCTGCATTTCCATCAAAGGCTGAGGTGGCACAGGTGGGTGGAGGAAGGTGGGAAGGGAGCCCCTGGGCATGCCTGCCTCTCCCTGTCTCCCTCGCAGCATGACTGGCTGTTTTGATGCAAGGCTGATGCTCAGGAGAAAAGAGGGAGGCGTGCTGGTTGTCAGCCTCTGTCTCCTTGAGCCCAGTAGGGCTGTTATTGAGATATCCTTCCAAGCAATTTAAATAGAATAGTCTGGTGACAAAATGAAAACAAATGGGGAAGCCGGCGAGACTGGCTGGCGGGGGTTCCCTTCCCTGGTGCTGCCAGACCCCAAGGGAAAGGAGAGGCTTGCGGGCACTTCAGCCCTGGTAATACATCTGAGTCAGTGGAAGGGATGGTGGCAGGGGAGAAGGAGGAGGTAGCTTCCTGGGTCATTTTTCAGTCTCTTTTGACACTGCTGAACCCATTAGAGGCCATTATTTAGGCTGCCTGACAGCATGGGCTCTCACCCTCTGTTGAGACTCGTAGGGCTCTGGGCAACTGCATCCCTGTGGAAAGAGGGGGGAACTGAGGTCCATCAGTCAGGGTAATGCCAGGAGTCCTCCACTGAAAATTCATGGTAGCATTGCAGCTCCTCTGTTGGTCCTGCTGCCACTGCTTAGGTTCAAGGGAACACAAGCAGTGGTTCAGAAATGCTTGTCTTCCCTATGTTTCTGCAGGAGGATGCAGGTCATTCCATTTACAAAATCAGAGTCTTCTCGTCTTGTTTAATGTCTACTTAATCCCAGTTCTTGTCACCCCCATGTGGCCCAATCCTCATCTGCACCCTTCAAGCAAAGGGTTGAGAAGGTGACAGCTATCCACCACCAACGAAATAGCCAGGCAAAAGTCCTGCTCACTCTCGTGCCTGTTTTAGGAGTCAGTAAGTCAAATGGCATGGCATAGACCTTTAGGCTGAGTGAACAGGGCTAGATGTTGAGGGGCATCAGGGGGTCTGAAAACCCACTAAAATCATGGCACCTGAGCTCCTTCCAACAGGGCTGCTCCAAGGGGTTCTTCCAAGGATTTCATGTTTTCAATGAGTGGGTGTACAGGGAGGGGGGCGAGGAGGGGATGGAGGCTGAATAGAAATGCCGCGATAACACCACATGTTAATGACAACACTTCTCCAAGAAATTTCTCTTGAGAGCTCCTCATTATGCAAACAAGTCTGGCAAATGATAATGCCTCCTGTACTTCCATGGATTAATGTATGTAAATGGAAGAGCTGCTGCTCATTCCCAAAAGCAACATTCAGGTTCCCACAAAAGGAAGGGCCTGGGCCAAGGGCAGGGTACACTTAGGCTGCAGTTTTTGTCCCTCTTCTGCGTCAGCTGGTCCTTGCATTTTCTAAGATCATTAGGGTAAATGTCTCCTTGCTTCAAACATGCATCCACAATGAGTACAGCACTGTGACCTTCCACGTATGTGGGGTCAGTATATGTCATCCGCGCACTGTCACGTGTTCTGGTGACCTAGCAGAGAAACGAGCAGAGTAGATTGTGGTGTTTGGGGGTTTGATCCAGGCAATGTGTTGCTCTACAACATTATAAGAACTCAAGGGGGTAGAAGTCAGTGGTGGTTGACTTCTTAGCTACAGACTTAAATTGATGTGGGAAAGGAGTTGCTTGCTGTCATCTGAAGGGAATTTTGTTACTGTTGTGAAAATACTTTAGTGCATTTTAAATTGTCTTTTTTCCATTTTGACTTTTGAGTAATGTGGTTCAGAGAAGCAAGAAAACCCACCAAAAAATCAGGTTGGTTTATGAAGTTGTTTTTTTGTTGTTGGTGGTGTTTTTTTTCCTTTTTTAAGAAATCTAGGTCAGGTCAATCTGAGTTAGCTGAGCCCGGGGCTGACATCACCAAGTTGATCTTGTGGTAAAACCAAAGTACGCTATCAATGCAATGTTTTTCCACTTGAGATAACTTCTGACAGTTGCCATGAGGTTAAAAACACACTTTTTTTCTTTTTTTTTTCTCTCTTTTTTTTTTCCTTTTGAGAGCAGACCCTGCCTGTGACTCATTCACTTGAATGCATAAGTATGGTAGAGTCCCATTAGGACTGGCACTGCCCAGCACCATCAGAAGCAGCAAGGCAGGGCTGTGCTGGCAGTGTTGGCTACCAACATCCATGGCTTACCTGCCACGTGGCAAGCAGAACCCTGGCCTCTTCAAGAATCTCTGACTGCCATCTTCCCTCAGCACCGAATAACTGCAAAGTGATTTCAGACTGCTCAAACTGGTGTGTGCAGCAGAGCAGACCTGGACTAAAGGTCATTTGCTTGAAACACAGGTGAACTGCTTTGCCAAGCACCTGAAGATATCTGAAACTAAAAGTAGATGTGGAATTTTTTAGCACAAAAAACATTTCTTAACCTTCCCTCCCCCCACACTGTTATCAGTTGGGTAAAAGTGTGGAGGATTTTGAGTCAAGTTTTGATTCAAGCAAGCACATACTCATTTGTAGTAGGCTTGAACTTTTAATTTCTAATTATTTCCAAATAACATGAAGGTAATTTTCTTTCCTTTATTAGGCTGCGGGGGCTATCATTTTTGCCCTCTTCTCTAAACAGCTCAACTGGGAGATAAGAGCAAAATGATACACAATGGTGGCTCCCTTCTGACAAAGCAGACTTAAATCATGGGAGGTAAGATCTATGTAGCACAGCCTGTAGCAAAGAACAGAGGCATTTAACTTTCCTCTGGCTCTTCTAAGACAAAAAGAAAATGCATCTTAATGCTAAAACAGCTTGAAATTAAGCAGTTCAGGGCATTTCAAGAAATAAGACTGAAACATTGGATGATAGGAATATTAAAATTGTTTCTCTCGTTCCCACCCAGAAGGAAAATGTTAGAAAGTTTCTGTGAATAATTTTCAAATTTGTGCCATGAGGGTTAGATCCAAAATCAGTGTCGTTTTCAATTTAGATGAGAGCTGACTTCTTCAGGCAATACTTCACTAGGGTGAGGTTTGGTAATCCAGAGTGCCAAATGGCATGCTTACAAAAGAGGGTGGTGGTTGATCTCAGCCTTGAAGGAGATACAGCCCAGAACGTTGATGGTGAGCCCTTTGCAACCTACTTGACCCTGGTTAGCCAACCCTGAGGAAGAACAAACAGAGGGTGGCTCATTTAGAGGCTATGTTGTATATTTTGACCTGCAATGAGAAAAAAAAAAAGTATAGCCTTGTATCCTGAGAACCTTGTGGAAATGGATGTTTTACATCCTGATGCCATTTTCCATTCTGCTTTGGATCTGAGCTGTGGATTTCTGTTAATTCCAGGGGGCTGGGAGCATTGCTAGATTTGGAAACCCCTAACCCGCTTTTTTGCTTGTGGGATTGTAAAAGAGCTCAGAGATTGCAATTCTTCTCCAGCTCTGAAGAATCCCGTTGATATATGCTCCACATTATGATCATATATAAAGACTGATAAGGCATCTTTGAAAGAAAATCAGAGAGGAACGTGTTGCTGCGCGTGCTAAAGTAGCAGAAGTGTGAATGTCACGTTGAAACCTTACATTTTGATATATAGCTGTAACAAAGGGGGTGAGGGGTCTGTCTGTATAAAGAACACCAGAAAATCTACTGCCTAATGATTTTTTAAAGAGAATATAAATCAAAATTGAGAAAACTCAGAAGGCTTTTACACCTACTCAGTGGATTCTGTGTGCATTGAATGTCTGCTGCTGTTAAACCCCACTATACTCAGTCTTTGAAAGTATACTGGGAACTAATAGCGCCTTATCAGGGTTTTGCATACGATAGCCCTAAGGTTTACCTTTGTAGTGCCTTTTGAAAAAAAACCCTGCAAGTACAGAGCTCTGGTCTGTGCTCCAGCAAAGGGTGAAAAGGAGATGCGAGAAAGGGAAGTAATAAGATTATACCTAATTGCCTTAGCATCCACTTAACTGTTTTACATATGTGTCTTAGAACAAATGTTTGTGGAGTGCCTAAACTGGTGTTTACAAATGTGTTAGCTAACTCTGGCTAATTGGGGAGCAATTAACATGAGTTAAAATGCTAGGAAGTCTAGACAAAGCCGGAGTGCGCCTTGCCTTGTGGGCCTCTTCCAATCTCTGCCTTCATCCCACAAGGGAAACAGAGGAGAGGCTTGAATTGTTGGGGAAGGAGAAAAGCAAAGAAAGGACGAGGAGTCCTCTCAGCATCTTGCCTCCCTAAGCACAGTTATGTGGAAATGGTACCTACTCTGGGAGTGCTGCCTACTTTACACTAGTGAGGATAGACCTCAAATACTGTGTTCAGTTTTGGGACCCTCACCAGAAGAAAGACACTGAGGTGCTAGAGCGTGTCCAGAGAAGGGCAATGGAGCTGGTGAGGGGTCTGGAGCACAAGTCTTATGAGGAGCAACTGAGGAAACTGGGGTTGTTCAGCCTGGAGAAAAGGAAGCTGAGGAGAGACCTTAGTACTCTCTACAACTACCTGAAAGGAGGTTGTAGCGAGGTGAGGATCAGTCTCTTCTCTCAAGTTACAAGCAATAGGAAGAGAGAAAATGGCCTCAAGTTGCCCCAAAGGAGGTTTAGGACGGATATTAGGAAAAATATCTTCCCTGAAAGGAACAAGCTCCCCAGGGAAGTGTTTGAATCACCCTCTCTAGTGGTATTTAAAAGACCGGTAGATGTGGTGCTGAGGGATGTGGTTTAGTGGTAGACTTGGAAGCACTAGGTTAACAGTTGGATTCAATGTTCTTAAAGGTCCCTTCCAAACTAGATGATTCTGTGCTCTTTCACTTACTCTGCTGCACCATCAGCTTTGTCTAAGACATTCCTCTGCACCCAGGACCTTCATCAGGTTCCTGCCCTCCTCTTGCTTTTCCTATACCTGTGCTGCACCTGTGAGCAACTGGTGTAGCCTTTCTACCTGCCACCCCTCCATGCCCCATTCTTAATTGCAGTTAATTCTCCACCTGCAAGCATCAAGCTTTCAGCTGGCCTAAATAACGCTGCCGATAGCGCCTGCCTCCTTCCCTTTGCAGAAGCAGTGGGGGTCCCATGAGCCCTGCAGCCGGGGGGGGGGGGGGGGGGGGGGGGGGACCAGACACCTTATAGTAGCCCCTCCCCGGGAAGGGCCAGCTAGGAGTGCCAAGGCTGGAGCCCTCGCAGGGCGGCAGGGGTCACCAGGGAGCCAGACCCGAGTCTCCTGCCCTCCTCTACCTGGGCCTGCGCTGGGCAGTCAGTCCCCTCGGTGCCCGGCCTCGGGGGGCAGAGCCGGGTGAGCCCCCAGCAGCGTCCCCTCTGCTTGCAAATGCCCTTGCTCTCACGTTTCCCTGCACCTCCAGAGGCGCCAACTTCCAGGCATCTGCAGGATGAAATAGGTAAGTGCTCATGTTTCATGGAATGGTTTAGGTTGCAAAGGACCTCAAAGATCGTCAAGTTCCCACACCTCCCTGCGATGGGGCAGGGACACCTCCCACCGGACCTGGTCGCTCAAAGGGCTGTCGCGCTGTGGGAAGAGACAGAGGCTGGAGGGGGATCAGGAATACCACCTCGCAGCCTCCAGCTCGAATCTGTGGTGAACGTTGCCTTTAGAGGAGGTTTCCCAGTGGGAGAATAAAGGGAAATTGCCCACGCTGAGCAGCAGCTGCTGCTGTTTTAGCAGCACTGTGCGTGGCTTCCCCAGCCTCCCCTCAGCTCCTGTGGAGCCACTTTTTTTCTTTGGTGGAGGAATACTTTGGGGATTATGCCTCGAAAGTAGAGTTTGGGCTGGGATCTGGGTTTTGCCAGAGTTGCCAGCATGGCTTGGCAGACCCTCTCAGCCATGATGAGCATGTGCCCTCGAGGAGCTTTTTGGAAGTGGGGGTCTGCTGAGCTATTGTGGAAATGCATTGCAGATGTGTGTGTATGTGCCAGGGGCAGGGCTCCTACTGTAGGCTCTTGGCTTTTTCTTTCTTTTCCCCTCACTACTTCCTAAGCCTCTCGTGATGCAAATCACAACTGCAGGGCTTGTTCTGCCACAGCAGGGTAGGAGTAATTCCCCAAATAAACCTGTGCTTTTCCTAGGAGGCAGGTACCCAGGGCCTTCCTGGGACTGTGGGCGGTGAGAACTCTGTCAAGGGCAGAGAGAGAGGAGACAAATCTTACGTGGAAAGGAGCTATGAACATAGACAGAAACCTTGCTTGTTCTTTCTCTTCCTCTCTCCTGTATTGTGCACACATATCTGGAAGTTAAACCCATGAGTTAATTGCAAAGCCACACGCATGCATCTTCCTATATATAAATAATAATAAAAAACCCATTCATTATGTACCCTGGAGTGTCTAACCTGCATTGCATCCAGCAATTCATTTGCCTGGGAATCAATCCAATATTAGAATAGCAAAAATGAAAGGTTGGAAGTGATCTCAGGAGTGCATTTTCTTCCTTGCAGGCAGGATGAAAAATACCAATTGCAAACTCATGATCTGCTTCAGATAGTCATACATGTGCAGAACAAGGTCAGATCTGCATGCCAAATTAATGCTTTTATTTATTTTTTTTTCTTTCCCCCCTCCTGTAAATGTATATTTTTTTTCCCCAAACATTTCCTAGGAAGATTCAGTTGTGAGACAGTGGAAGATTTAAGTTTCTGATGTCTTATGACAGCACAGTACTGGAAGCTAATAATCACAAAGATTTTCTCGTTTGGAAAGGGAGACTGGCAGTCCCCCTACTGGGGCATGCAATATTAACTTCTATGTCTTGGATTATCATATTCCGATTAAAGCTTCTGTATGCATAAAAATATTAAAACATTTTGGAAATGTTTTAATCTTCCAACCTATTATAGCATTCCAAAACTTGGAACATTTCAGAAATGTTTTATGTGCACTTATTCTGAGTTTTTTTTCTCCTCCATATGTCCTTTGCAGAATTCTTGGGGTCCTTACAGGTTCTTGGAATCACATTAAGAAGTGGTTTTATTGAGGTCTCTTTGAAGTTAAGGGGAACCCCCTCACTGCTTCAACAGTTCTTGCCAAGGGTCCTGGGTTTTTTTTTTTTTTGGTGGAAGACAACACGATGAGATGTTGATTAATGACTGGGAATAATTAGGAAGGCACAAAAAGCAGGACTGGTTTTTTTCTGCAGCTTTTTTGGGGAGTTGTCCAAGAGAAATCTGCTTATTGTCAGGAGAGCCTGAACAGCCCCTGTTGCAGGTACAGCCATTCTGAAGGCAGTATCAGCTGTCCAACTGGCTGTTGCAATCTAGTGGGAGACGTGTTTGGGATTACAGTCTTGTCAGGGTTGCAGGCATCCAGTGTGTTCACCCACACCGCCGATTTATTTTAAGTTTGCTGCTTTAAAGTGCTCATGGTTTAAAAACACTTGTCAGATCTAACAGAGGCAGCTTTCCAAACTGAACTGATTTCCTAGGAAAGAAACATGTTTTATTATAGTCAAGCAAAAGTTTTACACTCCCTGTTATAAAATTGGAAATATCGTTACTAAAACAAGCAGTGCAACTCTATGTTGCATCTGTCTGTAGTTTTAGCTGTCACTGGTGGAAAATCTTTGGCATTTTGCACTCAAACAATACCTCAGCTTGCAGAGGTAGTTGCCCAGGGCAGAACTAGTACTGTTTCCCTGAGTTCTCCTTTTACGTGGATCACCCCAAACTGAGTTTGGAATCTCCTCTGTTTTGTAACTGATTTTCCTGGCCTCATGATAGCTTTTTCCTCCTTCCTCAGCATTTTTACAGGAGCTGGTCATGTTACTTTTAAAAGCTTGTGAAATTATTTTTAGTTCTTAACATTCGTGTAGTCCTCTGACATGCATCATCCCTGCGCTTGCTTGATGCCATGCGCAGGGCTTATCCTTATCAAAAGGGAAGTTAATTGCACAGGCACTTTCTCAGGCATCTCTTTCCTTGTTGGCTGGTGTATGTTCTGTATATTTGTTACGGTTTCTGTAAGCCATATCAGAAGAATTAATACTAAAACAGTATTTGTCACAATCTCAGAATTGTGTCACTTCTGTACATATGATTCATCTGGCAGCTGGAGCACTTCAGATTTCCCCATGATAGCAATTTTAGTAGGGCGTTGGGAAGGGCAGAGGGACTGGTCATAGGTCCATGTGCAGAAGAAAATTATGCTCTGCTGCTAAGTGAAAAGTTTCTTTGACATTTAATTGGAAAATGAAATTTGTAGTTTAATTATTAATTTCCAAAACCTCTTAAAAAAAACCCTTCTCACAGTATTCCCTGAGCGTCTCTATAAATTATTTTAATTGCATTTTAGTTTTTAAAAAGTAGAAATATTTATCTGCACGTGATAGTGCTTGAATAGGTGAAGTCAGCTGCCTCAGTGGCTGGGGATCCACCGTGGGGCCCAGGGAGGGCAAGAGGGATTTTGAAGCATGGGAGTGTTTAATACATGCCGCTACCCCCACCGAGTCTAAGCACATGTGGTGATGTCTTGTAAGACTTGGAGTGACTGTCATTACAGGCCCCATTTTTCAAACGTGCTTGCTCCCAGCATGAGGAGTTCTGTTTTGAAAACCTGGATGCTGTGTTTGTTGCCCAAATGGGATCTCAGCTCCTTTGAAAAAATCCCTTTCCAGTTATGAATGCTGCATTTTCCGAGAAAGGCAGCCAGATGCCTGCACCTGTTTTAGAATCAAGCTTGGAATAACACTGCTTCAGCATTAGCTTTCTACCTTGTAGAAGGCAGATGATGCTCCAGGCATCATGTGAAAGGAGGGGAGAGTGATGTGCCAGAAACCCCTTCCTTTCCTTTCTTGACCCATTGCAGTGCCCCATTACGGGGATGAGAATGCTGTGCTGTAGGAGGCATTGCTTTTTGTAACCCAGGCATGAGCCAGAGAGTTTGTGCCCTAGTCTGGTATCAGCTGTAGACTGTGTTTCCCCTCCTCTGATATTGTTTCCTGCCACACCTTGCTGCTTATCACTACTGCCACAGTTTTGCAAGTGGCGTAGAAATCCCCTTGTAGATAGTTAATGCAACATCAGATGAATGAATGGTGGGAGACTTGTCACATACCTCCAGAAGTGAAGCGTAATCATCCCTGGTGCCTTTGCTCGCTAATGCTAACAGTATGATCTGAAATAAAAGCTGGTTCTTTGCCCAAACGCAGCCAAGGAAGCGAGATGCGTGGCTGTTGCTGGAGATGGGGCTATAAGCATTTTCACACTGAGGTCCCCTGGGGAGATATGTACGCTATCATTACCAAATCATTCAGCATGCTGTTGAGCACATGGGACTGCCAAACTTCTGAGTTAAACCTACTCATAACCATTGCAAAGCTGGTTTGATGCCTATGACAGTTATAACCTCTTAGGATGAAATAATTTATTGCAGCCCAATATTTTACTACAGTGAGAGTAGGTGCTTCTGGTAACCCTTGAGAATGATCGTATTGAATTGTAAAAGGTGTTTTGCATTGTGGCAATGGCAAAGTGGTGAGGGTCCAGGGGAGCACTGAATATCTGTTTCGGTAGGGACACTATCTGGAGACCCTACAACAGGAAATCAGCAGAGATTCAGAAATTCGCAGGGGAAGTGGCCTCAAATCAGTAACTCTAAGTTCACTAGGATGCAACATACAAAATAAGTAGAAGTAGGCATATTTGCAGGGGTCTAATCTTGCAATTGTTTTGCATGTTGACACAGAGGCATGTGAGATGAGGCATCTTGGATTTTCTTGGTGAGAATTATATGTAGGGTGTCACACTCTGAGCTAAGTAGTCCTTCACCCCAAGTCTTCATTTTGTTATTCTTGGTGTCAATTGTTCCTCAATTATATGTGTTGGGACTGACCTAAGCCATTCTTCTCTTTCCTGGGTATGTATGCAGTGATTCAGAGTCATTCATATTCCCATCACAGAACTGTTAAAAAAGGCCGGTGTCCTTTCAGCTAGTAACATTTTGAGACCTGAATATTTTCATCAGAAAGGCCATGAGAAACGCTCTAGTTTTCTTCTCTCATCCTGTGATTTACCTTCCAAGTCCAGACTGTTTAGATCCCATACAGCTAAGCACAGGACTGAGGAAATATCTAGGGATTGGTGCTTGGACCAACCCCTGGAATTGGTCCCCAGTCAGTAGAGGCTGCTGTAACTATTCATAGGCAAAGAGGACAGGAATGTCCGGTGCTTTTATTTGGGAAGTGTTGGATAGCATGGCTTGCTTGTGGACAAAATTCCATTTTCTGAGCCTGTCTAATCACAGACATGCCTGATAACCCAGGTCACTGCTATAGGAGCTTGTGTTTGTCCTGCTGCTCCTTATACTGTAGAGGAATATAGAACTAGAAAGGCCAGTACTTCAATATAGGATTTGCGTCGTAAACCAGCTTTCAACTGAGAAGGAAAGTTGTCAGATTCTTGGAGAAAAAGCTCTTAGCTCAGCAGTTTCCAAACTTGTCGTCTTGATGCCCCATTTTCAGGGGCAGTGATCTTTCCTCCAAGATTACCCATTTTTTTGTTGGAGTCAAGACCCCTATTTTGGGATCTGCTGCCTTAGCTTCTTACATTGGTGGGGTCATCCCCAGTGATGCCAGAAAGTTAATCCCTTATTGGCTGCGTCATAAGCTGATCTGTTTAATCAAGCAGAAAGAAAAGTTTTAGCTCCTGCCTCCTGCCACTGCACAGTTAGAAGGACACACAGTGGGGTGGTCACTGTCACCATACAAAGCACTGGCAGCACTACGTGGCATGGCAGCAGATGGACCAGCAGTCCAGTTTACTTTTTGTAACTCTCATGTTTCTGCGAGCAGTGCCAGTCAGGAAAGGATTGTATGTGGGTCAGTGTTTTGGGTGAGAGAGAAACTTTTCATGGTAAAATGGCTAGTAGTAACCCGGTGAGGGGATCCTGTTCATCCCACTGCCAAAAGACCACATCAACTATATTCAGGTGTTTCCTCACATTCCTAGCCAATTCTGAAGCACCTTCCAATGGTGGTATCTCTGCAACCCAAGGCAATATTTTCTGGTGCTTAAATGTCCTTACTACTAGGTCTCAGATGTGATTTCTGATCTTAATCTCCTTTTCTGCAATTTCAGTCCTGTGTTCCTTCTTGTGCTCACCACGGGTATGAAAAATAAACTGTTCTCTTTTTTTCTTTTTTCAAATCTTTAAAGTTTTTGAAAACTGTTTTAATGTCCTCTATTTTCATTTGAGTTCTTTAAAGTAAACAGCCCCAATTCATTGAAGCTCCCTTAGAAATGGTGGTTTCTCAACTTGTCAATATTATTAATGCTATCCTCAGGTCTTTCTCCAGCAAGGCCACGATTTCCTTGGGGTTCATTCTTCCAACATGGACACAGTGCTCTGGCTTACTCCCACCAAAGCAGATTAGTTCCTGCACTTTGTTAATTGCACCCTTGTATACTTACATGGTATTTGCTTTTCTCTTACTAGCAAGGCAATGGTCATTCATGTTCCTCTACTGTTGCTTTTTCTACTGCAATCCCCTTTTGTGCCAGGCTCCTAACTGCCTGGTTGTTCATTCTGTATCAATGGAGGCTGCTGTTCCTACTGAAGTACAATACCTTGGACGTGCCCATATAGCGCTTTAGTCTACTTTTTATCAGGTCATGTTGTAAATGTGATGAGATCGTTTTTAATTCCATACGTGCCTTTCATGTGCGCTCCTTCTCAGCTTGCTGTCATCTGCAAATCCAATAAACAGACTTTATCCTGGTCATTAATGAAAATATTGAATATCACCAGACTGTGAACAGATCCCTGCAGAAACCCTGCTGGTGTATCCTTGCATTTTGACAGTGAACCATTGGTAACTACTTTCTAAGTACTGTTTTCCAACAGGTTTTGTAGCCATTGTATAGTACCTTCTTCTAGATCATATTTTCTGAACTTGCCTGTAGGAATGTCAGGAGGAGGAGTGTCAGAAAGTTTACTAAGGTCAAGATATATGACAGAACTGCTTTTCTGCTGTCCACAAGACCTGTTACCTTTCAACTGAAGAACATTAGATAAGCTTGACATGAGTTTCCTTGACAAGTGTGTTGCCTGTTACTCATCTCCTTGTTACCTTACAGGTGCTTAAATCTAGTCTGGTTATTTGTCCCAGTAGGCTCTTGGGAAGCAAAGCTAAACTCTCTGCTTCATAATCCCCTTGTCCTCCCATTTTTCAAAATATATGCCACATTTGGCTACCTTCTATTGTCTTCTGTGGAACCAGGCTTAGCTCCTTGATTTTCAAGCTGCTTGCGGGTAAAGGCTGAGTCAAAACCATGAAAGCCAGGCAGGCTTGATTGAATAACTTTGCACCCAAAAAGGTGATGGGGGTCATATGACCCCCTGACCAGCACTGTGGCCTTGCCTTGCTTCTGGGGAAGGAATATTGCAAATCTGTATCTAATACGAGAGGTCTCAGGAGTTTACCTGCAGTGTAAATAAGATAAATCATGTGTTGTTAGGTGTATCAGAGCAGTGGATGTACATAGAGAAGCCCTGTACTGGCCAAATCAGAAGCGCTGTAAAACAGTTAATCTGTGTTTACCCTTCAGCTTTGCGTAGCACTGACCCAAGGAAGGACAAGGAAGAGAATCTGAATGGTATTTCAGTGCTGCTGTTTGGAGACAAAGTGGAACAGACAATTACCTCCTGGTGCATGTGTGAAGAACTAACTGTGCCTGTAACTGGTGTAAGCCCTTTTGTGTAGCTATTTCTAGGCAAATAGGCTTTGACTGAGCCTTGAGGCTTTTTTGGAAGATTTAAAAATATCCAGGGAGGTACCTTTCACTTATATTCATGGGCCATCTTAATTTTGCTTAAAAATGGCAAAGACAAGACAATTCAGGGTAGATTAGAGAAATGGAAAAGCAAGAAATAGAAGAGCTTGGAAGCAGAGAAAGGTATGGGAGAGAGGTATAGGGGGGCAAAATATATGGAATGAGCACAGGGAGAGAGGCAGGTGAATGAAGTGACAAGAGAAGAAAAAAGGCCAATAGAAGAAACTGAAAAAGCAGAAAGAGAGTGAAGGAAATTATGCATTGATGGATTTCAAGGTTTTCAAGGACTTAGTCTCAACCAAAGAGAGCAGAGAGGTTAGGATGGAGGGAAGGAGTGAGAAAAGATGGGGAGCTAGCAGAGCATCAAAGCTACCTGGAAAGACTTTTCTTAGTGGCAGAATACATACATTTCACGGGGTATTTATGGTCTGTGGCTCCTGTGCAAGCAGGGTGCTGCTCAGAATGTATGATCATAATGAGGAGCAAGATGCAGCTTGTGTGGAAAAGGTGACACTGTCTAGGACATGAGCGTAACCAGCACGTGTTCCTTTGGCAGAGCAGGAGGCGGCAGATAACCCTTTAGCAGAGGTATCGCTTTTTAATTCCAGCATCTCATGTGCTGTCATCTTTCTAAACAAGAGCTAGCCAGCACCTCTGCAGACCAAAACAGTGTTTGTGTTGCCCTCAGGTCTATTTGTAATGCAGGCAACAAGCCACGGACTCTGAGCTGTATGAGGCTGGGAACGTTGCACCAAACTGGAAGGCGGCACGCTCTCAGCAGTGAAACAGGGCAGGGTAAAGGCCCTCTCTGGCATTAAGGTGCAGCTGAGTTTATGACGGGACGCAATCAATAGGAATAAAGCTGGCTGACAGATAAAGAGCCTGAGAATGGTTATCGTTGCAGTATGAAACCATGTTGCATTGATTCATGACACTTGGGGATTAATCTGCTTTCAGGTACACCTGGCTTTTAAAAGTGCTCTATTTACACTTTTTACAACCTGAAATAGAGTAAAGTGAACTAGATTTTTCTCCAAGTTGAGTGATGTCCAGCTCTGGAGTTTGGGTCAGCCAGCTAGCAAGAAACAGCCAGCCAGCTGCAAGTTCCAGATTTTCACCCAGTCATTCCCCTTGATGCCTGTGAAGCTGCTGCTTTGTACCCTTTGGCAAGAGCTCATTGCTTGCC
>VZTM01028307.1:124792-339968 GCA_013400555.1 Jacana jacana | reverse complement strand
ATTTTCTAGAAAACTGATTAATGATGTTTGCATGATTTAGGGTTGTGAATGTTTATTGGAGTGCTGACAGGATTATTCAGCCTTGCATAGATAGACACCGCAGGTTGCTCCAGTGAAAGGTGTTACAGCTTTGTACCGGGAGGCTGTCACAGTGGTACACATACCACTGTGTTCCCAGGTCCACAATGAAGGAACACAGCTCAAAATCTAGGAATGTATATTTATTTCCATAGAGAAAAGCACTTAGAAATTGAGAGGTTCGGGCACAAAATGCATTCAAATAAACTGCCCGTGAATTGAATACAAGAGAGAGAAAAGTACATTGAGATGTAGTTGCATGGTTGCATATGCTTTCGGGTGTGACAAGGGTTGGGAATAGAGGTGAAGCCCTCTAATTAAAAGAGCAACATCTCTCCATCTCAATGTAGGTGAGTGTGAATTGCTCCCCTCGAGTCATAGGATCCCCTGCGATGTGCAGAGCAGCACGGTTGCAGTGGAAGCAGCGCTGCCAAGGCTCCTGATTGCGTTCCATGGTAGCTGGAGGGGGTTTGACAGGAAAGAAACAAAACAAAACACAGCCCAAACAAGGCTGAGCTTCTGAAGTCATGGTTCATTTCAGTTTTCATTATAAAACAAGAATGCAATGGAAAGGGGGTCACTATAATTTAAATGATTTAAAATCTTGGGATAGGTGCAGCACCAGTATTTGTATTGCTTGCATGCTTGGTGTTGACAGTGCTGAGTGTCCGTGGCCGCTGGGCCACAAACACTATTACTACACGTGTGTGACCATCCTTCCTGCTCCTTCCTCCTACCTTCCTCTCACTTTCTGGTACACAAAGCAAGCACGTGCATTTGCCACCTGGCATCTTTTCCCGCCCACTTCTCATATGGGAAGAGAGAGGCTTCTGCTATTACCCAGAGTTTCTCATCTCCCAGGCTGGCTGTATTCTGCAGCAAGATTCTCTTAAAATTGTTGAGATTATTACTGTCGTATATTTTATACATACACATGCGCACGCACACACACATCTATATGTTTTTTTATATATGTATATTCTTCAGTCTCCCTCTGCAGCTGAGAGACGCACCGGGGATTTATCTCTGTAATGAGAAAAGGGAGATAGGGAGAAGTAAGGGCATTTTTCTCTGACTTGGATTGTAAGTCATTTTGATATTCATTGTAAAAGATGCTTTTCAAATATTTAAATGTATGTGTGCTCACATATCAGTTCTTCAGGATGGATAGTATGTGACGTAATTGCTGGTTTATATCTCTTGTGTTCTGTGATGTACTCCTGTATCCGTTCTTTTTGGTAACTTCATCTGGGAGATGGGAAGATGAGGAGCTGGAACTGGGATTACTTCTGTAGGCCGTGGTCTCTTGTCATCTCTTTTTGAGTTGACGAAGGCTGAAGAAGAAATATGCTCGCCCTTGGCTGGAGCTCTCGCTTTTTCCAGCATTGGTGTTTCTAGGGGGTGGAGTGGGCTTTTAAAGTAGCTGAGCCCTCCCAAAGAAAATGCTCTTAGATTCCTCATGGGAAAGACTGCGTTGGGATTTGCTTGATAATTAGCTCAATGTGCTTGGTAATTAGCTCAAACAAAGGGCATTGCAGCTGAGGCAGGGGAAGTGTACAAATTTAGAGGTATCGGTGACACCTGTCCAGGTTTACCCCAGTGTGAAAATCTCTTCTTGTGACTTGTGGGGGTGGGAGAGAGGGAGGGGTGGGGAACATTTGCTCCATCTTTGCATGGCTGGGGCTTGGGGCTGGCTATGCCGCGTGCAAACTCTTCCTCCCCCTTCGTCCTTGGAAGGTCTGCTCCCTGTCAGGTGTGCCATCCCGCCATCTGCTCCCAGCACCGAGCAGCTGGTACGATAGCCGCAAACGCTGGCAGGAGTGGCCTTCCAGCCGCGTGAATGACAGCACGCGCCGCTGCTTCCTTGGCACGGAGAGCAGCGCTTGTAGCTGGGAATTAGAGGCTTGTAAACCTGCCGGCTCGAAGGTGGGGGGAACAGCCCTCGGTGGCACTCCCGAGACGTGGGAACCTGCCTGAGCTCCTGATGATGCTGTCGCACCTGCATGAAGTCCGGATCTAGTGAGGATGCTCCCTCCTCCCTCATTTGAGTGGAGGGGGGAACGGTCCCAGCTGCAAGTGGTGGGGCAGCCCTGGTCCTCGCTGGGACATTCTCTGCCTGAGGCATGATCATAAGGAAGAAGGGGGTTGGGGGCCAAGCCAGAGAGGGAAGGAATTGTTTCCAAAAATCACCTCCCCTTGGTTTATGGGGGAGGAACAAAAAGAGCATGTAGAGCACAGAAGGGTGCAGGGTGGGAGGAAGGAGGAGAGGTTTAGTGGAAGGGTCCCAGCTGCCTTGTGCATCTGCTTGCAAGACAGCAAGTGCATACTGGCCTGTGACCTGTAGGGCCTGGTAAGTCACTGACTTGATCTTGGAGCCACTGAACTCCCAACAGCTCAAGGAAACAGTACTGAAGCCCAGCAGGGAGCAGAGGGAAAGGGAAGGTGCAGCTCTTCTGCACAAACCAAAGGGAGAAAAAGAAGTTTCCTGTCCCCAAAAAGAAGCGTTTTTCTCTAGGAACCCTAAATACCCAGGGCACTGTCAAATTATTCTGATTCTTTTAAGAGGAACTTGCAGCAAGGTGTGTGAGTGCAGTTCCCTGTCAAGGCTCTGAGAATGGCTCAAATGTCTGAATGCAGAACGAGACTGAGGAATCTTATCTGGAGTTGGAGTTCTGGGTGGTAAGGTGAAAATAGGCTGTAAATTTAATATTTTGTTGTATGCTGTGACCTCTCTATTTTTGGGAACCACAAATGTGAAAGTTGGATCAATATATCAAATGATGTGCTATAGAATTACAGAAGTATTTTCATGTAGAGTTTAGTTCTCATCCTGAATGTTTCTGGGAGTTCCTCTCTTAGCTGGAGAGGTGTAACTTGTCCTCTGATCTGTGTGTGCCAATCCTTAGTTAAACCTCATGTGTTCTGTGAACAAGCAGGCTGGATGAATTACTCTGATTTTATGCCACCACCAGAACAAACAGTGGGTTATATTCTTTGTTCTGGTGTTGAAAAGCTGCTGTTCTTTTTCTGCGTTTCTGTCGCTTAGGCAGAATTACCAATGGGCATAGAAGAGGCGTAAACCTCCTGCTCTTTGTAAGTCGTTAGTTACTGTACCAAAGAGAGGTGGCAGTGCTCAGAAAGGGTGGGAGGCCTGAGCTTCAAACTCTTGTTGCAGAAGAGGAATTGGATCTTGACTGCTGCATATCCTAGATGAAGAGTCCAACTACTCAACTTTTTGTCCCTTTATGTCCAATAATTTCATTGTGGGAATGCTCCCGTTGAAAGTTCAGGGAAAGCTGATAACAATGAAGAAGTTTGCCTTTTTTGTACGAGTTGGCATGTTCCCATTCAGTGTTTCATGTAGTCACTCCCAGGCACTTTTGAGTCTTAAATCTATGCTCTTCCTGCTTTTGAGCTCTGTTCAAAAGCCCCTTTGAAGGTCAAAGCTGGAACCCTGGCCCTCACTAATCCCTGCCAGTTGGTCCTCCTTGCTATGAGAGCACCTTGCAGATACAGCTGAAAAGGGGTGGAATAAGTTCTCTGCCCTCTGAAGAGGGGGCTTCAGTTTCTAGAGTTGGGAGCTACTCTTGTGCCTTAGCTGTACCACTGCTCATCAGCGCAGAAGATCTGAAAGGATTGACAAATAGATTAATACCTGGCAGCTATGGCAGAAACTAGCTACCTCTGAACGGGCAATCATTTATCACTAAATTACTTTCTCTAAGCCAGGTAATTTCTGATCAACATGCACAAAAACAAAGCCCCAGCAGTGATGTGATGTTAACCAGAGGCCATTCCTATTCCCTGGGCTGGTGCAGCAATGAATGCAGAGAGAATTGTCACTTGAAAGGTTTATGAAGCTTAATGAAAAGTGACATTGCAGGATGCTGAGGAGGGAGGGGTCCACAAGGCTAGGTCTAGTTTGTCCAGTAACGAGTACCACATCAGGAGAGGACATATGACTGGAATAATTGCCACTCATGAGTGAGTGGTACTGGCAGAACCAGTGCTGGGACAGGGTGGGAGAGTGTTGGCTATAGAGCAGGGAGCAAAGTGCATGAACAGTGTAGTAGCCTTGCTTTATGAAACAGAGGTAGCCCCATACCATGAGTTTTTAGTGAAAAATGGGTGATGAGAGGTGAAGCGTACCTGAAGCAGAAGCACAGAGTGTGATATGCTTGGAACAGTCAGCTGCTTAAAGCTCAGCACAAGGATTCAAATCCAGAAGTTTTGGTGTGGCATGACTTGAAGCCATTTCTATGTCTGTAGCAGGCCAAACTAAGAGCCAAGTCCAAGCCTTGTCAAAATCTGGGGCATTCAGTTCTGACATGATAAGTCCTGAAGAAGAATGTCTTTTGCATTTAATGAATTTTAAATGTGCTGCATGTCTTCAGGGATCTTTAAAATTCAGAGGAGTTAGAAGAAGATCCTCACCTCATGAAATAGGGCCCAGTGGAAAGGAGGAACAAGGGCATTTCTGCGTGTCAAGGGAAGTCACGGCCAAGTTCTTATGGGGTACCTTGGCTAAAGCCATGCCAAGTGCTTTCGATGAGACACATTTGTAGTGTATCTCTCTGGCCATGCCAGGTTAATTTTATCGTGCCTCATAGGAATTCTGTAATTGATGTGCATACATACTTTGAGGCTGTGCATGAGTGTCAATGCAAAGTAAGATGCTCCCCATTAACCTGCTGAGCTTTCTCTCTCCCTCTTTGCACCTCAGGGATTGCTAGCCAAGGCACCCCAGGCATCTTAGTGGATGCCTTTTCCCTGGTGCTCCATACCCTTTCAAGTATTCCCCAGCTAATACTTGGGAAGAGAGGAGCTGCAAAGATCTGTAAGGTTTGTTTCTTGACAAATGTCCCATTTTCACAGGCAGTTGAACTGAACTGCAGCTTGTGCTCCGTTCAAACATGTCAATAAACATTATTGCAAAGACGTACAAGCAATAATGGGAATGTATAAAACTCACCTTTATTGCTTCTTGCTGTGAATTTACACGCTGCTCTAAACAGCTTTTACTCCTCCAGGGGAAAGCCTTGGGATGTTGCCTTACTGGCATGCTGATTTCCCCAGTTTGTACCAGACACCCTTCTGCCTTCTCTGTCTCCCAACCACCAGTGCTGGGGACAGGAAACACTGCAGCAGAGGTATGAAGTTGCAGTCAGGCTCAGTTAAAAGCTGAAGAGGTGAAGTTGCCATTCTCCAGGATAAGTTGCTCTGTATGTTACTGCCCGTCCTTTGCTTGATCACACAATGCCAGGAAGTAAATTATATTCGACAGTGCAGTGGAAGGGAACAGCTCAATTCCCCTCTAGATGCAGCTTCATGAGTGTGGCAGCTGCATTTCTACATGTAGGGATAGAGGCTGCTCACTGCCCTCTTGCAATGCTTTCACTGGTGCCAGTTCCAGTATTATGTGAACAAGGCATAGTCAGGCTCTTCATCGGTGGTTCAACACTGTTTCTCCTGTAGTGAGGGGTGCTTAGCAGTACTCTTTCAGCGTGAAGGCTTCTTGGAGACTGCAGGGATTAAGGCCATTCTTGAGCTGCTCCATGGCAGAAACAGGGTCAGAAGACACACAGATATGTGCCAAAACCTCCAAACTGAGTTTCTTGGTAACTGGGAAGCATGGATCAGGAAAACTAGCAACACAAGAACACAATATGCAAGCCTGATGATAGCTGCAGAAGAGAGACTGTTAGTTTTGCTACTACTCCAGAGTGCCAGCAGCTTTGCTCTAGCCTAATAATTCCATTCTGTTCTCTCTGGGGTTCAGTGGTTGCCCCTTGCCTTGTACTTTGTATAACAACTGCAGCAGGGACTGCAGTTTTGCTCTGACTTCACACAGGACCAGGCACAAGAGCTTCTTGGTCCCACCGTGTATTCTCTATTTCGTTTATCAAATTGCCCGATGCCCCATCAGGTCTGTGCTCACATCAACATTCAGCACAGACAGCATGCTCTTGCTGCTTTATCCCACTGTCCTCTGTTCTCTGCCTGGGAAGATCCTTCTGCTGGAATGCCAGCTCCCGTGAGTGGATGAAGGACTCTTGAGCGGTAAAGGTCTGGGAAGTGGAGGTTGCATGAAGCAGCTGCCTTTTTCCCTCACCATTGCCTGCCTTACCCAGGAGCATGGTTACTCTCTGCTTCCCAGGCTCCTGCCCAACTCTTCCAGCATTGTGCCAGCAGACGGGCTGTTAGCTTGGCACTGGCTGCTGCTCTTGGAGCTCTTGCTATGCTCCATTGCCCATGGCACTGAGGCTCACATGGGACAACCCCACAGCTGGTTTCTACCCGTGCTTCCTGGAGGTTTGCTCTCGTGAAGGGCTGGCTCTGCCTGCCAGCAGGCAGGGCCTTAAGCAGTGTTTTAATAGCCTTAGCTCTCTGATTGCTGCTACCCTCCTGCTTTCCCTGGCACTGCACTGCCCATCTAGCCACGTTTGATGTCCAGATGCCCTCATGGGCTGGCCTGACTCTATGCTGGCACCCCTGCCTTCCTGTGACCCAGGCCAAGACCATCACAGGCATTTTGGCCAGCTGATCTCCTGCAACAGGGTCTGAAATTCAAGTCCTCAGACCCTTTCTTCTCGGCCAAGGGCCCACTGTAGCTTGGAGCAACAACAGTGGGCTTTGAGTGAGGCTGGCCTTGATGTAGCAATTGGGCACCCTCAACTCATCAGTGTTATCTGGCAAACTTGATGCTTCATCATTCCCAGTCCATCTCTGTGCTGGTAGCGGTGTTCCTGCATTGTTCCTTTTTTGTCTCCTTTCCCTCACTCAAGATATAATATTTTTTTGGTGGTGAGGATGTGGGTGCCTCTAAGAGGTCAGCATGAAGTAGTATCAGCCCAGGCTGTAAGGCACAGGAAGGACTCAGGGAAAGCTGCAGGGCTCCCGTGAGGTGATAGACCTTGCAGTTTTAATCCTAGGACATCTTTGCCCAGGCCTAGGTAGTAAGGTAGCAGTAATCATTTTGATTCTCCTTGAGGGGCTGCGGGTAAGGCATGGTTCAGCCATGAGCTGCTAATCACAGTTGGATTTTCTCTGGCTAGCAAATCCATTCCCTAAGTATTCTTGATTTCACTCCTGCCAAAAATACTTTTGCCTGTCTGTGGCTCCAGAAGCCCGTGCTTGTTATAGCTTGAGGAAAGTGGTCTCCACTTGGCCACCCTCACCTCCTCCTGCCACATGGGAAGGTGGTGCAAGATGCTGTTGGGGCTCATGCTGCCTCCTCAGCTAAGGAGATAAGTTTTGGGGCAGGGGAGAGAAAGAAGCAGTCAGCAGTTCTTGGTGAGGAGAAGAGAGCTCAGCCCCCTGGCCTGCTTGCTTTCTGTCTTTCCTCCAGCTTACTTCTCCTTCAGCTTTTGGAGAACGGGACTCCCCTCAGTTCGTCTCTTGCTGGTGGGAGGGTGCCTGCCCTCACAGCCATGGGAGAAGCCAAGCTGAGGTCCTTAGGGTCAGGAACAGCAGCAGTAGGGGGCTCGGAGGGATAGGTGGAGGCTCTGCAGGCTTAGGAGGATAGGGCTACACATGCACCAGAGAGTACCTGGGGCAGTCCCTGCAGCGGGGTCCAAAACACTTCTGCCCAGCAATTTGAGGACAGTGGGTACCTTTTTTAATATTTTTATATTAGCAATAGGCAAAGAAGATTAAATCATTCAAAACCAGGCAAGTAACCACAGGAAGTTTGTTGTTGGTTTGGGTTTTTTTATTTTTAAACATAAGGTCATGACTGTTTGTACTTGCACAAGCCCAGTAGACTGACTGTATTCCAGTGATTCCCAGCATCTTGAGTTTCAGGCTATCTGGGCACAACTTAGAGGAGCTGTGAAGTTGCTGCATTGACCCAGGCAATGCATGTAGGAAGTGTGAAAATGTTGTTATCTCCAATTTCATAACAACTAGCTCTGTCTCAGTCTCCTTACAATCACATCTTGAGTTTTCACCTAATCACAAGAAAATCCTTGAGAGTAGGTATGACAGCTAATAGAGGAAAGGCAATAGTTGAAGAAGATTGCATCAAGTGGATGGAGCTCCTAAAAATTTGTGGAAATAGGTGCAAAGTAAGTGACTTGACCCTTCCACTTTCTTGTGCTAGGAAAGAGATCACAATCAGAAAGCAGGATAAGGCATGAAGCTCCTGTTTTCATGTCTTCAAAAACTTTGGGCTCTCAAAGCGTTGTCAGATAAAAGCCAGTTCCTGTGACAGCTGGGAGTGGGCTGACACTTTATTGCTAGCTGAAATCACACCATCCATATAAAAAGGGTAAGAAATTTCTTCTTCTGCAAGCAAATAGATTGGCTTTTGTTCCCATCAGCACTGTAGTTTGAAGTCTGGAAGATACTGAGAGAAGAGCTAGAAGTGTGAGACGTTTCCATGTTCGTGGCATTGTAGATATTTAGACATGGGTCTCTGTCCCTTCCTCTGCTTTTTTGACCTGTTACTTGGGGGGTGGGGAAGTAATAGGAAGTAAGTAAACATTACTTTTTTCTTTTAAAATGGATGTACAATTGGTCATGTACAAGTTGTCAAATAAGCAACTGCCGGGTTAAGATACCTCACACTGTCAAAAACTCTTCTTTATTGCAGCTGATGTCACTGCTAGCGCACTGCCCTGGGACTTAACTTCCAATGGTTGTGTTAAAAAATGAGTCAATTTGGTCTACGTGCAGTGAGAAGTTCATTGCGTTAATGACAGACTGTGTACCCCTGGAAAGGCATCCATTTCATAGGATCCAGCACTTCCCTAATGAAAGAGATGGGAAGGAGTGGAGACAGGCAGAACTAGATATGGGGGCTGGGGAGGGTATTTGAAGAAGGGTGTAAAGACACTTGTTATAAAAGAGAACAGGTTGTGACGAGGCAAAGAGAAGAGAGCTCAGAAAAAAAAAAAATGAGGAAGATATGTTGAAAGCAGAGAAGGAGGAAAAGGCAATGAGAGCACAAGACCAAAGATGGAGGCTGGAGTAGAGGAAGAGCTTTATGTCAGCAGAGGGAAGGAGAAGATAACTGTATATGGAAGAAAAAAGCCAGACATCTGAGCAACGAGCTCATGAAAAAGACAGGATCAGTACCTGCAAAGGATTTCATAGTGGTAGGAGATGAATTAAACATGGCCCCAGAGGGACCAGAATCCCTGAGCAGCATAGAAAAATGAGTCTGTGAAGGAATTCCCTAGCTACCAGTGAAAGTGGTGGCCAGACTCTTAAGTTCCCCATGTGTAGGCATCTTGTCTTTGCATTTGTCTGTAAAGTGCTCTGCACATCTGTGCGAATGCTGTATGAAACTAGGCAGGGAAAAGGAAAAAGTAGGGAAGGTAGGGAGTAAAGAATACACGTACACAAGAGAAAGTTAGGATTTTTTTTATTTATTTTTTTTTTAAATGGCAGAATTGTTTTATGGGGAAAACACCAGTGCCTTGCTATCAAATTGACTGGGTGTTATTCCTGACTGTGCTATAGACTGACTTTGTGACCACATGGAGGTACCTTCACCTCTCTGACATGGTTTGTTTTTTTTTAATTTATTTTATTTGTGCTGTGGGATAATGATAAAAACATGCTCCAAGTACAGATGAGGAAGTATTCACAGCCCTCATCCCCCATCAAGTTGCTGTTAATGTTACCATCATGTTTTACAGGTGAGACAGTGACATGTCCATGCAAAAAATGGGCAGAGAAGCAAGAGCCTGCCCCTTCCTATTTCCCTCTTGCCATTAGATTGAGGGTCTCCACACTCTGATACTGCCTGGAGGACAGCAGTCCTGAGAGTGAGGTGTGGTGTAGCCCACCAGGGCTGGCTGCAGAGCCATCTTACTCAGCTAAAGCTGCTGACAGCTATACTGCTATTTATTTATTTGGCTGCTGAGGACAGAAACAGCAGGAGATAATCATAAGAAAATCGTAAAAAAGGGGAAAACCAGCAGATAATATTCTGCAGAGGGATTTAACAGGGTGAAAAATTGTCTCTTGCCGAACTGTCTATGACACTAAACACTGTTTCCAAGATCTTCACTCTTCCTCCTCAGCAGAGGCTTAAGGAAAGCGACAGGCAAGACTCCGAGCCAGTATCTGGAGGTTTTAAAAATATGACAGGCAGGAGCCTGGGTTTTCCTCATCAGCATCTTTCAGTGGCATGGATGCAATCAGTCATTCTGGCTGTTTCACTTTGAGCAGGACCATCCCCTCCTCCTGCCACAAAATGTTGAGGGGAGGACACTTGGGAAATGCCACTCTACTTCCTATAACCCAGTCTTTCAATTGAGATGATTTTTTCTCTGTGCTGCAAGAGCATGGTCAAATAGCTAGAAAGGCTGCAGGCAGTTTGCTTTTGCTTTAGGAGGGAGGAGTTTTGGAAGTAATTCTTAGCTTGCTGTGCCAATATGGCATCAGGAGGGCTGGACCTGCTTGAACAGAGGTGGTGGCTGAGGTTTAATTTAAACTGGGCAGATACCTTCCTCTGAAGCTGTCTTTGACAGTTCCCCCCTGCCATGCTGAAAGCTCCCTCGGGTAATGGAGTTCAGGCTTGGGAAGTGCTCCTGTGCTTATCTTGTGCTCTTGTGATGCCACAATATTATGTGAACTTCATGTGAGGTATGAGGACAGGGTAGGCCAGCTGTCTGGGCTAAGATGGGAAGGGTCCAATTCATTCTCGAGGCTAGACTCAGTCAAGTGAGGCAGAGAGCTGCTTTTAGAAGAAAGCGAAAAACCTAACTTTTTTTCCTACTTTCCAGTACAGGGGTGGGAATAGGTAGTTAGGTTGTCAGACTTGGAAAATCTGCGTTTGAATCTTGTTGCTGCTGGAGGCTGCAAGTTTGAATTTGAGGAAGTCACTGAATCCTGTTTCACTCTTTCAAAAGGGGACATACGTTCTTCCGAGCTTCCCAGGAAGGCTGGTGAGTAGAAATGCACATGCAAGGTGCCCAGATAGGATGTTACTGTTGGAGGTCTTGTAAATGCCTGGTTACAGTTCCTGGGGAGTAACAACAGCTGGATAAGCTCTCTGAGCTCCTATCTAACTGCTCCCTCTCCTTGCAAGATTGTTTCCTACACACTGTTACACCCTGTATATGTCCCAGGCAGTGAGATTTCTCTTAATAACCTTAACCGATCTTGTCGGAGTAGAGGACGAGATCACACATTGTATCTCAGTCCTGAACCAATTTACCCTCTCTCCTACTCTCTAGTTCTCATCCATCCAGGTTTCCTCAAGGAAAACCTGATGTAAATGCAAAGCATCTACTGCTAAAGCAGTCAAGCGATGAGGGGAAGATAGAATCATAGAATGGTTTGGGTTGGAAGGAATCCTAAAGATCATTTACTTCCAACCCCCCTGTCATGGGCAGGGACACGTCCCACTAGACCAGTTTGCTCAAAGCCCCATCCAGCCTGGTCTTAAACACTTCCAGGAATGGAGCAGCTACAACTCCTCTGGGCAACCTGTTCCAGTGCCTCATCACCCTCACAGGAAACAATTTCTCCTTATAGCTAAATCTCCCCCCTTTCAGTTTAAAACCATTATATCTCATCCTATTGCTCCCCTCCCTGATAAAGGGTCCCTCCCTGTCTCTCCTGTAGGCCCTGTTTAGGTACTGGAAGGCTGCTATAAGGTCTCCCCTGAGCCTTCTCCTCTCCAGGACAAACATTCCCAACTCTATCAGCCTGTCTTCATAGGAAAGGTGCTCTATCCCTCTGATCATCTTTGTGGCCCTCCCCTGGACCTGTTCCAACAGGTCCATGTCCTTCCTGTGCTGAGGACTTCAGAGCTGAATGCAGTACTACAGGTGGGGTCTCATTAGAGTGGAGGGGTAGAATCACCTCCCTATTATTCTAGAGTGTACTGGAGGCAGCATCTTCATGTGACAAGCATCAGACATATCGGAAAGATGGTAGGGGCTGAATCTAGTTTAAACCCTGCATTCAAACAACCTTCCTTCCCAGGAAGATGTTGACCTGGAAATAAGTTGCTATGTTCACCACTGTTTAGCTGGGTGGATATGGTGTATCTGTTCCTCAGCACAATTGTCTTGCAGTACAGTTAATGTGGGTGCAGATTCTCGTGTCTCTTTGTAGAAGAGCTGAGGTTTAATTTAGTCAAAGATCTGCTTTCTCCACCAGGGTTTAAAGCACTCCACTGGAATCTATGCCTCTAAAGAAGCACTTCAATAAGCAAAGCACAAGTGTAAAGGCTCTTTATGTCAGACGTGGGGATGCAGGGAAATGTAGTAGCACAGCAACTCCTCCAGATTTCCCCATGTCTGTGAATAGGGAGGGGAAGGCATCTGTACAATTTTAGAGGGTTTGGCAAAGACAAAAAGGGCTTAAAAGCACTCCATGGTCCTTATAGTTCTGCCCGAGGTTGGCAGCAGACTCTCAGACAGCCATCAGGTGCAAGGGCTCTGTCCACCTCTCTTGGACAAGTCAGTTCACTAAATTGCAGGCAAAAAGGCTTAGGTGACACAGACTGAACAGAACATGTCCCTGTGAAGTGGATTTATAACTCTGAGGTCTTGATCTTCCAGACATTAGACTGGACCCATATGTGTTCCTTGTGTGTAGCAGGAAGAAAGTTGTAAAGCAGTGCAATTCCAAAAAGAAGTCAGTTCACACATGGGGTCTGTTGAATGTCCATCCTGTCCAAAAATGCTGAGCTGTTTGTAATGCATATCATTTTGTAAACAGTTCTCTCAGTGATAGTTGCTCTGTAAAATAATGTAACTGAAGATATAACTGAGAGAAAGTGTTTCTTCTCATGCCTATGGCGACTCAGTTCATCGTGGTATCTCTGATCAAGCAATTCAGTGACAAAGCTATTCAGCAAAATGATGTCCTTTCACTGAGATATTTTGCATGTACTGTGCAGCATCTCCAAACCCAGTATGCGCCAATACTCAAACAAGCGATTCTCAGCTTCCTCCCGGCCAACTGTGCTGCATCTAGACAGTTTTTGGGGAAGCACAGAAAAATCCTTTCTGTTCAAAAGTCCTCAAGTGTCAACCAGCAGGAGGTCTGCTGCCGATAGACTCTCTTGTTAATGAAAGAAATCATAAATTACCCTAAATGACCTGCATTTCAGAAATGTTATTTTCAGTATTAAAAAAAAAGAGGGCAAATCGGGACAATAAGAACCCAGGAAGTCCACAAGGAAACTTTCAGACATGCTGCTGCCAGACCCCCTCAGAGTTGCCAGTGTGAGCTGTTGTTGCTGGGAAGCCTTTTCTGGCCACTCTTTGTACCCCGGTCATGCTCTGACACTGTTATTTAGAGAGACAAATAGAAAAGGATGGGGGACACAGCAGGCTTGGGAACACTAGGAGATCGCTGCGTTAGGATCAGGAACTATAGGGCCACCCTACGGCTGCTTTCCCAGAAGACTTCTCTGACAACAAGTGCCTCTGTCCTGCCATTTACACACAGTTACAGCATCAGGTGTGCTTAGCAGAATAGCTTTTGAGCTATTGAATTGTAGTTACAGTGTTATCCTTCCCCTATGCTGACAATATAGTTAATTTTTTTTGTGACTGAGCCAGTGCATCCCCATCTCGTTGGAATGTTGGTCTTTCCAGCTGTGCCAAGCCCACTCTCTTTGAAGGCACTACCAGTCTATCGGCCCATGTGATGCACCGGTATTGGGGAAGGCACAGAGAGCTTGCTCATAGAGTTGTCACACCTTCACCAGTCCCCTAGACACCCTTTTATTCCTGTTGCCTGTATTTTTTCCCTACCACTTGCTGACCTGCTTGTGGGGCTCAGCTGGAAGGAGCCCGTGAGTATTTTGGGCAGGGCAATTGGGTGATGTGCATGTTGGCAGCAGATAACAAGGTGCAGGCATTGGGAATGGCTCAGGACTACAAATCAACTGCAACAAAAGCAGTGGCAGCAAGCTAAGCAGTAATTGGAAGGGCTTATCACTTTCCACTTTATTTCCACGTGGGAGGGTAAATATCAGCTGCCACTGACAGGGCTTCCATTTTGATTTTAACTAAATGAAAATGAATACTTTTTAATGGAGAATTTTCTTGACCGGGTTAACAACCTCCTTGTACTTCTCTGCTCTCAGCACTGAACTGTCACCCATTAGTCCCTTCATCTCTGTCCCACCCCCATCATCAGTGTGACCCGTGTTATCAACCAGCTATTGTGAGGGCCTGGTTCACAATCACTCAATGTCCAAGCCATCTGAGCATCCCCAGCTCCTGCCGCATCAGGGTTTCAAGCTGCCATTTCCATCTCCTGAAACCTAGCATCAGTGCAAGGCACCATGAGTTGCGAGTCACTTCAGAAAACTGCATTAATGGTGATTCATCCATGTTTACACATAGATCCTCTGACAGGACTAGCAAAAAAACATAGATCTCCTGGCTCTCCACTGCACAGATTCTTTTTTTTTTTTTGCCTATATCATTTGGCTTTTTATCTATAACACGTATACGGTGAGCGTGACAGTGATAGTCAGGAGGACAAGGATTTCCTCATTAAGGAGCAGGAGGCAGGATCCAGCATGCCTCTGAATTTTCAGAACCATCAAACCCATTTCAGGATGGAGGAACAGCAGGTTTGAGTTTGTCAGCAAGGCTGTAGCAGGGATCAGAGGCTGCCCTTGGTGGCCTGTCACCAGTGACTGATTCTTGCTTTCTCTCACCTGTGTCCCAAACTTCATCTCTCACGGCCAATGCCTTTCCCCTCTCTATATTCCCTTCACACACCAGCACTCAGCCAGCAAGCAGAGAGGCAGAGAGTGAGCGTGAGAGCTGGCAGGGAGTCAATATATTTCAGTGTTTTATTACTACAGAGCTGAAGTAGCATTTAGTTGGTTAGGCTCTGCACAGAGTGAGCAGTCTAAAGTGACTCAGATATCGGGGCCAACGATTAAAGGCACAACAAAAAATCTATGGATTAATTAGCAGGTCAATGGTGGTTGAGTAGTTATTGCTAAATTACAAGGTTTGCATGTAAGAGACAGGATTGATCACTGGTGTCTGCTGGCTCCTCTGGCTGTGTGTTAGAGAAGTGGGTCAGTGGGGGTAGGTTCCCACTGATGGCGTGACTGCAGAGAGGGTCGAGGAAGGTAGGGGAGGGGGCTGCCTGGGGTATATCACCCACCTTGTGCAAGGATACACATTTTGCCTGTTTAACAGAGGTTTGAAGTTACTTGATACCATTTGCCAGGCAGCTGAGCTCCTGCCACAGCTCTGTGCAGCCTTGGGAGGGCTGACGAGGGTGCGATGGGAGGATATGGGTGGCATCCATAGAATGTTCCCTCTCAGCACCAGGGGAAAAGGGTCTGTCTGGAGTGAAAGTGTATCATGGACAAAGATAGGGCTTTGGACAAAAGCTGTAGGGGCTTCAAGACACGCCCACACACCCCCATTGTGGAATACTGGAAGATTTTGTAGAAGAAGGTATATACACAGACTTCTGTTTCCACAGTGGGGCACACACAAAAGACTTGAAGACAGAAATGCAAGCAGCTCCCTTCCAGTGAGGAGCAACTTCGGAAACATTCTCTTTCCTTTTGGGGTGCAGGATGGTTTGGGGAATGGACATAAAGACAGCCTTTCCTGGTGTGGGGCTGAAGGGAAAATACTGTTTGCCCACCAATGTTAGCAGCTCTTGCAGTGACGACAGCTGGGATGGATCAGAAAAAATTACCCCTGAGGTCTCCCACATAAATGCAAAGCAGGCAGTGACAGGGGTGGGGGGGAAAAGGAGAAAAGGAGAAGGATGTGGCCTGATGGATATGGTACTTGGGGACTCCACACTCCCCGTGTTGGGAGCTCACCAGATTGCAGTAATGTGCATAATAATCAAGCTGTCAGAGCCCTCTCTCGTGCTCTGCTTGGAGGCAGGCAGCGCTGAGAACATTTTATCTCATTTCCAAATGACTTTTTATGCCCAGTAAAATGCTGTTTTCATATCAATTAATAATTCAGCTAATAACACAATTAAGGAATCTGCCTTTTGCTGGGAGCCATTTGGGGGAGATGGCAGGGGAGGGGCAGGCATGGCACTAGGGAGGCTTCGGGCCGATGCTGTGCTGCACTTGTGGGTCGCTATTCCTGCATGGAGATATCCAGTAATTAAATGTGCACTTCAGGGAAGCCAAGAGTTGCAGGTCCCGTGTCTCTCCCTATGACAGAGGCACTATGTATCTGCTGGCAAATCACTTCACTTCTCTTTGAGCTGAAGTTTTCCTCAGAAAAGTAAGGCTTGCGCTACTTTTGTAGCGTTCTGCAAAGGGAATGGTATTGCTAATGTTACGGTGCTGCTGTCGCACAGACCAGGTCTTACTTATGCAAAGATAGGTGCCATGCTGGGGCTTTGCAAAAACAAAATACCAAGGCTTAGTGGGTCAGCTGGGATTTGCTGTCTCCTGCGTACCAGCAGAAATATTGGTGCGTTCAGAGCCAGCTATTTTTATCCTGATTATGAGAGTCCGAGGATGAGGCCTGCTCTGTAGATCATATATTGGTTGAGAGTATGATTATGATTAATTTGAAAGTGATACAATTATACAGGTGCAAATCTCACTATGAGCAAAGCAATCTCTTTGCAAATGTGCCATGAATGTATATTAATCTCTTTCATTTCTTTCCATATAGTGTGCAAGCCTGGCTGCATCTCCTGTAGGAGATTCTAAGAGTAGCTATATTCTATTACAGTTCAAATAATGCAACCCATGGTGGTAGACAAAGATTGTGTGGGATATTTAAATGCTGCTCTATGCTACCCAGGGCTGCTAGAGTTGAGAAGGAGTAAATGCAACGCACTGATTCTGAATGTGTGAGGTGGAAGGAGGTTCTTCCTTTCTTGTAACACAACCCTTGGTGTAGTTGCTTTACCCCCTTCTCTGGCAAGCCAAGTTACCTTTCAGAGGCAGGTAAGCTCTTGAGAATAAATAAGCAGTCTTTATTTAGTTATTTATTGCTTGCAAAGATTGAGTCCTGGTTGATTGATTGCTGGTCCTGGCTGCAAATCAGGTTCGAGAAGGTAACACATCTGGTACAAAAGAAAGACCTAGTACTGCTTCAGACATCCTTAGCTTTCTCTCTTCAAATATAACAGCCGCGCCTTTACGGCTTCTCTCTGGCTTATTCAGGTGGTAGTTCTTTGAGACAGTCACATCTTTTTTTATGTCCATGTTGTATAGCACAGGAAAGGGTCATGTCTTCATGAAAATCTTGAAATGCAGGGATGGCAGGAACCTCAAGAGACCCTTCCTTCTATCCCATGGCAGAGCCTACTTTACCTTAAACCAAGATTATAAAGGCCTTCCACTGCAGCAGTAATTCAGATAATATGGGACAGAATGACCCCATCCTTTCCTTTCCTGACACAGTTCCGTCGACTGCAAGACCTACTATGCCCTGCTGTTCGCAGTCAGAATAATTTGTGCCCTTCCATGTGCTTAATGTTGTTGTGGAGCCTCTTTCCCTCTCTCTCTTTTTTTTTTTTTTTTTCCTTTCCAAATAGAACAAGATGCTGATGAAAACACCTGCTCAGTTTTGCTTTTCTTAATGAATAATCTGTATAACATTAAATGGCACCACAGACCATTTACAGCAGGGGAGACTGGCCATGTGCTAAGAGAGCTATCATAGATCACTCCTATTCCTGAATATGTCGGTAATCTCCTAACAAGGTGCCAGGATGTGGGAATCACCTGGGAAATAAAGATAAGCAGCATCTGTATGTTTCAGGGAAATCCACTAACTGTATTTTTTTTTTCTCTCTCTCTTTTTTTGCCTTCTATTCCAGGTAAGTGAAGCTTTGATTTTCCTATGCAAAAAGTAGCAGTTGACTGGGCCATGATGATCGAGAAGGTGATGTGTTCCTTGCCTCAAGGGCCACAGCAAGGAGTGTTCCAGTCTCTGGTGTTCATGGGTCCCCTGTTTGTCTGTAAGTCTTTGCTAGAAAAACATGTTATAAAAACAGTTGTCTTGTGACTGCATGATCCAGCTATTGGGATGATTAACCTGCATTGCTTTATACCCTGTCAGCAAGTCATTACCTGCGCCGGGGTGCTTAGAGCACACATATGCGTATAGCTGTCCTGGGCTAATGGAATGTCATCTGCGATCAAAAGCACATACAATCATACAATCCTTTTTTGTCACCTCTCCCCTCGCCCAGGCTGGTTTATAGTGAAATCGTTGAGTGCTACTATTGCATCTTTTCTTTAGCTTGGGTGCCAAGAAGGCCGTGCCAGTCTTGGAAGAGACCCTGGTGCAATTTCTGTCTTGTGGTGACGGAAGTGCTCCCATATACAGCCACAGTGCAGGGTGTGTAGGAACAGCAGGCTCAAGCAAGCGTGTTTATATCTGCCAAGCTGATTCCCCTTTCAGACACCACGTTCTTGTAGTGCATGACCTGAGTCTGACAAAGTATTTCTGAAAGTGTGTTTTTTTATCGCTCTTATTTCCACTTAGCACTGACGTCCTGATGGCCACATTTAAAATCAAGATTTATGTCTGTACAGACTTAGCATACAGCAGACTATAGTTCATCTTTCCACTTTTCAAGCACCTTATGGTTGCTTCTATTCCATATTGCTTGTTATGTACTGAGCCCATACAGCTGTCTGGGGAATAGCTTTGGTTTTGTGCATTTGGCTTCCAGGATCGTACAAATACTGTATGATTCAGAGTTGATCATCCTCTTTTTAAATCCACAGGCATTATGTGGTAGACCATATAATGCTGGTCTGGGAGACCAGCAAACAACACGCTTGGAAATGCAAGTATGATTGAGCCAATAGACTTTTGCATATAGGTCTAAGTTCTAGATACAGAGACAGCAAATAGACTTCATATATTAGTTTAATTCTTTTCTCTTGGCTTTTCACAGTAGGAGACAGTATTGAACAACTGATATTAATATATATAATTTGGAGGGTGTATGTATGTGCTTCTGCTTACAATTGTAGTGTTGCGGTTCTAGTTATTTAGAGAAGTTCTCCAGATTATCTGCACTACGTGGGTTTTGCTGGGAAATTATCTGCTGTTGCTTCTGGAAGTTTATGATAATGTGGCATTTCCCAAGCATAGTCATCATTGCTTAGCATTCCTGCTGGGACATTCCTGCTGTCTGAGCAGAGGAATTCTCTTGGATAACTGAGGTTCTGTTCCAAAACAAGAACATAAATGATAAAACATTCCTCTGTGCAGGCCAGCTGGAATAATAAGGCTTTGAAAAGCTATGTGGAGACTGAGCTGGAGGTAGAAACGTGAACCGCTCAACTAAGTCAAGGCAAAGAGAGTAAGGAATACAAGAGGAGAACAAATAGGATTCATATTTTGGATTGCCAAAGATGTTTTCCATCTTGAGTCCACCAATTCTGCAGCTTGACCACAGCAGTTCTGTACTGAAAAGATGGGGTTTTTTTCTGTTGCATTATCTGGGGCAGGTGTTACCTGGGAGACAGATTGTGGGGCTTGTGCTTATTCCCTGTGTCCTACAGGCTATGTGGGTGGAGAAAGCTGTCGTTCTGTACCACCAGTATTATTGGCCTGCATGTGCCATGTTTTTGGGCATGTCTCAAGAATTTTCACCTGGCCACCTTATATGAAGCAGTTGTCTGTAGGGCTCTTTGTAGTCTTGGCTAGCCCCTTTGGATTGTGTTTACTGCAAAGAACATTATTGCTGGTATAAAGCTCTGATGAGTTTCAGGATGTACATCACAAGAAAAAAAAAAAGTGAAAAGTGAAAAGCGGATAGTATAGTATTTTAGCTGAGCTCAATAGGGTTTTCAGCCCAGAATCTGACAGACCAACACCTAGCATCCCCACCTCCCTGACACTTGAATTAATTCAGATCCCTGTTGCGCATTGTAGCCGTGACAGACAATTCCAGGCCGGAGACACCCTGTGCAGCAACATTGCTGAAAAGCTTTGTAATTAGTTCAGCAGACACAGAGCCAGAGAGTAGCATCTTCTGTCTGTGTCCAGGTGCACAGTTCAGTGAAGAAATTCTTTTGCATTTGTTGCAGCCAAGTCCTGTTGCGTAACTGAGGCTTTAACATCACAACTGGGGATAACGATTTCTGCTTTACTTCTGGCCTGAAAAAAAGAGAAAGGGAAACTCATGTTTGTTCCACTGCTGGAAGAGCTGAACCAGAGTTTGACAAGCTCTTGACACATGGAACCCAAGGAACCCAAATCTTCTCTCTGCATCTCTTCTCCCAGCCCATCATGAATGTTTTCAATAATAGGAGCAGCAAAGACCAACCTCTTCCTGCCTTCTCAGGTGTACCAGCATGCCTGTCTGCATTGTGGAGCACATCCAAAGCTTTTCTATGGGAAATACCCCTCTTTGCTGGCTTTTGCTTTGTCACTTTTTAGCCAGATTAGTTCTCTGATCTGATTTATAGCATAGTCTCACAAAAATCTGCTGTCACATCCTAGATGTAACGCAGATAGGGTAATGATAGGTGATGGGGGAGAGAGGCTGTGATAGGGTTGGGAACATCTTATGTCAGAGACAACTTTTGATTACTGGTTATTCTTTTCATATCCATTTTTCTTTTCCATCATAGATCCTGCTGTCCTTGGATAGAATAGTGTCATTAGTCCCAAAAGACTCAAACCTCACAAGGTTTTAAAAACATAAATATACGTAAGATTCTGCTTATTTAGTATCTCATTCTCCATCATCTTGGAGGTTAGGACTTTATCTGAAAGGCTTAACTGAGTTTCTTAGTCAAGTTACTCAAAGAGCTGGCACTCTTAAGAAAACCATAAAGCTGTGGTGAAATTGAATAAATCAGTCAAGCTGCCATTTGTTCAAACAGCATCCTTTTATGGACACTGGGGAGTGAGGAAAAAGTCTTTGCCCGAACAGGATTACAAAAGAAATTGTCATATCGTTTATGGCAGCCTCCTTATCATTATCATTAGAGCTAATGCCATCATCATTTTCCCCAGTGAAAGCAGGGCCTCTGGGGCCTCTCTGCTTCCTGACAGTGGAGACACCCGTGTGCATATTAATATGCAGCTCTGCTTATGTTAATGGCAGCTATTTGTAACATTAATATTTTCTCCCACCATAAAAAAATAACAACAATAATAATAATGCTTTGTCTTGAGGATTTGAGCTCTAATGTGCTTTGCAGGAATGGCAGGGGAAGAGAAAAGCCTCTGACCTAATTTTTGTATCCTTGAGGGGAAGACGAAATTTGCAGATGGTATAGGTGCTTAAATGCTTGCCCTCCTCACGAGCAAATTGAAGGTCAGCAGGAGGACTGGTCTACCTAATGCACAAATCAAGTGGTGACATCGTTAACGGCGATTACTCCAAATTCCCGCTGGAAGGCCCTCTGTGGACTGAATCAGCAGAAGAGCTGTGCTCTGAGCAGTCAGCCCTCTCACCTGGTCTAGCACTGCTGAGCAGCATACAGGTGCTTGCTCTGTGAGATGGAAAGCCAGGGAAGGAGTGTCTTGTGTCTGGGTACATCTCTCTTGACTTTTGAGTGCTCCCTGGATGGCTTCAAGACTAGTCTTTCTGACCTTGTAGTTAGCAAGCTGAAAAGTATGCTTCTGGACATCCCCCTTTGTGCCTGGATTTCCTGGTGTGGTGTGTATTATAAGGCAAGGGTCTAGGAGTAGGAGGCTTCCCATTGCTCTTGAAGAGCAGTTCCATTAAGAACAGCATGAAGGTTTTGTTAGTACCACATCCCCATAATAAACTGTTGTCATTGTTGCAGAAGGAAATACTCAGTTCCAAGCCCTTTTCAGTGTTAGCTACCATAGTTACTGTAGCTGGTAGTTATAGTCGCCACCCAATGTGATCTAGCTCTGTGAGGTGCTGTGCAGGTACAGATCAGAAAGTTTGCTGTCTTCGAAGCTCCTCAAACTTTTGGACTTGGATTGCTGAGAGTACCCATTTTATTTCCAAGCTCTGGTGTTTTCTGTGGCCTTTGTCCAAACATTCAGATAATGCAAACATGGAACGTAAAGTGCAGAAGGGAATTAAAAAAGAGGGTATTTTGTCAGGTTTGCTCCTTGGCTGTAAGACACCACCGGGCTGTTCAGTGCCATCAGGGACAGCGGAGCAATGGCTGCTCATTCCTCAGGACAGATGCTCAATTGCACATTGATAGTATTTGGTTATTTAATGCAAGTAACTAAAAAAAAAAATTCAAAATTTAAGTATTTTTGTAGAATGGGGGAATCAGAACCTTTTAAAAGGTCTGTAATTAGTTACTCTGGGAGCACATGATGATATTTAATAGGCCCCTCAGTGATAATTTTAGTAGCCTTTCCTGATGCCTGACAAATACTGAACACAGCATACCTAATGTTATTTTAATTAACAATTCTTTAAAGAAAATGTCAGTGATGATCCAGTAGCCTGAGGTCTATTTGGGAGTAGAGGGGGAAACAAGTTTCTTGTTGTTAGAAGAAAGACACGGAGATGCCATTTTTCTGTGTGGAACTGTATGACCTGAATGAAGACCTGTCTTTTCTTACTTCTTGTTTATTATTAGTGTCCAAAGCTCCTCTTTCTTGTGCTGCAATGGTTTATTTTTGCATTTAGTGCTTCCAGTGGTATTTACTTTTTTACTTTTTGACTTGAGGGGAAACAGGGAGAAAGTGATCGCACCATCTGTTAAATCTATACACTACAAGATTTGGTGAGAGGAGAAAACTACAAGAGGAAAAAAAAAACCGCCCCAAAATTACTTCTCTTTCAAAGATGGTGTTCAGAGATGACCCTTCTCAGTATCAGGTGTCTGGCTGCCCCAAAACATAAGACTGACTTCCAAATTGCCATGTACCTCAGAAATGACCAACACTGTGTTCCCCAATGTACACCCCACAGGAACAGTTCGCAAATACCTGCACTTATTACTTGCCTCTAGGTTCGAGACATTTGGCTCAAGCCAAAGGTTACAATTTCATGCTTTTCAGTATAGCCCCCCCAGGGGTTAATAACTTTTTTTTTTTTTTAAGAAAGCTAAAATTCTCTTGAAGTCTTGTGAGAGCTGAACCTTTCAAAACAACAAAATTATATTTAAAGCTTAACATAAACGAAAAATTATACCCTTTTTAAATAGCTTGATGCAAATAATGCTAAGTCTAGAAATGCTTGTAGCTATTCTACTCTGATGTTTGCAGTCTTCCTGTATCACAGCCTTTGCTGCATGAAAACCTGTGACTAAACCTAACAGGGGGTGGGATGTGAGTTTGACTTCGTTTAGTTCCTAGTGCATTCATTTGGGAACTATAACACTGAGTCCATTGAAGCTTTGTTGTTCTTAAGGAGGGAACAAGTTGACTTCTGTAGTGAAGTCAAGTCCCAAATGTAAGCAGAGACTGTAACTGGTGAAGAATTTACTGAAGTGTTCAGAAGTCCTTCAGAAGCAATTAGCTTAAGGTATCTTTGGCAACATAGCAAGCAAGGGCTTTGCAAAGTATACTTTTGCAAAAGGAGGTTTCATCTTTCCTTTAAAAAGAGGGTTCTGCAGTAGATTTTTCTGTTTAGCATCCTTTTGTAAATATACTATGGTTGCATTGACTCTAGTGGAGTTGCTCCAGTTTTAAACTTTATGGTGTACTAAGTAGAGTCATCTCCCAAGGTTTGCAATCGGATAGTTCCCCTTTAGAAAAAGGTCGATTATGGTTGTAGTAGAAACACACTGAGAATGATTTGAGGGTTGTTTAAAGTAGCCTCTGAGGTCTACTGATCTTAATGAAAGGAAAATGTGTCCTCTCCTGAGAGACAACACAGGGATGAATCTGCTGTATGCAGGAGGCAGCTCTATGGACAGATTTAGTTAGCAAATTCTCTTGGTTTCACAGCACAGCTCTGTCTTGAATAGATGGAGATGTTAGGTCCATTTGTGTGTAGTCTATGCCTACACTGGCAGAGTTTCCCAAATACCTGTGGAGAGGCACAAGGTATTTGTCAAGTGCAGTGGCATAAAAGAGATGTCGTGGAAAATGATAGCACTGGCAGTTCAGCTCTGAGGAAGGCAGTAAGCCTTTATGGATTCTCTGGTACCTGTGAGTAACGCACATTGGATTTCTTCTCTAGACTACTGGGTGTCTTTAGGATTCAAAGAAAAATGGTCCTAAAGGGAATATCTGGATTCACTGGGAAAAACAGCCACTGGCTCTCTAAAGCTTACTCAAAAGTCACTAGTAATAATACAGCAGTGTTGTGCCTTGTGCCAGAAGATGCTGCAGAGAGAAATTAGCGTAGAATGAATGTGGGAAGGGGCCATACTGTTGCGGTGGCAAAGATTAGTGGGGAGGTTAATCCTCTGTGTGTATCTGTCTATGTGAATGCCCCTCCAATTTGTTAGCCAGCAGGGGTTGATAGCCTCATACTGTTTATTTGGTCCCTAAGTTTTGCAAGGTCTGAGCTGGGTGAAGCACCTGCCCGTATTTACAACCTATGCTCTTGCATAATAATTAAGTAATCAACTATTTCATAATGACAAAGTCATTCGTAGCAACTGATGTGGTTTATCACACGGGATACGTTTGTAGGTGTATGTGAGCTCAAGTAGCATCCTTTTGCAAGGAGCCCAAAAGAAGCTTTTTATCCCCAGGTAACTTCTCCTTGTTGATTTCTCCTTGGCTCAGCACAGTAAACACACAGTGCAACGCTTGTGAGAGCCTGTTTGCTTTTATTTGTTCATCAGAGGCAGCAAGGATAGGTGAGATCCCCAGTGTAGATCTCTTGGTGCAAAAGAATGCAAGGTTTAGCTCTCTGTCCCTCCACCATACATGTCAGCTCTGTAAGCAGCTGTTGCCCCCTCATGACATGAACTCCCAGACTGGAGCTCATTTGACTCTAAGGTTAATTTTCTTTAGCCACTGGCAGGCTGATTTAAGTGTCAGCTCATTATGATGGCATTCTAATTAAAGCCCCACGATAGCCTTTGACCCTGCAAAATGACTTGGGAGACGAGAAGCAAATAGGGTGATAAGCTTAGATACTGGCACACAGGAGGAAATATATCCTGCCTGACGTTTGTGGGTGTCAACTTCAGCATTATCAGATTGTCCTCTGGGAAGGACTGGTTATTAGTATTTATCTCCTTTACACAAATTCAGCGGTACTGATTTCTCTTGCTTCAAAGGGAGTTGCACCTTCTTCTTGCCAGGAATGGATTTAGTCCTCTGCCTTCATTTTCAAGGTGTACTTTATGTAGTTACTCTTTCACAAGAGTTGATCACTTCCCCAACAAGTAAGTGTTTACTGGGATGTAGGAATTTTTCCAGGCCAGTCTAGGCACAAGACCTGATTGTTGGGTTTTTTGTTTTGTTTTTTTTTTTTTTACTTAGAGTGCAGGAATGGGAAAAAAAAAACCAACTTGGATAAAATAAGTATTTCTGTAGTTTATGCTTCCATGTCCACATCCTAGAATTCTTTTTTCTTTTGTGTCCTATGTGACACAGCTGTTGAAAACAACTGGGGCAGCCATTCTGAGTCTAAACATGTAAGACTCCTGCAAGCACCAGCATTATCCAAAGCAGATCTAGGCAAGAATATTAGGGAAATGCACAAACACAATAAATTCTAGCTAGAAGTACTGTCTGCCAAATCACTCTTGCTAGTTCTCCTTGTGCACCCTGAACCATGCTGTTCCCTTCACACAGGACTCCTAGCTTTCTGTCTCCCCACTTCTCTACCCTTCCTGTCGTTTAATAGCTTTTATTTGCACTTTCCTCACATTCCCCTCGTATGGGGAAGTACTAAGACTGCAATAGTCAAGAAATCCCAGTGTGTCATTATGGACAATAAAGAAGCCTGGAGGACACATTCTTCTTAAATTGAAAGTAGTGGTAATCAAATGGTATCCCTTTCCCATATTCATCATACCTGATACATTTTGAGGATGTCCCTGGGTACACCCACTCTATGGAAGGAACCCTGTGAGATTGATGTATGAAATGTCATGGGTTTTTATTAAGAGGAGAGGTGAGTTTGTCCTCTGTGGAAAAGATGGGGCAAGAAAACAGACAGTAGGGCTTATGCAAGGCATCATAGCAAGTCAGTGGTAGAGCATGCTAGGACTTAACCATCTCAGTTATACTTCACACTTGACCAAAAGTACACTTGAAGCACTTAACCTTTGCTAAGACTAAGATCTGGTTGATATTTTTGTGTATGGGCCAAGTTGTTATGCTCAGAAAATACCAGGTAATTGAAGCAGAAACCTTGTGTGGAGTTGTCCTCATTTCAACAAGGTTTTGCTAGGACTTATTTCACATTTTCAGGTTAAAGTGCCTATCTGAACCAGAGAAGTCACACAGGAGTAGCCAGGAACCTGGGAGCCAACTTATTCAGCTGGGACTGAGGGCATGGGGAAGGGACCCTACAAGGAAGTCATCCTTCTGAGTTGAATATAGCAGAGGCTGGAAAACAAAAGAGTGGTATTCCAGAGGAGTAACTCTAATCAGGGGTGATGTCATGCTCTTGCATTTGGAGAAGGAGAGGCAGGGAAGGTCGTTATCTCAATGTGGTCTTGGTTCAGTCTGGATGTGGAATGGAAACGATTTCTTAAAAAATGATGCAGGATGGAAGAGTAGTTTTCTGCCTGCCCTTTCTGAGGACAAGCAGTTGGGTTTTCAGATCTGCTCTGAAAGAAGCCATATAGGGTAGAACTGATTTTCATGGGGAAAAGATGAGAAGTTCTTGTAATAATGAGATACTTCAGTAGTGTTGCTAGCCAGCACGTAATCTTATAATTACTGGTTTTTGTGTGTGTACAGTATCCTGTCTTTCTTCCCCTCCTCTATATGCATGCAGGCACGCGCTTATTCTTATCTCCATCATCTTTAACTAAATTAGGGTAAAATACTTCATTACAGAGACTTTCAGGCAGGAGTGTGGGCCCCAGGGAGTTTATTTTCATACAAATGTATTATGCACAAGGTTGATCTGATCACAGACAATTTGAACTATCTTTGCACCCCCAGGAAAATTCCTTTCATAAATATAAATGATGTGACACTCCAAAGAACAGAAAACAAGACAGAAAAAGAGGAGAAAAGAAAGAAAGAGTCTGTGCGTTGATGGAAAGGAGATCATGGGCAGCTGCAGAGACGTCGGGTCTTGAGCGCAGGACTCTTTCACCTGCCCTCTTCCTCCTCTTGCAGCGTAGCCTTCTCCTTGAACAGCAAGCTGTTGCAAGGTGCTGGAGGGGGAAGAGTGATGCATTAAGTACAGTTTGAGATTATAATAACTGTTTCTATGGCAACAAGAAAATGCCCTCCGTGGCTTCTGTTTGTGTTTTGAGCAAGTAGGCATCAAGTGAAGGTTTGTAAACAGAAGGAAGTGGGAAGAGATGCAAACTGGGGGCTTTGTGGTGCCCCGCCCATGATGCTGGCCCACCTGGGGCACAGATGGATTCGTCTGGTGTACTGGGCTTTCTTCAGCCTTTTTTCACTGCTCAGTTGCAAATTTGTTTGGGGGCTTTTCCTGGGACATAAAAGAAAGTGAGACAGCAGAAACATTTGCTTTTCCAAGTTCTTCATTACTGAGTTTCTCAAAAGTTGGCACCTGTAGGACTGAGTAATGCATCCTGTGGTGAGAAGGTGCAGGATTGAGCTCAGCTTCCTTCTCCGTGGGATTTCCCTGTCCTGTACCATCAGAGGAAGCCCAGTCCTGACCCTGAAGGGATGCCCCTGGAAGAAATAGTATGCATGGAGGGTGAGTTAATCCCCGCTTTCATAGAATATTAATCCTCCACTCACAGAAATTCACTGGGCAGAAAGATGCACTGTAACTGAAACCACTTTGGCTTCCCCTATCCAGCACTGCAGAGACACCCATCTATTATTAAAAACCCTATTAGTCGTGGTAAGATTGTACCACTCCCTCTCACTGTGGCTGCTGAGCGTTCTCTAATTGGTTTTTATTACTACGCCATCCCTGGGAACATGTGGAGCTCAAATGCACATTTGCTAAGACATTTGTGTTTCCTGATCCTTGTTGGGGATGCTTTTAGACCATTTAGAACATTTAAGGTTTTGTCAGGAGGATTAAAAAAGAGGGCAAGAGAGGAGGAAGCTAAGGGAGATGGTTCCTAGGCTGGGGAGTATGTGGAGAATGAAGACAAGAAGATGCAGTTTGGCTGTTCTTTCCAGCAGTTGTCCTGCTAGACAACTGGCCTCTCTGGTCCCTCCAGCAGGCAGTTCCTTCAGTTGTCTGGTTTCTGAAGAGAAACACACTGACTGGGCTCCTTAAGCCACTTGAGGTACTTGACAGCTAGTCCACCTTCCTATTCCCTAGGAATTGCACACTGACACGTGCACCCTCACTTGCCCCTGTTCTGGTACCACCAACACGTGGGCCTCTGCCCTGTTGTCCCACTAACTATCCATACACACAAAGCAGAGTCCTGTTACCCAGGAAAATAGTTAGAAGTGGAGCTTAATGAGAGGACAGAACAGATCGTGCCCATCAGGCGCAGGGCATTACCAGACAAATGCACCAACTAGCAACTTGTTGACAGGTGACTGGTCCCTTCTGTTCCTTTGTCCTTCTATTTTATCACTTTTTTCTCCATAAACCACCTTGGTCACTCTCTTTCTTGGTTTTTGGTCTTCCCCTGAAATATCCCCTAAGTCCTGTACAGTTCCCAAATGCTCTTCCCTGGCATCTCCCATACAAGGAAAGGCTGAGGGAGCTGTGTCTCTTTAGCTTGGAGAAGAGGAGACTGAGGGGCAACCTCATTAACGTTTATAAATATGTAAAGGGTGAGTGTCAGGAAGATGGAGCCAGGCTCTTCTCAGTGACATCCAATGATAGGACAAGGGGTAATGGATGCAAGCTGGAACATAGGAGGTTCCACTTAAATATGAGGAGAAACCTCTTCACAGTGAGGGTGACTGAACACTGGAACAGGCTGCCCAGGGAGGTTGTGGATTCTCCTCTGGAGATATTCAAAACTCGCCTGGATGTGTTCCTCTGATCTGATCTAGGTGTTCCTGCTCTGGCAGGGGGATTGGACTAGATGATCTTTCAAGGTCCCTTCCAGTCCCTGAGATTCTGTGATTCTGTGATCCCATAACATGTTCTATACTCCCTAGGCAGTAACCTAGGGATTAACATCCCCATCCTGTACCACACACATCTTCAGCAAGAGTGGTCTCTTTTGCTGCCCCATTGCCCTGTGCTCTGCTGCTCTCAGCGTTTGCACAGCTCCGTCTTCATATGAGGCTTGCACAAAAGGATATGCTGGTTCTGTAACTGCTGATATTTGGGTAATGGGGTGCCACATGGATTCAAAGGTGTTTCAGTGCTGGGAGCTGGTACAAGACAGCTGGTGAGATCTCCAAGTCCTCCCAAGTAGCATAGGCTGTATTCTGTCTTTGAAATGAGCAGATATGAAGGAACTGAGTCTGGGGAGGCATTTCTGGAGGAAAAAAAAAATAATTAAAAAATAACTCTGCCCCTTTAATCTCATAAGTACTTTTAGACATTTTTGGGCCTGGAATCCTGAGCAGTTGGTAAAGATAGGACTTTTTGTGCACTGTGATGTGTGCTGCCTAAACAGGACAGCCTAGCAGTCAGATATGTGTGCTCCATGTGGCCATTAAACAAACTACAGACCTCTGTGACCACTTGCTCTATTCAGGCCAGGACATTCCGGTGGTTGTGGTTACTGAGCAAGTGAAATTGGTGGTTATGGGCACCTTGGTATGTCTTCTCAATTTCATTCATTTCACGGGCATTGCTGCTACAGATCCAGCAGAGCCAGTTTAGACAGAGCTTCCGATTGTTCAAGCGGGGCAGCTTAATTCTGTGTTTTGATAGTTTTGCAACGTCCAGGAACAGCCACTCATATGCTATTGAGAGCCAAAGAGTCTTTTTCAAGGATTAACACCCAGTGAGGCACTCCGGGGCTCCCCACACACGCGGTGAAAAGGCTCTGTCCTGCCTGCTTTGTGCAGTGTGGGCTGGCAGAGCACACTCACACCAGGAACTCTGGCAGGTTTCCTCACTCATTTTTTTCCCCTTCGTTCCTTCACGCAGTCCCCTACCGAGCGTTCAGCGTAAACAGGTTTCTCCCTTTCCTGTCTGGAAGGGACTATTTCAGCCTGCTCCGCTCCCCCTGTCAGTGTCTCACTTCAGCGCACAGAGGATGTTATTCTTCCAGTGGTGCCTGTTGTGCTAATGGGATCCGTTTAAAGTGAACTCCACCGTAATTTCATTTTCCTTGGGGAGAAGGAGGGAAAGTACTTTCTCCTTGGAGCTACATCCCTACTACTCGCTTTGCATCTCTCTCACAATGTCTGGAGCACGCTAATTTCTCTCCCTAATCACTGGAAAGCACTGGGAGCCAAGGGGCCTCAGAGGAGCCCCTGCGGATGCACTGCTGCTCTGCAGCACTCAGCACAGCCTAAGCCCCGTCTTCTCTGGAGCAGCCTCAGCCAAGGCTCTCCCTGGTGTTCGTTATTGGTCTGTGACATCTGGACCGTGCAGCCCTACGGGGGGCTGCCCCTTGCGGAAACCACCCAGTACACAAACTTGTGGTCTATTTCTTTAATGAGAGAATCTTGCCCAGCATGTTACATCAAAGTATTGCTGTTTGGGTCGCGTTTTGTAGGTTTGGGCTCCAGTGCTAACGTTTACTGTCTCCTATCACTTGGGAACCTCCCACTGCAGTGAGTGTCCCCTTCCCCATATAATGTTGCTGCAGTTGCTGTGACTGAGATCCATGGCAGTTCTCAGGGCAGAAAAGAGAGGGAGTTGCTGGCGGGGCTTTTTCCCAAGGGTGCCATAGCCCTGTAATTCAGTTCCCCCTCAGTCTGGAAGTCCTGCATGTGTCAACCTTCAGTGTATGCAGAGAAACTTGTCTACTTGCTAAGGGCATCCAGGGCTGGCTGAGATGGATGGGCGGCCAGGGGAGGGAGTTGTTTTTCTGTCTAAACAGTTGTTGTTCTGTTGTGTAGGTTGGGATATGTTGCTGGATTTGCTTTTGGTTTGCTGTATGGCTGTTTGTTGAATGGCTTGTGGGTTTGTATATAACATTGAAAAGGCTGGGGCCTGTGAGGAGTGTTTGTTTTTTTTTTTTCCTCAGCATTCAAAAAGAAATTAAAATAGATATTTTTCTCGTAATTAAAGATCACACCTAAATCAAATGCTTTAGGCCTCAGTCTCCTCCTATTCCTGAATTCCCACCCCTCTCCCCCTCCTGCACACGCACAAAGTTCAGCTGTTTGTGAATGCAGCTGAGAATTTTCTACTGTCTAGTAAGCATGAACCAAATCTCTTTTCTTCCCTCTTTTAAAAAAACAACCCACAATGTGAAGAATATTCATGGTTCTTGCATCTGTTCTGTAGCTGGCACTCCTCTTTAGCTAAGGTGTAGGTTATTTCTGAATTACCCTAAACAGACAGTTCCCCCACTTGGAGGTCAAGGTCGGTACAATGATTGCCAAGTCCCTTTTGTTGGCAGTTCCCCATGGGGAGTGATATTAGCCTGCACGCCTCTCCTGCTCCTACTCCCTACAGCCTGTTATTAAACAAGGACAAGTGGGTAGCTTGTCTGTGTCTGTGTGCGAGAGCGCGACTCTGTCACCTGATGCATACAGATGGCTTATTAACCAATTAATTCATAGGACTAAATTGGTTAAATCAAACTAAATGACACCCAATTGCTGTACAAGGGTAGAAATGGATTGGAATAAGTGTTTCTTAAATGCCAGCCTCGTTGAGCAAAGGAATGAGTAGTGGAGGGAGGAGGGGGGCTGGTGGAGGAGCGGGGAAGACAGCAAATGCTGGCAGGCAGTGAGAGCAGAGCCGTCCAGGGCATCACGTCCTAGGGAAGGAAGTGTCTCATGAGTCCATGGCAGTTTGTGCTGCCAAGAAATCGGATCGCTCGTTTTGCTGATGACACTTTAGGGCTGGGAATCCCTCCAGCGAGGGAGTCCCAGCCACTGCCTTTACTTTTTGTCTTAGGCAAGAAGCAGCATTTTTTTGGGGGGTCCCAGACTTTGATTGGAGTGTGAATTTTTATTTGAACTATTATTATTTGGTTGGAACATGAACGATTATTGTTCATTTGTCTCAGGAGTGAGAGTTTGATTTTTCAGAAGTGCAGTCTACCTTCTTTTGTCTGAAGTCCCTGGGAGCAGGTGATGTTCATCATCCTGGAAATTTTGTGGGTCTTCGTCCTTTGTCTAACCAGGTCTCAAAGGCTGAGCAGAAGAGCTGCACACAGCTGTAACACCTCTTTCTGTTACCTGCAACAATATCACCAGTTGCTTAGGGATGCTCCTCTCTAAGGTTTCCCTTCGTGGCATTATCTATTTGTGTGTGTAGTAGATTGACCCTGGCTGGCTGCCACGTGCCCACCAAGCTGCTCTACCACTCCATCCTCAGCAGGGGAGGGGAAGATCTTTTACCATATACTGTCCTGGGCAAAACAGACTAGACTTGAGAAAATTATTTTTTTGGCAATTAATAACAGAGTAGGATAATGAGAAATAAGAACAAAACTAAAAACACCTCCCCTCCCCTTCCTCTCAGGCTCAACTTCACTCCCAACAATGCTACCTCCCTGCCTCAAGCAGTGCAGGGGGGGATGAGGAATGTGGGTTGTGGTCAGTCCATAGCACTTGGCCTCTCCTTCTCCTTCTTCCTCAGGATCTTCCCTGGCTCCAGCACAGGGTCCTTCCCACAGGAGACAGTCCATTGTGAACTGCTCCAATGTGCATCTTTCCCTAAGGATGCAATTCTTCAAGATCTGCTCCAGCGGGAGTCTCCCACAAGCCACAGTTCCTGTCATAAAACTTGATCCAGTGTGGGCTCTTCTTCATGGCTGCAGTTCCTCCCAGGAGTCTGCTCCAGTGTGGGCTCTCCACAAGCTGCAGTTTCCTTCAGGGCATGTGTGGATATCTGCTCCATTGTGGTCCCGCATGGGCTGCAGAGGGACAACCTGTGTCATCATGGTCTTCGTCACAGACTGCAGCTAAATCTGCTCCAACACCTGGAGCACCTCCTCCTCTTGCCTTCATGTCTGCAGGGGTGTTTCACATTTTCTCACTCCTCTCACAGCTGCTGTACAACAATTTTTACCCTTTCTTAAATGAGTTAGCACAGAGGCAGTACCAGCGTCACTGATGGGCTCAGCTTTGGTCAGTGGCAGGTCTGTTGGAGCTGACTGACTGCCCAATATAGGGCCGCTCCTAGTCTCCTCTCACAGAAGCTATCTCTGCAGCTCCTTTCCTGCCCCCCCTCCCCGTAACTTTGCCACATAAACCCAATAGAGTATGTAACGGGATGTTTTGCTCTTCTCTGAACTAGAGCACCCTGTTTCTTTTTTTTACACCAAATGCTGACCTTTTGTTCTGCATTGTGATGTGGTTGATGGACTTGATGGGATTGACTGGATGACTGGGAGTGCGAGGTATTTCCCCTGATCCCAGTTCAATTTAACTACTACCGAGATGTGTAAGAGCCATAACCTTATTTGGAATAGTGGAGGGAGTACAAAAGAAAGAATAGAAAAGGCAGGGTTGTGCATCAGAAAGTACTCTGATAGTATTTTCTGTTACAGTTCGAATGTTTTCCCTGCCTTAAGGCTAGACCTTGTAACCCCGTATCAAAGCTTAGGTTGCTTGTACTACTGTTTTACCAGAACTGATAATCTGAGGGAGGTCTTCTAGCTGCTTCCCCTGGCAGGAGTTTCATCTGGCTAGTAATGACCACAGCAGGGAGGTCCGTGGGTCCCCTTAAGGTGTAGTAGAGAGCTGATCCTTGTGGGAATACAGGAGATGCCAAATTACAAGTCTTTCTATGAGGCTGAAGTATCTACAGTAACTGGATGGCAGCTTATACTAACAGCATCCTTGTTCAGCATGGCCCAAGGTAGACTCTTCTTTCAATTTTCCACCTTGTGGTCCCTTGGTAAGTGCTGTTTCCCCCAGGCACCAGTGGGAAAACTGTACCCATGCTCCCAAAGGACGTGAAGCATAGTGGCATGACCCCAGCTCACCCTCAGCAGAAAGACAGGGACCACTCCCCATGAAGATGGTGCCAGGAACAAGGCTTCTGGGATGGGAGCACCTGCTTCCTTGTTGTTGGCAGGCACCTGAAGTTGACTCTGGGTTGATGCTCTTTGGGAGGCAGTTGGACCCGCTCTGTGTTGCGTAGGGACAGTCTTTCTAAGGTAGAGGAGGACACTGCCGCATAAAACAACAGCTCTGACAGTGCTTGCAGCAGAAGGATGAACCCTTTAGTGTGGGGCAGGAGTAGAGTGTATGTTTTAGTGGTTACCACCCAGCTCAACTGGAGAAAAGAATGGCAACGTGCCTTAGCAAACCCTGCAAAATGACACACGCTTGCAGCACGTGCCTGACTCCAGTGCTCAGTGAGAAACAAAATCTCACAGCCCAGAACGGGCACGCATACAGCGTGCACACAGAGCACACACCACCAGCAGGTGCCCAGGAGGTCTGGCACCTCTGTTTGTACCGCACTGACAAATGATACACAGACGTAGGCTGAAACATATGCATGCATGGAGGACAGCCCATTAAAAATGAAGCCTGTGCATATGCAAAACTGCCAAGAACGCTCTCACCGGCACCCTAATGCTAGTTGTGGATAACCACCAAACACACACATGCCTGACTATTATGTCAGTGTTAAAATGGCTCTTCTTCAGTTGCTGCAGCAAGATAAAGTCTCCAAAGCCCGTCATGCTGCGGCATCTTTTTCAAGGCTGCAGTATACGGAGTGCGTATAAAATATTGAATCATTTAGGGGCTTTTCATCTTTTCTTCCTTTCCTAAAAAAAAAAAAGAAAAATAGGATTTACACTTTGTCCAGTGGCAGAGCAAATGTTTTATGTTCTGGAGCCATGACCACTGCACTAGAGCATTTGATGCATATATTTTGTGGCCTTTTTTTTCCCTTCTTATTATCATGCTACTGAAAAGGGTCAAATCAACCATTTGGAAGGGTAATTTTTTATTCTTAGTGCAGAGCGTACTCCAAGAGCTGTAAAACAAACTTTGCCACCCCCTCAATGACATTTGTCCTAGAAATATCCCTTGTTTTCCCTTGGCCCTGATAGCCCTTGGTGTCCCTGCAAAAGCAGGCTGAGGAAGGGAATGCTTTTACTATTTCCAGAGGTGAAATAAAAAGATGTATGTGGTTCCTGTCCAGTGAGAAATGGACTGTGCCCCAAATTTAGTGATGTAGCCACTTTTCCTCCTTTCAACCCTCTACTGCATGTACCTGTTTCGTGGAGGCTTTAATCATGCACAACGGTTAATTGGCTAAACATTGCTTCACAGGCTGTGTGTTGTGCTGGTCTGCTTTAGCTGGAAGTAACTTTTTGAAGTTCCATCATCTCCCTTTTAGGGGAGAGGGATGGCCCGTGGCTAAAGGCAGGTTGTTGGCTCAGACACTGTCTTCACTGTGTCATGGTCAGGCTGTACATGGATCACATTTTCTTCCTATGCCTCAGTTTCCTTATCCCTTCTGGGGTAATAACAGTGCTGATTCATCTCAGAAGGAGCTAGAAAGACTCATTTATTAGTATAAGAAAGTGCTTTGAGGTCTTTGGTAGATAGGTAAACGCTGCTATCTTCAGAGCTGTTTTCCCCTCTCCACCCCATTTATAATGATCTGGACTGTCTCTTGAAGTCTGAAGTAGAAGCACATTGATCTCAGCTCAGTTTTTGTTTTTACCTTTTATTAGCACAGCTGTGACAGTTTGGAGTCCTTGCATGGGCATGGAGAACATATTCTTTTATTATTTCTGTCGTCTGGAACAGAACTACTCTAGACACAAAGCAGCAGCCGCACAGGGTAATAAGAGAAGACAAAAATTTAATTAAGAAGAAAGAAAAGAAGTCTCTTTTATTGCAAAAATAGAAGGGTTGAGGAGCCTATTGATGTTTGTCAGTGTAGGTAGGTAGTAGGGCTGTTACTGCTGATCTGAGAGAAACCTCAAAAGATTTTCAAGTTCATATAAGCAACCAGAAGTTCATACAATTCTGTGATGCATAAGATAATCCTATGGTTTTTGGACCATGCTGCTTCTATCAATTTCAGAGAAGTAGCTTAGACACCTGTGGAACCACTTTCCTTCAAGCCATTCTCCATTTGTGTCAATGAATTGAAGTTGGCAGGACTCACAGGTGAAGAAATGAGTGTCAAGTTTGGATGTGGTCCAAGCAAGCGTGAGGAAATCTAGTATGCTAAATTCTGTGGACATACTGATAATCTCTTCCCCCATCCCAAGGAGGGGAAAATCTTTTGGGAAAGAAACATCAGATTCAGTTCTAGGGGGAAGTGCAGTTCCTTCAGCTTCCTTACATCTCCTTGGGAAGAAGGAAGGAGTTGGAAAACTGGAGGGTTGATACGCAGAGGAAGTCAAGGTCCACTGGGCCCTGACACCTGTCACCTCCTGTTGATCTCTTCTGAATGCTTAGCGTTCCTGCAAGTGAGTCCACTGAGATGAGGAGTGTTGAAAATGCCTTATGAGATCAGATCTCTTGGGCCAGGAGAGTCCTTTAATTCTTGAATGTTGTGGTGCAAAAGGAAAAAAAAAAACATCCCTTTTGCTGGCTTTTCTCTCCTTGTCTTTGAAAGATGTAGTGGGAGTCAGGCGTATAATCGTGTCCAGACAATGAGAGCAAATGTATGCCCAAATGTTCGTCCCCAACTTTGAGTATTTATTTAGTTGGTTTTCCTGTCATTTTCATGTGACCTTTAGCAAAATAGGTGTTTTGGCATTAAACATGAAAAGTTTGCAGTAAAATGGTGGAGTGGAGGGAGCCATCTTTTTATGCTAACCAACCTATTTTAGTCTGAAAATGTCTTTCAGCAGGATTTCACATGTCTAAGGAGAGTATTTAAGGGGGAAAAAGATTTAAGTATATATCGTTTCTTGATCAAGTCAAAGATAAAGGATTCCCATTTTATTGGGAATTGTTTACTAGTGCTGACTTGCTTTGCAATAACTTTGGAGCACATTGTATTTTCTCGAAGCACTGGATGACTCCAGAGAGGGATACAAAATTTCAGGCACAAGAAAGTCGAGAGAGACCGCTGCACATCTGAGATGCAGAAGGCCACTCTCTGCAGTGCCACACACTTCTTCTGTGACCTTGGGGAAGGTGCATGGCATTTCTGAAGTCGGATTTTCCCTTATGTGAGCTGAAGAGGGGACTACTAATGTATTAGTGATGTTGCAAGGATAAACCTAGTCAATCTGTGAAACGCTGCACTGAAATGATCTTCGGGCTGTAGGCAGGGCCGAGCTGAGGTTTTGAGAAACTGCTGTGGCAGAGCTTCATTCCTGTCTGCTGGAGTCTCAGTGATCTGTATTTACATTGTCAGTCTTCTATATAGCAAATGGAAGAGTCTCCTAGCCCCCAGCTGAGGCTGGGAACGTCATCATCCTCATTACACTCCTGGGACACTGAGTCACACAAGGGCTGCGTGGGATGGCAAGGTCTAAAGGGAGAAACCAGGGTGAAACATGAGAAATGAATGGCTCCCACCTTGCCTTCAGAAGGCTACAGCATGCTGGTAACAGCCTTTTCAGAGCTCATCTCGGCAGCGTACCAAGGGATGCGTATCTGTGTAATAAACCCGGATGTGTGCTGCGGTAGTGGCACTTTTGATAGAGCTTAGAGCCTAAAATGCCTCTTCTGCAGTAGATGGGGATAACTGCAGTTTTGGGAGGGGGCCCTGGTGTGCTGACCCCACAGAAGTTGCTGAGCTTCCCAATGTGGAATTTTATCTTGGGCTCACTGGCTGCATCGTTTCCACTAAGAGGTTTTAAACACTGCTTGCCTGGGTTAACACCAGGCAGTGTTTAATGAGGAATGAAAGAGTCAGGGTGTTTTGTATTGTGCTTTGGGGGGGCCAAAATGGACTGCTGGGTAGCTGCAGCAGAGATGGGTGCCAAGCTAGAAGTCCCAGTGCTCAGCTTTTGACTGTGTGGGATGGAGGGGGGTAAGGAACAACAATTCCATCCATTGCTGCAGTACAAAGACCATGCAGGCAAGGAGAGGGAGGTCACAGCTCCCCATTGCCCAGCTACAACCAGCAGGAGAGATGTAGTAACCAGCCACACTATGAATACAGAATCAGAAAGTATGCAGGGACTGTTTCAAATGCAGTTGAGTTTCTGCAGCCTGTACTTCTTCTGAAAGCCGCAATCCCGCCTCTTCACAGCCCTTCATCCCAACCTGCCCCTCTCCCACTTCCCAGCAGAGCCAATACTGGAGCACAATGAGGCAGCTGGCCGGCACTCTGCCTTTCTCCCTTCCCTCCTCCTCTCCTTGCCAGTTTTGTCCTTTCTTGCACACTGCTGATGAGTTCGTTGGGGTCTTTCTTTCAGTTAGTGTGCGTACCTGGCACAGCACAGTGAGGGCCTGCCCCCTGTTAGGATCTGAGTGGATAATGACAGTTTCTGCTTCCATCTCCACCAAGTCTGTGGGCTGTGTCAGTGGCATTTCATCAGCTGCATACAGAGGCACTGCTGCCATCGCTAGCATTGTCGCCTTAGAGTCCTCACCTGGAGCTGCTGCTGGGTTGATTGGCCATGAAATTTTTTTTGTTTTATTAGTTTGTGCCGATAATGGAAATGTCTTAGTACCTGCCAATTATGGAAAAAAAGAAGAAGTTAAAAAAAAAGGCTGCAGTAATCTCCCGTCTTTCTCTTATTCTATCTCTCTCCATTTTTTCTCCTCTCCGGTGGGACAGAAGTAAATAAAATGCTTGATAAAATTTAGGCTTTATATGTGTGAGAGAGATACTTATTGTGGTGAGCTGGGTTGAAGAAATGAGATTTGCATAGATATGGATGGATAAAAAGAAGAAGAGATTGGGAGAAGCACGCTTGAATACTGAATAACTAAAAATGCACGGAGCTGAATGTATGCCTGGAAAAACTCTCTGGACTTCAGCGGAGTCGTATTCACTTGCACCAACTCTGTGCCTAGCACCTAATTTTGCTTTTAAATCATATTATTTATGTTGTTTAACTCCCCAGATATCTCATTTGAGGATGTTCTTTCTCATTAGGGTGCGAGAGGAATTAGTTTTTATTGTGCTATAGGGGTACTTCCCCACTACAAAGATCCTGTGCTGCTTAGCAGGGTGATGGCAGGGCAGTGCTCTCCTAAAGACTTTGGACAAGGAAAACACGCAATGCCCATGCCAATTAGAATTTGAGGAAACCCTGAGAAGCAGACATGGACCCATGGAACTGCCTGGGCTGCAGACAAATGGTAGGAAAATGCTAGGGCCTTCAGTTTCGCAGTGGTACTCATCTCTGGAGGGACTGAGCCACTGACATGGATCCAAAGATTCGAATTGGACCAGGTGGCTTCCTCTTCATGCCATTACATCAATTTTTAAATTATAATTAGGATCATCATGACAGACTTTGCTAGAAGCTCAAAAGATCTTGAGAACAGGTTTTTTTAGGACATTTTACTTATTTCAGGTTGCAGCTGGTACTGCATAGGCCAGGAGGTCTGGACATGAAGATTTGGGTTGGATCTAGTATTGGTCTAGTACTCATTTAATTTAGAAGCCCAGCTCGCATGAAGATTGGTAGCAGATGCATCAGAGAAAGGAGCAAGGTGGCACATTTAGGTAATATGACCCCATGCTAAGACTCATTCTAACCATGAGAATGAGGAACTAGTTTACTTTCTGAAACTTTAACGTATCTTTAAAAAAGTCATTATCATTCACTGTCATAATTCTGGAAGTTGTGATGTTTCTTCATCCTGCTCCTTCTGGAATATCATGACAGTTTTCCTTTCAGTTTTTTCCTTTAGCTTCCAATCTCATAATCTAATAATACAACATATGGAGGGGGAAAAAATGCAGAAAAAGGGTGTTCCAGCAACTTTGAATTCAGCTTTTCATTTATCTGAATGCTTTCATAGTCATTGTTTCCCAAGCTTGAACAAAAATTTAAGCTGATGAACAGAGGTAGCTACCTTCTTTTCAAGTGTATAGGTGCTTTGGAGAGACTGTGGAAAGCATATCTGTGATCTCTCCAGGACAACCTGAAACCCGAGAGTTGAACACATAATGACACCTTCCACCTGGCTGTCAATGCTTTGTGGACACATTTTTGGTGCCCATACCTAAAGAGAAAACAGGTTTGTTCCAGCTCAGCCTATATGTGGGCTGTCCCGTTTGCAGTCTTTCCACATGATAAACGGGCTAATTAATTTACAGGGCAGAAAGGGAAAAGGAAAAAAAAAAAAAGAGGGGGTAGGGGGGAAGGACGGGGACTGGATCAATTGACAAATTGAAATGTCATTTCCCAGCCTGCAGCTGGATGCTGCTGCCTCTCTTCTCTGTCTCTCTCCCTCCCTCTTTTTTTCTTCTTATCCTTTTTGGTGTTTTTTTTTTGATTTGGTTATAAAAGCCAGGACGTAATTGAAACTGGCATTGGAATCAAACAGCATGACCTTGCCAGGTTTCTTCCAGTCCTGCCACACTATCCGAGCTGGCTGAGGGAAATAAAAGAGGACAGAGGGAGGAGTGAGGGAGGGCACCAGCACAGGGAGTCCCCTGACAACTCGGCTGCTTGTGTGCCTTTGAAGGGCTTCTCTTCTGTGTGCCTCTTATTTATTTAATTTTTATCCAAGGCAGCCAAAGTGCTTTGGGGACCTGAGAGGTGACAGCAGAGCACACCGGCAGCTTTTTATTAGGATTTGGTGTGTAAATCTGCTGTGGGAACTGAACAACACAGTCTGCCAGCTTATGAGAGAAGTGCCAGCTTGAAGGAGCTGGAACAACAAGGTCCTCCATCCCTTAACTTGGCCTGGCTGGAGCTAGAAGGAGCAGTCTCTTATTTCCAGACTCAAGACATGTGTCTGCCTATGGTCCCCATTTCTGCCCTGTAGTAGCACCCCTTCCAGATTGACTGAGCCAACAAAACTTGTTTCTTCTGTGAGTCGGGCATTTGCTGGAGCTCATACCTCCCCAGATCAAAGTTTGGTGTGTCTGTACAGAAGCAGGACTTGTGCCTGGCATGGCTGGTTGCCACAGTGTACCCCCTGGCTAGGTCCTTTTCAGGAGATCCTGGTGTGTATGCCTTTCTCTGCTACCCCTTTTCTTTGGCAAAAAGTCTGGCAGACAGGGAGGTGTGGTGCACTTCCGGGGCATCTCCAAATTCTGGAGGGGAAGCAGTGCAGGGTTGACTGGCTGCAACGAGAAGTACCCCTGCACTCCCAACGTGGAGATGATGCTGCCTGGGATACAGCGTCTGTGCCCCTTGGGTTGGGCTGAGCAGAGCCCTGGCACACCCCAAGTTTGGAAACACAAGGATCTCATTATAAGAGGCAGTTAAAATCTGAGCTCAAGACACATAAACCACCAAGGAATAAATCTCTAATATACCCGTCCCATCTTTGATTCCCTTGCTCACAGCCAGGTCTGCAGTGTTAGCTTTTACATACTGGAGCAGGGAGAAAGAATGAAAGCAGTGATGGAGGAACAATGTAAAGGGAAAAATCTGAGGGTAAGTTGGCAAGGCTGGGAGGGAGCACTGGGGCGATGGGTCTTTCCACAGTGCAACGTTTTTCTTGCAAAGGAGGGCTGTAAATTTTCTACCCCATCACCAATCCCCATGGGGCTTCACCTCTGCCTCTTCAAGCTGGCTAATGACACTGGCTCATTTACCTGACTCCTTAGTTGCCTGGTGGCCACAGCTCACTTGCTGTGTTTTGCTACCCCAGGACCTGTGAGGAGAAGACAGCAAGCCTATTTACAGGCCATTGAGAAGCTAGGTTTGGAGCAAATGGCTTTGGATAGTCTATATGATAGTATCCCCATGTCTCCTATCCATTCTGCTTGTACACTGGATGCTCATTAGATCATTCTAGATTTACACAGAAACTGCCGGGGTAAAAATAAATATATATTTTGTTTTTATAAGCCTGTATTTCTTTGTTCTGATATAAATGAAATACAGAAATCGTGAACAAATGGAGCTCCCATAGGAGAATAGTTGGAGAAGCTTGAGTCAGCAGAAGCAGAACAGAAGGACAGCAGAGGTTTATGCAGGCCTTGATACTGCCTCATTGCAGACAGTGATTTGTGAGCTCATGGAGATGAATAATACAATTTAATTCAGTTGCTGCTTTGCAGACATAAGCTAAATTCCAACATGATTTTTTGAGATTCTCTTGGTACAAGATGTGATAGTGTTTTCTTTTGGGAATAGTTCAAACATGATGCTGTGTTCATTTACAGTAGCAGCAAAGTTTCCATGAACTTTAGATGGATCAAAATTTGGACCTTTAATGAGCAAAAAATCTTTAAACTATTATGTACCTTTCCCTGTAATGCTGCTTTGCTGTGGTTTGCCTTCATTTGCAGTTAGCATAGATTCTTCAATTTGCCTTCTCTTCTCTTCTGCTTTTTAGACAGCATTCACTTTCAGATCCTCAGATACTGATGTTTTACTGCAGGTTTGGGCTGTGTATCAAGGGCTCTCATATATAAACACTTGCAGAATCAAGTTTTACTTCCCTGAAGGAGCTCTCTTTGAAGTCAAAGAACACCCTCTTACTATTAATTTAATTATAATTGGTGAGATTTCACCCCATGCAAAATGCTGCCTGCTCCTGCCCTGTATGAAGCCTTTTCTGGTAAATAACACAAACTATATTTTTATGAGCATTAGATCAAATTTGTAAGTGAATATGCTCTGGCTGCACTTAATGTCACTTTACATCTTCTCTCTGCACATATTTGACCAATTTCATTTTATGAGAAAAAAAAAATAAGAAAAGAAAAATATTAAGATCAGCATTGTGGAAATATTTAAAGAAATTGAATTTTAGACATTCCACTGAGAATATTCAACTTAGAAGGATTTGTGCATTCGTCCAACCTTAGCAATTGTCAAAGAGAATCAGTCTTGAAGTCCCTTGAGCCCTGATTTGACCTATCAGAATAAGCAGTATCAGATTTTTAGTTGGAAAGTAAGGGAACTTCTGTAGTTGGCAGATAATATCACATATTTATCAATAATAATGATTAGCTTATTCCCTAAGGCATGCAGTAATATAGTCCATGTCATCAGTACTGCTACTTTATATTTGGATCTTTTGGTTCCCCATCTAAATGTGTAATTCCTTGCTTCATTTTGCTTTGGCTTTAATGTAATGTGGCAGTGAGTTCTCTTGCCTAAGTTCAGTGTTCTGTTAAAAAAAATATTTCTCTAGTAAATTTGTAATCACCACCTTTCAGCTTCATTAACAGCTCGTGTTTTCTTGCATTATAAAAAAAAAACCAAAACCAAACAGTAGCACTTCACCTCTATTCTCCGTTTTATTCACTATTTTATATACTCTTTACACACCTCCTCTTATTTGTCTTCTCTTTTATACAAACTACCCTCTCTCCCTTTCATTCCTGCTTCATGTATGCATTTTTCCACTCCTGTTATCGTTCTTGCCACCTTTCTAAAGAGGAGGCTGAAACAATACATTGTGACTTATCTGGCCACTAGTCAAACCATCTGGAATTTCAGACTTCACCTTAGAGGGGAGGGAAACTGGGGGGGGGGAATCCATCAAATAAATTGGAAAAACAAATACATTTATTGAACTCACCATCTGGTAGTGCACAGTCTACCAGCAGAACAAAAAAAAACCAAAAACCCCACCAAGCTAAATTCAACAAATCAATTATTCATTGTGAATTATTCACTAGCTTCCATTCCAAACACTGCCAAGATGTGTTTGTTTATTTTTATTTGGAGTTTAAAAAAATCCATGGCAACATTGCTGTTTGTCTTAGTGTTCAAGCACAAAGTGCAGACCTGCACTTCTATTCTAAATGCCTTTATTTAATCAAAGAAAAGCAACAGAACAAGAAAGAACAAAAGCAAAGTTCTCAGAAGAGGAAATAGCATGTGTCTGTAAAGTACCATTTCACTGTGTCTTATAAAATGGTAGGTGTTCCAGGTGACCAGAGTATTTTAGAACTACAAACATGTGAAATGCAGAACGGCAGAGACTGTATCTGTTATATTTGTATTATGATAGCACCTAACACAGAGGGGTTTGTGCCATAGCTAAAAGGAATCACACAGCTCAAGCAATTCTTCTGGGTGTACCTCTTGGCCTGCATTTGGCTTTTTGTGGAAACTGAAATCCACCAGAAGGTGGATTGACTTTTTACTGAAAAGGACCTTAATAAAGTGGGGTGACTGCGGGTGATGCTTCAGTTGCACTACCAAACTGGGGAGGAGAAGAGCAGGTGATGTGGGAATACCATGCGTTGAGGAGGCTTGGGAGCATCCTCAGTGGAGCTGATGGGAAGCTACCACATAACTGGCCATCATCGCTGCAGTGCTGGTTACCTTGGGCTCAAGCTCCTGCCTATGTTGATCTCACTCCATTGCTCAACTTGTGCTGTAGGACTGCAGAGGGGATCTGAATGTGGTCCAAGGCCATGGCAATTTATGATCTTCTGTCTGGTTTGTAAGCTCTTGCAGAGTAGGGCCATTTGGGGAGCTGGGGAGAGCTGGGCAGCTCTGAGTAGCTGGTGGTTAGATCCGAGGAATCAGCAGAAGGGACGAGATAGCCCCTGTCCTGGCTGCTCTATTGGAAAGCACAGCAATAAAGCAGCTATTTTCTCTTCTTTCCAGTCCCTTTTGCCCTGACTCAGTTACACCTAGCAACTTATTAAGCCCCTCATTGAATATTGGCTGAAGGAGAGTCAGATAAATTGTTTGTATACAGGAAATAAAAGTACACTATGAACTATACTTTATATTGACTGTAGTTACCTCTGATGTAAGGTGCTAGGTGCCTGGCCTTAGACAGAAAACATCTGGGGCAAGCAGAGCATTTTTCCGTGTGTTCACACAGTGCCCTGCACACCGCCTGGCTCCTTTGGCTAATTCTGCACTTGGAGACCAACAGTAGCTCTCAGGTGTGCAAACATCCTTTGGCAGGTGCTGATCTTGGCATCCCAATGTAGGATTTATCTTGTCTTATATGAGATGTTCAGTTCTGCCTTCACAGACATGTTGCACCAGAAAGTCCTGATGCCTTCACCCAGGAAGGAATTATGTTATTCACTGATATATTTCCAAAAATAGGGGACACAAGCTCATTTAGGCACGTGATTTACTCTACAGAATTTTGCTCCTATTTCTTCTATGTTTAAAAAAGGCGGAACCCTGCTTCCTTTTGGATGCAATTTTTATGCCCCTTGATCAGTGCCTGGCTGGTCATAAATTTTATGCAGCAATTAAATAGCAGGCACAAAATGTTCCACCGTTAAGCCATGGACAAGAATGCTGCTGTCCCAAATTGCACCTGGAGAAGGACTAAGGATTCTTATCGATAAAGCAACACTCTGGTTTTGAATGCTTGCTACCTTTTTAAAACTATGTCCCGGATTTCAGAAAATAAGGTTAGAATATTCAGAACGGTGGCATTTCCCATCTGCTGATGTCCTCAGCTACCAGGTTGATGTGCTGAACAGTTTAGCCTGCTAGAGATCCCTACTGCATCTTGTGGCACTGATGCAAATATGTATTCAAAAAAGGGGAGAGCGAGAGAAAGAGGGAGAGATTGAAATTGAAAACACACAAGATTAAAAACAAAACAGAACAAAAAACCCCAAAGAAGAAAAACAAAACCCCAAGCCAAAAACCCCAGCAAAAGAAAGATTGGGTTTTTGTTGTTGTGTTTTGGGGTTTTTTTCCCCTTTTGGAAAAATCTTTTCACTTTAATCATCTGATTTGTCTGGCTTCAGTCCAAACATTGTTCCTCTGACTCTGGCTGTTGTGGCTTCTCTGTTCCTTGGCTCTGCACTGGTGTGCCTGTCCCTGTTGCACTAGCACGAGTGTGCCTGGCTGAGTTGGGCAAGTGTATAGTAATGTGCTGTGTCGGCAGGGCAAGTGAGGGGATTGGAGATCAAGCCCAGGGGAACAGGGGCTGCTGTGGGAGGCAGGATGAATGTTTAGCCATCCTTTACAGGAGTTGATGCTTCTCCCGGCAAAAGGTTGCCTGGAGCATAGTCCAGATCAGGGCGCTTGTGTGTTAGTAGGGATGGTGGCGGGAGCTGGAGATGTTGGTGGAGAGGAGGTTGAGCAGAAAGCAAGGCTGGGGAGCAGCTGAGGGAAGAGACCCAGAGGAAGATGCTTAGTAGCTGTATCATTTGGGGTCCTGTGTCCTCAAGGATGGGCTGTCTGTAAGAGCATCACCTGGATCAGCAGGGAATATGGGACTGCTCAGTTTTGGTTTGGAGATGGCCATGGGAAGGGGAGTGTGTAGAAGTTATGGGCTTTGGGAGTGTACAGGTAACGGGTAGACACTCAAAATCCTTCTGCACTTCATAACTGGTAAACCAGAATCAGGCTGTGTAAACTAGGGGTCACAGATGATTTTGACACCCAGTAGCAGGAAGTTTGCACAAAGATGCATTTGCAAGGGAGGATTACAGTTTGTTTGGGGTTTTTGGGGAGAGGGCTTAAAATTAATGCCAGCAATACACAAGCCTGCTAGTGTTTTCAGCAACATTGTTCTCTAAGATACAGGAGAGTTTTGTTGGCCTTTACAAGAGATTTATTCTGACAGTTATCATATGTTCAACAATAAATTAAGTTAAAATAGACTAGTAACAAATACTCACTGATGCTTTAACAGCTCAGTAATGGATAGGAATTTCCTCTCCAACCTCACTCCCCTTCTCAAGTAAACAGACAGTGGTATGTAAGCCAGACAAAGATGGGATCTTCCAACAGAGAGGATAGGTAGGTTGAGAGAGCAGTTTGAAGCAAATGCCTCTCTAACTACTAATGTGTGATGATGGAGGACTGAGAAGGTCATTGGAGGCCTCTGTGTTTAGTGCCAATACAAAGTTTTCTCACAGCAAATAATGTATACAATGAGAAATTGCACTTTCAGCACTTTGAATCTTCCTGGAAATCTCAAACCTGCAGAATGTTTTTTCTGATTTCTGAAAAGTCGTTGCAGCATCTGTCTCATGGGTCTCGTGGCTCTCACTGCATGTCAAATGTACCCCTTCCTCACTAAGCTGCCATGCCTCAGGCAAAGCTATCTGTGTTATCTAGTACAAGGCTGCGTTGAGGCACTGCTACCCTGAGATCTTTGGGCTGCTAGCTCAGCTCGGAGGGTGGAAGTGACACCAAGACAAGCCCATCCTTGTGCCCCAAGGCAGAGATGCCTAAACTGGTGCCATTCTAACGAACCTTATCTCTTCCTCTGTCTGAATACTGATGGGATACAAACAGCACGTATTCTATACTTATACTTTATTAAGGCTTTTGACACTCTCATGACATCCCCATAAGTACATTGGAGAAGGTCAAAGGGTGGTTGCAACATCTGTTGTGCTCAGGCAGGAGCTCCCGATGGTTCTGTGTTAAAGTGGAAGATGCGTGGAGTGGCAGAGGTCAGCCCTTCATCAGTTATTGCTCAGTATTTTCTTTCACAAGCTGGATGATAGGATAGCAAAGAAGCTTTTATGTTCAATGTTTGCAGGATTGCAAGCATGCTTGTGGACAGGGCTAGAAAAAAATGCTTGAGCCGCCTGAAAGTGGTTATGCCTGAAATGCAGGAAGAATGCGTGCAAGGAGCCGCACTTTGTCAGGGATAAGAAAGTGTGTTTATATTAGCCAGGGAATGGCAGGTTGGGGAATCTGTGGATCCTGTGGAAGAGCATTCTGGACTTACTGTGTAATGTGAACTTAGAAGGTGCTAAGCTGGGATACAGATGTATTTCTTCTAATTATTCTTGTCCTTTTCCTTTCCCCTACAGCAGCCAGGACATTGGGTAACACCTGCTGGCCTGCTTCCCTAGCATTCTTGGCGTCAGGTCTGTGTCTCTGGTATAGCCAGACAATCACAGGTGTAGATAGGTGACAGTGAGATATAGAAAGTCAGCTGTAGTGATTCTGGGGTGCATCAGGGACTTCAGTTCTCCTTGCTCCCAAGCTTTGTGTCAACTTAAGAAGTTGGGACCCCTGGTGCCACTAACGCACCGTGCGGTATCAGGGAAAGAAGGAGCTAAACAGGAGGAAGAAGCAGGCAGAAGACAGCAGATCAACGCGCTGTAAAATCGATCTGTTGAAGCACAGTGACGCTGCAGGGGCCGCTTCTCCATCAGTAGTGGATGAAAGCAGCCCCAGCGCAGCAGCCACTGCTGCCACCTGTCCAAGTCCTGCTGAGGCAGCATGGATGAAAGCCTAATTGTTAGTATTTGAGAGATTGAAAGTAATACACCCATCACTACCTCCTTTCCTCCCCTTGCCAGCTACCTTTACTTCCCCACTTACCACTTCTTATTTCCATGTAAACAAGGTGGTGTCTGTTTTCTTAAAAAGCATCAGATTTGGTGTTTGGCTGGGAAGGATAATTCACCATGATTCACTAGCACTCTGTAGTTTTCTATTACAAATGCCTGTGAGCTGAGGGCAGTTGCCTTGACTTTGCTCAAGGAATGATTGTTTGCTTATTTGTATAGCTTTGTGTTTGTACTTTCCTTTTTTTCTCTCCTTCTTATTTTTTTTCTCCTTATTTTTCCCCTTCTCTTTTTTTAATTTTTATTTAAATATACATCAGTTCAGCAACAAGGATCAGAGGATCTGCTATTGGATCTGCTTTAGCTGTGATAGATCACGCTCTCATGCCTTGTTTTCCTGATTCACTGAGGCTATCTCCTGTAGCCAGAGGGAGTTATGAAGAAACCAGTGGCCTTCACTCTCTCTAGAAGAGGAATCAATTTATGAAAAGGGAACAGATAAGAACTAGACCACTTGGAATGTGTTTAAAGCTTTTTTCCCCCAGGCTTGTCCTGAAGCATGACTCCTAGGAAATTTAGACAGCTGTACAGCTCCTTGGCTGGATGGGAGTTTAAAGGTAATCTGTGCATGCACAATTGCATACAGTAATTGTGTGTGCACAAACATTTTATGCAGAGTTAGATCTGTGCAACTGGCTTCTTTGATTGCTTTTGTGCAACTGGCTTCTTTGGTTGCTTTGGACCCAGAGTTGGAGCAAGAGATTTTGGGAGCTCCCTCTCTTTGCTGTGACAAGCAGTGTCTGGTCCAATATAAAGTACAACTTCCGACGCGAATATGTAGATGTGTTTGAGCTGCTGCTTTGTTCTCTGCCATTACCGGTACGTGGGTTGGCAAGCTGGAAATGGCTTTCCGCCAGCGTTTAATGGGAGCAGCTCCCAATTGCAGAATGTGTGTGTAGAAAGCAAATGCAAAAGAGAGAGGGTTTTGATGGTCAGAGCAACTGTCTTTTAACTGGGGAAAATTCTGGATTAATACAGAATCTGTAACTTTCCCAACTCTGGTTATAACGCATTTTAAAATCCATCCTGCAGTGAAGTAGAAATTACAGCCAATTAAACAAGACTACCAAACAGAGTCTGTCCCCAAATTTTCCCTTTTTGTATTTGTTGAACTGCACAATTATTTTAAATTGAGTGTTGCATATTCATAAACCACATTTCAAACCACCCAGTCTTCTGGTTTATGTATCTAGTTGGAATATTAGCATATATTTCAGCAGCTCATTTCATTTCATTGATCCCAGAGTTCCTTACAGAAGACGCGTGTGATATTCGTACCGGTACCAAAGTGCAGCCTCCTCTGCTCTGGAATATAACAGGTGTTGAACTGAGCGAGAGTTTCCTCCCACCACATCAGCTAAACCAACATACGGCTGCTGCTGCTGCTGCTTCCAACAGGAATGGCTCCATAGGTTGCTGTACAAACATACCACAGCGGCAGGGTTATAGCACAGCCACCACGCTAGCAAATTTCCTTGCTTGAGTCTGTATTAAATCCATTTCTTTGGGAGTGACATTACAGCCTAAGGGTTAGTCCGGGTGGGCAGGTTGTGGAGGTGTAATCGGGGATGTGAATTTGAGCTGCTGTTGTCGTGGTGGCAGATTGGGGTCACCCACTCCCTGTTAGGAAAACCACTGCAGAATGAGCTCAAGTGAATGAAGCCATTCATGAGAGAGGGTGAGTTATATAGTGGTTAATGGGTGCGGGGGTATTTTCTCATAAGCATACCTTCCCTATGAGTGGTAAAGCTTTCCTGTGCAGAAAAACCCATATGAGACCCACTCAGTGAAATGAATGAAGGTTATCAAGTGCCTGTTGCTTTTTAAAACATACCAGAGGGGTTGGTATCTTGTAGAGGGGACATTTCAGAGTTGTACCCAGCACATTCCTCTCTGGTGCTTCCTAGGATTCTGTGGTGGCACCTATGTGTTTCTGAGTCACTAATGCCATTGTTTGCAGTTTCTCCCATCCAAATAATGACAGTTCCTTTCTCAGCTCTGCTTAGCTTGTCAGATCTGTTTCAGGATGGTATGGCTGTTCAGGCACAGTTGCTGAAAAAAAAAAGATAGAGAAACCTCTAATTTCTATCGTCTTCCATTCTGATGACATTTATCAAATTTCCTTTGGCTGACAAGTTCAGCTCAGATGTGCTCCTCTGCCTTCCTACAAGTGTCCCTCTGATGGGCAGGGAGGATGAGGCAATGGGCAGCACATGCTTGGAGAAAAGGGGGGATTTGAAGTTGGATAAGGGAAGAGAAGGAAGGAAAGGGAAAGATGCACTAAAAATGAAAAATAAAAATTCCCCAAAGCCTACAAAATGAGGAAAGGGATAGAGAAAGAGGCAGAAAAGATACTGGTTAAGATTGTATGTAAGGTTTTTTTAAGCCCCCACGCTGCAGTCTGCAGTCTTTAAAATGCCTGAAAAAACAAGCTCCATCTTTACTGTTGTGTCTGCTAACATCCTTGTCACGCAACTAATTCTGTATTATCCAGTCCCTAGCCTTCTCCTGCATTTCCCCACTATCTTTTTTTTTTTTCTTTTCTTTTTTTTTTCTTTTTTCCCTCAATCACTGTCAGTTGTTCTTTTTTTTATTCTTTTATTCCCTTCCTCCCCCAGTCCTGGGTCTGGAAAGGCTGCAAGAGTTTTCTTTCTTTTCTAAGATAGAGGGACAGCCCCAGTAGATCATGCCCACTTCCCCCCTGCCCTCCGCCTCTTTCTTAGGCCACATCAGAGAATGTCCCAGGAGAAGAAAGGCAATAAGGGAGCTGAACTGAACTGATCTTCTTGCCATTTTACAGTTAGGGATCATGGTGTTGGAAGGACCGAAAGTGGTCTCTTTCTCTTGCAACTGCATTGATTAACTGCTTCTAGTAAGGGTGGTCATTTGGAGAAGGCCACTCATTAGGGAAGGAGGTGAGATCATGGAAGCATTCAGGTTAGTAGAGACCCTTGGGATCATCGAGTCCAAACATCAGTCCTATTCAACAAAGTTCTCCCTTGCACCGTATCCCTCCAACACCACGTCTAAATGACTCTTAAACACATTCAGGGATGACAACTCAACCACCTCCCTGGGCAGCCCATTCCACTGACTGACCACTCTTTCTGTGAAGAATTCTTTCCTAATGTCCATCCTAAACCTACCCTGCTGCAGCTTGCAGCCATTCTCTCTCATTCTATTGCTAATTACCTGTGAGAAGAGACCAGCACCAACCTCTCTACAATGTCCTTTCAAGCAGTTGTAGAGACTGATGAGGTCTCCCTTCAGCCTCCTCTTCCTCAAACTAAGCAGTCCCAGCTCTTTCAATCACTCTTCATAAGATTTATGTTCCAGGCCCTATGTACAGCATCAGCACATCAGTAAATCCTTGACTGTTTCTAAAGATTTTTTCCCAGGCCTGCAACACTCAATAGCTTGGTACATACCAGTCAGCTGTATCATATGCTGCAGGGCACTGGCACCATTCATTTGGGGCTCCATCCGTGAGCCATCTCTTCTTTAAAAGCCATTGCAGCTCAAGCAGGCTCAGCTCTGCCATTGGTCCAGGGTGCAGGAGCTTTCACCAGCTGGCAGAAGCAGTGGCTGATATCCATCATGTCATTTCTAAGAGAGGAACAAATTGTGGCTGCTCTCACCCTGAGCTCCAATGTCAGTGAAGTGTGTAGACTAAGTCTCATGTAAAGATGAAGCCACGTATGCCGGGAAGGTTAGGCTCTGCTGGCCACATAATTGTGTACAGAAGAAGTGACTGAAAAATCCCTGTAATGAGCACAAGCTGACTGAACAGAGTTGTGCTTGCAAATGTCATTGATGAGTTTTGCTTGTGGATAGCAATGAGCCACATATTTTAACTCCCAGGAGTATAAATGGCCCTTCAGCTGCTGTTTGGTTTCTCTTTCTGCTAGGCTGGCTGCTGCACATGCTTTTTCTCTGTCATGCATCTAGCTTCTTGGTGTGTCAGAAGAAAAGCTCTGAGGGAATGGAATGCTGGATTGGTAGCAGCTACCATCTTCTCAAAAGGATGTGTTAGTCTTTGTGGTTTGCAGACATAGGTCCGGGCTTTCTGTGGCTGGAGGAGCATTGTGATAGTGACAGCTGCCCTCAAAGTTCAGAGGCTGATTGAAGGACTGCTAAGCATCAAGGAGTTTTCAGCATTTATCAAGACATCTCTTGGATCTGGAAATCACCAGAGAACACACTTTCCTGGAGATTTCCAGTAGTTCTTATAGTAGTCAGAAAAACAACTTCTCTATGTGGCTTAAAACCATAGAGAAGTTTGAGAATGATGAATGGAAATCATGAAAGGCAGAAGTAAGCAGGTTCATTTTCAGCCTCCTGTTTGGAGCAAGAAGATTCACAGGTGGTTGGTTCTTTTTTTCACCTGAATCGCTCCGGTAATCTGGAAATGTCCCAATAGCTACAGATCTTCGGTACTTGCTATCAGACACCAACAGGAAAGGTTGTGGCAATGGGGTGGCTGAAAAAGAGACTGAACTCAGTAACTGAATCCAGGTATCTGTTTCAGACTAGACATGACATAAATGGAAAAAAAAAAGCCATTCATCGATTCCCTGTGCTTACAGATATCTTCTCAAACTTGCAACGCTTCCTTCTTGATAGTGTTTCTGTTGCATGTTACTGTCCATCTGCAAGGAGATTACATATTTAGCATCTGTTTACCCATCCATCAGCATTAGGTTTCTTAAGGCACCCATTAACAAGGGGTTTCAGCATCTGTCTTACTTGCCACCTGCTCTGTGCATTCTGCATCTTTCTTGGTAGAAAATTGCCTCTCTGCTGTGGGCATTTGCTCTTTTGTGTCTTGGTTCAGGTAGAGACTTACTAACTCTCTTTCATGGAGATTATTTTTCTTCTGTTCCTTCTTTCTGTAAATGTTCTTGAATGTAAAGTAAAAGTCAGGCAGGTTGAGACATTTTGCCTTGCTGCTGGAAGGCACAAGCATGACCTGCACTGCATCACTGTTTCATGATGGCATAGGACAGCTCACTTTTGCAAATACTCATCATACCGTCAGAATGTAAGAATCCTGATTTTGGAGCTTCCCAATTCAAACATCTTACATGTGATCAAGAAACATGTTGGTGTTTTTATTATTCAGAAGTATTTAAAGAGCCATCCCTGTATGTAGAAGAGTGACTGACTTGACACCAAAGCACAGGTACAGGTGAACATCTTGACCTTTTAACTGCCAAGCGATTAGCCATGCAGTCATGTGGAGAACTCTCCTGCTGAATCTACCAGGACTTGTTACCTACAGAGACTAAATTGCTCTGTGTGGAGCAGATTTATCCTGGAAGCTCAGGACAATTAGCTGTGAACGATAGGAGTGGGGTATAATGGCATGTCCTCAAGGCCAAAGTGCTCAGCTGCTCCACTCTTGCAGATCTTGGATGCCCTACAGGACCTGACCTTCACTGTTACCTTGAGCTTCACCCCTGGCATGAGATAATCAAGAGGTTGGACTAACTGGGGTAGAAAATTGTGGTGAACACTGTGCAGAGACATTCAAAGCTCTGCTGATGAAGGCTGCAGGTTATGGAAACAGCAGAAGCCAAATAGTTTTGACTCTTTTTTTTCTTGTCATTAAAAGAAGAAAAGTACAATCTAAACACAGTCTACCCCCTGTCCCTAGCTGAAGCACTAATTTATCGTGTGTCTTGTAGTAACAGAAGCCCTGATGTAATTATTAGCGATGTACAAAGTTATATCAAAGAACTGGTCTTGTCCTCAGAAGGCTTGTGTTCTAAAGTCCAGATCCTGTAAAATCTTAAGAAAGTTTAACAGTATATTGCAATTATTACTGATAATAGTTGCTATTATGAAATATATAGTTGCCTAATATCAGTCAGAAACACAGGCTACTGGGCCCTCTAATCATACATGATAAAACCAGTACCAGAAACAACAACTTTATAGTCAAAATGTTGAGCATTGACCCTCTGTTGGTTTTCTTACAGTGCATACAAATTCAGTGCCTGTTGTAAGGCTTTGCAGACACTATGCATAAAATAGAGGAAAAGATAAGAAATAGATACAACAAAGATATAGGTGGAAGCATAAGGTAACAATGCAATGTAATATTAAGAATATAAATCTAAGATAGAATGAGAATATTCCAAGAGCTTGATTTTTTTTCTGCACCATTAACTTTATCTCATCGCACACCAGCATATATATATATTCTCTGTTCTTATTTCACCTGTGAAATGTACAATTTCATATCTAATGTGTGATAAATAGGATGTACAATGGGCTAGAATCAATGGTGCAGGAGAAACTTGAACATATGGAATGGCTTGACTTCTAAGTACTTGATTTCTCAGTTCTAATGTTTTAGCAATGCTGAATTTTTGGTACTGTAGATATATTTGTATGCATGTGCCCTTCTGAAGAGCTAGGTGAAACAGAAGCCAAACTCAGCTGTGTAATAGTGGCGTGTCTTTAACAAGAAAGACCTAATGAGCTTGTAGCAAAGCCCATCTGTTTGACAGGACATTTGTTGAGTGCTAGTGCAGCTGGAGTGGGATTCTCTCTGATGGGAATAGATGGGCAGGCTGGTAATTTTTATGCAGGAGGCTGGGTCTGTGAGGGAAGAAAAATGGTTTTGTAATAGTTTCGGTTACCTCTTTGTTACCCCATTTGTTAATAGATGGACTTCCTTGAGGCTCTTTTCCTGATTCAGAATTGAAATAAATAAAGAAAAATGCATATTTTTTTCCCCATAACCTTGGGAATATATCAGACTGACTCTATAGAATGACAGAGATTTTCTCCTGTGGAGTGGGGAGTTCTGGTGTTTAGAACATGTTATTTTAGACAGATATCTATTTGGACAGAGTGAAAAACCTGAAGATGATAAATGGCCTGTATTTGCACATTTCCCAACTGAAATGCTAGCATTACTGGAGGCCCATTTCCCAAATCTGATCTGAAAGACATGCTTCATACTTATGTCTCTTCCTAGTGCTTTTATACCATCATAAAGACTTTAGTATCCCATCAAGACATATTAACATTTTTCCTTGAGCCGGGATGGTCTGAAAGTGGCTTATTTTCCCAAACTCATCATGCCTTCTCTTGGTAACAAAGAAGTCCCATATATCCTCACTTTCAGTGCTCTCAGAAGCTCAAGGCATGAAGGAGGCTTGATGTGACAGTCATATAGGTAAGGACTCAAATAAAGTCTGTGAAAATACAGCCAAAGGCTCTCAGTGAACAATTTTTACCACTAGAACCCTTCCCCAGTGTGATGACCACAGCTCAGTTTTTGTTGTCTCGTTTATTAAGGAAGGAAACATGGAGTGACAAGCATATCCAAGAGTGGAAGGTAACAGATGATACATGGAAGCATTACATATGAACATAAACATAAATATATGATGGGAAACATCCCATAGCCCCAGCCAGTTTTTCCCCTCCTTCCTTCTTTCCCTCTCAAATCAGATAAATTAATATTTTATTATTGTGCAGCTGTAGGGGAGACATATATTATTGAAAAGATTGTGTTTTCCCAGAGTCCCTCCCTGTTCTCTGGCATTCTGTACCAGATAAAGGCAAGTTTAAAAAGAAAAATGAACAAATAAACAATGAGTTTTAGAGTTGGAGTCATGAGAGTACCAATAGTTCTACCCCAACACTCACGGAAGGACCCTCTGCAAGGTTATGTTAATGCCTTGGGTCCGACTTGCCTTACCAGGATACTCAATAAGGCCATCAAGAAGGCTCCCACAAGAGAAGTACACCACAAGTTATAGAGCTGCCCAGTGTATGAGTACAGTCAGAAGGATGGCATCTTGCTTGCAGCGCCCCATGTAGTTTTGGGTGCTGCATCTGTGTATGTCTCAAGTTCCGTTTGTGTAGCATACTGTAATATGCATGAGTGGAAAGCTCTAACGAATGGAGTGTATTGTGGTATTGCAGTCTCAGGCATAGCAAAACTTGCTGCTGGTTGGTTGAGGGTTTTTTTCTGGAACAGAACTGAGGATTTCTCATCCAGAGAATTTGGAAGTTTTCAGATGCATGGAATTCAAATCAATTCAGCAGAGATTTTCCTGATTTCGGTTTCACAGAGAAGACATGGTGACACCATAAGTTTTGTATCCAAACTGGGATTTCCTAAATGGAAACAAAATCCTATCAGAATCTCCAAATATCGAGAGATATCAAGGTGCTGGAGTGAGTGCAGAGGAGGGCAATGAAGCTGGTGAAGGGCCTGGAGAATAAAACGAGAAGCAACTGAGGGAGCTGGGACTGTTTAGTTTGAGGAAGAGGAGGCTGAGGGGAGACCTCATCAGTCTCTATAACTGCTTGAAAGGACATTGTAGAGAGGTTGGCATTGGTCTCTTCTCACAGGTAATTAGCGATAGAACAAGAGGGAATGGCTGCAACCTGCAGCAGGGCAGGGTTAGGCTGGACACGAGGAAAGAATTTTTCACATAAATAGAGTGGTCAGTCAGTGGAATCAGCTGCCGAGGGAGGTGGTGGAGTCACCATCCCTGACTGTGTTTAAGAGTAGATTAGATGTGGTGTTGAAGGATATGGTGTAGGGGAGAACTTGGTAAAGTAGGGCAGATGGTTAGACTCGATGATCCCAAGGGTCTCTTCCAACCTGAATGATTTCATGATTCCAAATACTGGATACTAATCAGTCCTTTTAAAAGCCACTACTCCGAACCACTCCTCAGCTTGCCAAAGCATGAAGATGCTGATGAGTCTGCTTGTAATTTCAGGTACAAAATAGTGTTTGAAAGTATATGAGTTTTCATGGAGCACGTAGGTTCCCCCTCCAGACCAATTATAGGAGGGTACGAGCTGCCCTGTTCTTCTGTCATCTCTTTGTGAATCTCTGAGTAAGATATAGCAGGGATTTAACACCATGACCCAGAGAAAATATGTATGTTTAAGTCATGTTTGTTTCTGGCATTTCAGTTGCCAATGTGTTTTTTTTGGGGGGGAGAGAAGGGAAGGAGAGTCTCCAGGCTGCTGCAAATGTCTTTTAGATAAAAGATAGGGAGAATAAACTGATCCTACAGACTGATATAAAAGATATTCCTTTCTGGCTTTTGTTGACAGTAAAAAGGGATGTATTTGAGAGTGAGGGCACTGGATGGAGAAAGGCCATCTGCCTGACCCCCTAGGAGTTTGGCGAGAAGCTTCATCATCTTCTGGTATGCTGTGAAGTATTTACTGAGTCCTGTGGAAAATTCCCACTTTCAATGTGGCAAAGGTGTTTAGAAACTGAGAAGATTACCCTCCAGGAAAATCATGCAGGAAATGTTGCCCTGCCTTGCCTTAAATCCTACCTAGCCTCCCTGTTCTGCCCCCAGGGCTGCCCCCCAGCCTCATCACCCCTCTGCTTGCTTCAGGTCTGAAAAGGCTCTCACAGCTGTAGCAGAAATTTGCATCCTCCTCTGTGTCCTCCCCCTTCGCAGCCACATACAGAAAGAAAATTCAATTAAGCAAGTGATTTGCTGTTGTGTTTAAGTTACAATAGTAGTAATCACACCAATTATAGAAATCAGGTTGGCAATCATGGACCCTGCCCTCTGGGTTGCTATTAACTTCATTCCAGTGTGTGATTTTCCTCCGCCCCATTGAAATTGGTGAATGTCACCTGTGTATATCCCTGCTCCTCCAGGATGTAATAGCATCTTTAAAACCTAACAACCAATTGCTGCCCTCACACGTGTAGTCAGATTTATCCCTACCTCTCTCTATTACAATAATGAGTGGGTAGCAGATGCAGTCAAATGCTGTTGCAGTATTCTTCCTCTGCCCTCCCTCCATTTCCCCAGCAAGCAATAGTTTGAATCTTAAGCAGTGTCTTAAGATTACTTAGTGAGAACATTTCCCAGGCCCAGAGGAAAAATAGTTACACAACTGCCTAGGATCTTTTTTTTCCATTTTCCCGTTTTTTTACCCTCAGTCCTATCTTTTTTTCTACTTGGGTGAATCTTCTTTAATTATTGAAACTGTACAACAAGAAGCACCACTAAATATGATGACAGATGTCTCCCTCTGTTGATCCTTTCCTGTCCCCAAGATTATCAATGGAAAATCCTTCACAGCCAAAACATCGCTTTATTGCAGGGAAATTTTACCTGTGATTTTTGTTTTCCTCCTTCTGTTGCTCTTGTGAGTGTAGGCAGGTTTCTTGTCAAGTTCCTCTTGTTACCTCTTCCTCCACTCTAAAGGAAAGGGAATGCAAATTACAAAATACATTCGACTAGAAGAACTTTTTGAGAAAGAAGCTGTCAGTCCAGCTTCATTGGTTCAGGCAGAAAATCGTGCCTCTTTCTGCCATGAAATGCTGAGACAGTGCATTTCAAATGTGGCCCCTGGCTTAGGGATGCAGCGGCTCCTCCGGATATCGAGATACCCTCCAAAACCAGAAACAATCAAATCATCATATTCTTTCAATAGAATTGGTCATTGCTCAATTGTACATATGTATGAATTCAGGGTGAAATTGGGCTGTGACATGTGGAGGGAATGAGAAGAAATGATGAATGAGATTAATCTTGCACTATTTTAAAAAGGTTTTGAGATCTTTGAATAGAAGTGCCAGTGAAAGAGGAAACAGAATTATGATTGCTCTTAGTGATAGTGTTCTCTCATTGCTGCTCCCAGGGCTGGGAGATCTGCTCAAATCTCAGGGCCAAACTGAATTCTGGCATAAGAGGTTACAGAACTCCAGAGAATCCTGGAATGGTTTGAGTTGAATGGGACCTTCAAAGGTCATCTAGTCTAACCCTTCTGCTCTGGAGAGGGACATCTTCCATTAGATCAGTTTTGCTTGAAGCCATGTGTAATCTGACCTTGAACAATTCCAGGGATAGGGCATCCACAACCTCTCAGGTCAACCTGTCTCACCACTTTCATAGTGAAAAATTTATTTGATATATTCCATCTAAATTTACTCTTGTTTAGTTTAAAACTATGAGCCCTTTTCCTATCACTATAGGTCCTGGTGAAAAAAACCTCTCTTCATCTTTCCTATAGTCCCCCTTTATATACTGAAAGGCTACAATAAGGTCTCCCTGGACTCTGTCTTCTCCAGGCTGAAAAACCCCAACTCACTCAGCCTTTTTTCAAAGGAGACATATCCCAACCCTCTGATGATTTTTGTGGCCCTCTGGACTGTCGCTAACAGGTCCATATTTTTCATGTGCTGGGGACTCTGGAGTGGGACACAGTAGAGGGGCAGAATCACCTCCCTCAACCTGCTGGCCATGCTGCTTTTTGTGCAGCCCAGGATAAAGCTAATTTTCTGGGCTGTGAGCACACACTGCTGGCCCATACCTAGTTTTTCATTCACTGGCATAACCAAGTCTTTCTCCACAGTCCTTCTCAGTAAGTTCATCTCTCAATCTGCATTCATATTGGGGACTGTCCCGACCCAGGGGCAGGACCTTACACTTGACCTGGTTGAACTTCATGAAGTTCACATGGGTCTACTCCTCAAGCCTGTCAAGTCCCTGATGGATGGCATCCCTTAAGCATATCAACTGTACCACTCGGCTCCATGTCATCTGCAAACTTGCTGAGGGTGTGCTCAATCCCCCTATGTCATCAATAAAGCTGTTGAACAGTACTAGTCACAACACGGACCCTTGATAGACGCCAGTTGTTACTCATCTCCATACGGACATTCAGCCTTTGGCTGAGGTTCTTTGGATGTAGCCATCCAGCCAATTCCTTGTCCATCTGATACGCCATCCATCTAATACACCATCCATCAAACCCATATCTCTCCAATTTAGCAACAAGGATTTGGGGTGGGATCATGTCAAAAGCATTACAGAAGTTAAGATAAATGACATCAGTTGTGTCCATCGAAGTGTAATCCTCTGTGCAGTACTATGCACTCATTTCACCTGCCTTTTCTAGTGCACAGCTGCTCCTCATGCCTCCTCCTGTTGTACTCCTGCCTTTCCCACAGCCACTGAGCCTGGGTCAGGCATTCTTCCATCATTTGTGGCATTTGCTACAGTCCAGAAAAGAGGCCGTTAAGAGCATGTTAATTTAGATGCTTGTTTATAAGTCAAATTAGCCTCTCACATCTCTGCCTTTTTGGGATCACTGTTTTTCCTGTGGTTGGTCTGCTGTATTATTTACACTTTTCACAAGAGAGGTGGCGAGCCATCTGGATTTGGTGCGCAGCCAAAGCTGGTCAGATTGCCCATAGAATTAAGATAGAGCTGCCACATATTGGGAATATCAAGCCCTTTAACAGGTACGAGAGCAGCTCTGGAGTGGCATTTTCCCAGCATACCATGCCTGGTAAATTGGGCAGCACTGAATCATTTAAGGGATTCTCTTTGTTATGTCTATCGTCTACTGCCTGTCTCATGCTACAGCTCTCTGAACAAGCTCGTTACAAATTTGTGGTGTGCTTTGGCTCAGTGTGTCCACACAGCAAAGGAGGACTTGGCCAGTCCCCAGAGCAACTTCAGGCTTTGACATGGTGCAGAGTGGGCATTATGGCAAGCCCTTGCTTCTCTTGCCCAGGCTGGCTCCTGAGCAAGCTGTCAGAGAAGCTTGGTCACTTGTCTTCTGGTCAAGTAGGGGAGGATCCTGTTTAAACGGGAATGTATCTTGAGAGGGAACCAGTGAAGAAATAGTAAATCAGGGTCTACATGTTCCATCAAATGACCATTTTCTCCTCTCCCTTAGTAAGATGCAATTCTCCATCAGTTTCTTGTCATTGGCTCATATAAAGAGCGAGCTCTTCTGAATGCCCCAGAGTGTGGTGCTGGCAGTGGTAGAGAACAGCCCCCAGGACACATCTTCCTCCTGGACTGGCACCACCCTGCTACAGCTGGTGGTAATGTGGCCGCTTTCCATGGGTGCTCTGCTTGATGTCCTGTGCTGGGATGTGAGCTACAGTGTTGCCTCCTGCAGCGGGCTGAGTGCCTGCATTGCTGGGGCTGGGGCTGCAGTCTGCTGGGGTTCAACAGCAGCACTGGGCCAGGTGCCTGGCTGTGCTTTCAACCATCCCCGGGGCAGGCGCAGGCTGTATAATCATACCGACAGGAGTGGTTTAATCCTAGATAAGTGAACAGATGGGGAAGGGAAATGGCAGCATTTCAGGATGTGCAGGTGTTACCTGCCACAGTGCTGCTTTCGGTTGGCTGCATGGCAAGGTTTCGCTGGTCTTCCTGCTACCCTGGCTGCCCTGGGAGCAAGAGGGACCTTCCAGCTCCCCAGCAGGCAAAGGAGAAGGGGGGCTGTTGTGTCTTAGCCAGACCCCTGGAGCTGTAATTCCTGTGTGCTTTCCAGTCCTGACTCTCAGCCACGTGTAAATCTCCCCCTGCTCTTCACCTGCCAGAGCCCAGGGCGATGAAGGATCAGGTGGCAGGTAAAGTAATCAATTTGGAGGGCTTTTAGCAGCACGTCCTGCCATCGTTTGACAGCGCATCTCTGTCAAGGAGACTGTGTCTTTCCTTGATCAATAAATCAATCTGTCCTTTTTTACCTTTGTGCGCCAGCACGTCAGTCATTTCATGCCATGGACAATGTAGAGCTGGCATTTAAGTGGCATGGTAAATATTGCCTCCTGCTGAGGACCCTCAGGGGTGAATCAGAGTCCAGGGCTTCTGTGGGATCTCTGCCCATGCCCCAAGCAGCTGATCCACATCCTGTTACCTGCCTGGATCACTGCGTGGCATCTGCTGTTCGAGGCAGGTCTTCTGTCAAGATATCTTTGTGATGTGCCTGAGTGTTTCTCTGAGAACCCTTGGACTAATGTCCATGTAAGCCGTAGGGCTTCAATTTCCTCAGGTGTCACCAACTCAGACATCTCTCCTAGAAACCTCTACAATGGGGCTCTGCCAGCATCTCCCCTTGCATCCCTTAAGTGCTCACTTCCAAATGCTGGCTAAGTTCTGGTGCTATGTTTTGGAGAGAAAAAAGCATGATCTCCCCTGGCTGATGGAGACACGGAGGACTTTGCGAGGTCAGCGCCAAGCACAGACTGAGGTGAGTTGCTGTGGTTTGCTGGATGGTGCTTGCTGCTCCTGGTCTGGGACTGGCCCTGCGCCCTGGATGAATGCTGCACACAGGGTGGGCTGAGCTGCCTGCGCCTGCCTGCTAAGGTTTCTAGAGACATAGCTTGTGTCAGCCTCAATCTCCTATTTATCTCCTCTTGTTCCTGCTGTCACAACTCTTTCCCACGAATGCGGAGTGAAGAGGGCAGTAACATTGGGGAAAGAGGGATTGACAAACAGCTGGGGCCTCAGACCTGTGTTGTGAATGATGTCTGCATGCTGTGACACGTCTGCTTGTTTTACTGAGGACTGGACCGAGGGTCACCAAGACAGTTTGCTTAGGAATTCTAAAATGAAAGTGAAGGGCTGCATCTCTTTAGCATCTCTTTCACAAAACTGAGATGTGATTACATGAGAATAGAAATTAACTGGTTTGGGTGTTTCATGGTAATTTAGGTCATCTCCCTTAGTGGCTTTTTATCTCCTGGCTCTTTTTGGTAAACAGATTTGCTTTTCCCTAGCAGCTTTTGCCCTAAATTCTCCAATTGCAAATCCAAGGTGTACTAAAGGGGATCCCGGTGGTCAAATGCCATAAAAATGCCACAGCTTGGGCTTTGGGAGTTCCTCAGGCTAGTTTAGAAATATTTGGAAACGTTGAAGTCAAGATGTCAAGGGACTGGAAGTTTCCTGCTTGGAGTCACAAAGAGTCACTGCAACACATCAGAGTCATCCAGGATCCAGCACTAGACTGCAACCTATATTATCCTGTTCCCTACCTTTATGCTTTAATATCAAGATCAGCCTTCATCTCTAGACACATCTAATTGTATCCTTAGGCTATTATGACTATAACTACACTGCTACTCTAATTAGGCTTACGGTTCAACATCTTTCTTAATTTCTCCTTTCTTTAATTTCTTTGAAGTGTTTTAGACAGCCATCCTATCTTAACCAGTCTTTCATCACCTAAGCCTTCATCTCCCTCACTCTCCCCTGGATGCAGCTGTGGCATGCCAAGCCTGTGTTACAGATCCTCTACAGCCAATGGCCACCATTCAGGTGGTAGGGGAGCTGCAAACAGGGCAACAAGGGTCCTGTCCTCTCCCCTGCTGTGAGGTTCAGGGGGGCCTTGGTGTACTGCACGGCCACAGCTGCAAAATTCCTGGATGACCCTGGATTTGTTCCCATCTTAATTGTTCTTATTTCTCTTTGGAGGTCAGGCCCTGCCATCCATTGCCAGCTCCTCAGAGAATTTAGAGAGAAATGGGAACTAACAACTTAAAATGTCGTTCTTGGCTCAAAAAAAAAAAAAAAAAAAAAAGTGACTCGATAAAAATAGCCTCTTCCTCTCCTGTTGCTCTAATTCCTGAGTTCCTGAGTGACTCCAGGTCAGTTTTGTTCACTTTCAGATAGAAAGAAAAGTTTTTGGTGTCTCTTTCTCCAGTTCGCCACAGAGCTCCAGGAGAGAGACCTGCAGTTTCTCAGCAGGATATCTGACTAAGGTCTTAATAAAAAATTAGAGTTGTTCTTGGGAAAGAGGGGAAAAAAAAAGTTTCCAAACCACCAGTTTAATTCATGGATCTTTTCTTAGATCTGCTGGCTGAGAATAAGACTAAAAAGTGATCAGCAACTTAATCCCTTCAGTAAGGCACAGTGGGAATCACAGATTTGTGATAAACATAGATGTATGTATCTATTTACAAGTAACTTCTTCAGGAATTTGTCTTTAAACATTTTGGCCAACAAGACACTTGCAAAGTCTTTATGAGGTAAGGATGTTCACATCAGACATACAGCAGTGCTGTGTCGCATACTGCCTGCCTCCATAATGCCAGCATGTGGGGTAAATAACAACCATGATATAGCATAGCTCAGCCTTGTGAGGCAGAAGATTTCATGGCTGGGGACATCCAGGGCCTTCCTGTCTTGCTGTGTTGGTACTTTCATCTAGCAACATCTGTGCTAGCATCTCCCCTGCCAAGCCTGAGAGCTTCATGGGGGAATTGTCCTGAGGGACAGGCAGAAATATACCCTCTGTCACCCTGATCAGACCCTCAGAGCTGCTTGAGAGAGGCGAGATTCCAGAAGGGTTTCCACATGGGCTGGTGTCTAGTTGGCCCCCAGGGGCTGATGTCAGGTGGGTGCTGCACCCTGGACATCTGGAAACTGAGACCTTGCCCACCAGTGGTCACTCGAGACCCTACCGCAAGTCTGCTATGGCTAGATGTGGTGACCCTGGTGCAAGGTGTGAAATGGGTTCATCCTGCCTACTTTTCCAGGGCTCTGTTACATACTTCCTTATGAAGTTCCTCACCTTCTCTCCTAGACAGTGGTGTGGCTGCTGCACAGCTACTGCCAAGGCTTCCGGAAGGTGGCTGCGCTTTGCTGGCAAGTGAAGGAAAGCAATCCCACTGATGGTAGGGGTAGCAGCCCCAGAACATCTCATGTCTCACAGGGACCATGCTGCAACTCAGGAACTGGAGATGAGGGCAATAATTTATCTTGTTCCCTACAACACCACAGATGTAGAAGAAATAGCGAAGCCAAGCTGGGGTCTAGGGAGGAGACACATTTTCTGTTCCTTCCTCATCCTGCCCTCTTTAAACAAAACGTCTAGAAACTAGGGAAGCAAAAATCTCTTTCCCAGTGAACTGTGTGAGTCTGCTAGCTGAGGGGCTTTAAGGGCAGCTGCCAGCTATAGTAAGACTTGCAGGAAATTCACAGGAGTTGGCTGTAGGCACGTCAGATGATGTAAGGAGAAGGGAGTCACTGATGTATACAGAAATAGAAGTTACCAAACCAGCTGAGGAGGAGAGGAGAAAATGTTGCTTACTCACAGGAAAAAAAGGCAGTGTGTGGTGTGTGTAATACTGTTTGAAAGGAATTGCCTGCTTTCCTATTCCTTTACTGTTCCCATTTTCCCAGGCTTTCTTAATTGGCAGAAGTAACCCACGAACACCCCTAGATTACCACAGGGAATCAAAATTCCCAAAGCCCTTGAGATGTGTCCACTGCACTGGGACTTTTCTAAAGGTGAAAGCTAACTCCAGAAGTAGCGTGGAGAAGGATTTAAAGCAACACACTTGTCATTTAGAAACTTGCTGTGCTCCCTCTGTCACGAAACACTTCTGCTGTTTCCTGCCCCAAATCATGTAGACGGATGGGCCCTGAGTGCCCAGCCAGGGGTGCAATTGGACCCTGTCATCCTGCTTCTGCCACTTTTGGCACTCATCCTCCCCTGAGCCACAGAAGGTGCAAGGTGAAGGATAATCTGAACCCAAATGTGCACTGCATGGAAAGCAGGTCATCCCTGTCACCCCATTTCTCTCACTCATTCCTGTGGACCCACCCTTGCAACTCCTGCAGCTTATCCACTGCTCTCAGCAACAACAGCCATCTCAGCAATAGGTACACCAGTGACTTAGTATTCAGGCTCATCCTAGCATTGCCCACAGCACCCACCTGCAAGCTGTCATCCACATACCTTTTGGCCTATGATGCTCTTGTCCTGGGGCCACTGCAAGTCCCATGGGGGCAAGTGGGACTGGTGGTAAGATATGATCTGGTCCCTGCCCTGGGCAGTGAAGCTGTTGTGTCCTGGGATGCCTATCAAGGAAACACCCCAGGCCAGGCTGCTGGGTGTCCTGGCAGCCACCTCTTCTGCAGGGTGTCAAAGTGCCTCCTCCAACAGCCCCTCTGCACGGGGCAACCAGCCTGACTGGACACTGGGAAAGGGATCAGGGCTGAAGGGACGCCAAGGTGAAGAGAAAGCAAGGGAAGAAAAAGCAGGGAACAAGCTCTGACTGCAGATGGATTTTGCCCCCTTCTGTCAGCATCCTGCAACAGACCCGAGCTGCTGCCTCTGGCCGGCTCTGCATTGCCGAGGCTGATGCGTTTGGCTGTACAGACGCTATCACAGCCACTGGCATCCTCCCCCTAGTCTCTTGCTGGTTACAGGCAGGGAGGCTAGAGATTATGACTGAAGCCTCCAGGGCACTCAGCTTTAAAGCCAGATGATTGTGCCATAAACAAGGGTATTTTATTTTCAGGTCAGAAGATAGCAGCCTGGGGCAGGGAAGCTGGTGGGAGTGTGGAAGGGAGTGAATATTTTCAGGAACAGGGGAGTCACATAGATGAGGGGTAACTGTCAGTGGCTGAACAGACCTTGGAAAATGGCAACATATTTTTGCCCACAGATGAAACTGCCCACTTGTGAAACTCTGCTGCTGTCCTGGAAGTTGTCAGTACCTCAGTATTGGCATCACAGGAACATGGAGGCAAGATGCTCCTACTGGCCCATTCTCCTGGTGGATAGCAGGAAGAGTATGCACCCTCTAAAGTAACACCTGTGGTTGCACAGGCCTCCTACCCTGCCCTACCCCCTTGTATCTTACGGGTAAGCAAAACTTGAAGTTGCTGCCAGATGATGGCTCTGTGAAATGATAAGCTAAGCCTCAACCTGGCATGTTCACTGAAGTAAGTGGTAGATGGGGACAATCTCAGGAGAGCATGTAGAGGAGGAGGAGGTATACCTTAGAGATGCTCACATGTGTTCTGTGCAGCAGAGGATGGGGAGCTGTGCTGGCAATCATTTTTTCTAGTGAGAAGCAGTGGTGTCACATATCCTTAATGAGGTGTGCTGGTGCAAAAGGACTGGGAATTTTATGCTGCCTGCTCTGGAACTGATATGCCCTTACAGCTGATTTCTCAAGTCATGGAGGCAGGCTCATTGCGGCCATATGTGCCTTCCAGAGCATGTGGACAGGGGACTGTGTCCCCAAACCAACCCAGCAGCAGAATCTCTGAACAGGCCTGTGCAGGCTTTCTCCACAATGTCTGTGAGAAGGCAAGGTAGACTATGTTGCCCTCCTGGTTTCTACACAGATTTGTTTGGAGCAGGATAGTTACGGATGCCATGGCTGGGCAGATTACTTGGGATGCTTGGTGCAAGTGGGCTCTGTTGTGTGGCCAAAGAAGACTATTGTAAGAAGAGAGAACCTGGAATGGATCTCAGTACTAGGCAGTTTTGTAGGCATGTGACAGGCATCTCACTACCAGAATGCTTGTATGGTTCTTGCTTGGGGAATTGCATTCCTCAGGCCTTGATTCCACAGGCATATGACAGCTTTTAGTTCTATCATTTTGCTGTTCAGCATTAGTTCTGGGGTTCAGTAGGAAGGTTTTAGTCACCTTATAAAAAAATCCCCTTCTCTCCAGTGTGACCTCTGTGGACTCAGTGGGTGCTGCTAAGCAGCTACATGAAAGGTGGTTGCTTTTCCACAACTCTGTTGCACACAGGCTCAGCAGTGTTTCATAGACTCCTCATGGACATGCTCTCCAGAGACAGAACTAGGGCACAGAGAGCTGCCCAAGGTACAAAAGTTCCAGTTCAGCAATCATTTTTTTTCCCAGTGATTGCCCAGTCAATATTTTGATGACGGTCTGTCCAAAATGAATCTAATTTTGAATCCTGTTCTGGAGTTCAAGGTGCATCTGGATGATGCTCTTAGTCATCTGTTTTAGTTTTAGGTAGTCCTGCAAGGTATAGGGCGTTGGACTCAATGATTCCTGTGGGTCCCTTCCAACTTGAGATATTCTGTGATTCTAAACAAATCTAGGAGGATGTGTGCTTCAGAGTTGTGGTGACCCCTTTGCTTACATCCCAGCTGAAAAGCAAGTCTGTTGGGCAAACCCACTTCTTTTCAGCCGCTGTCAGGAAGGTTTTGTCTCTGGAGCAGTTCTGAGCTTGCTCCAGGGCCAGGCTAGCATTAGCTGAAGTGAGGTGGAAATCTCACAGGCACCTTTCCAGCCTTCATCCCCAGGGCAATGTTGAATACCACCTGATCCCTTCTGCAGAGATCATAACGTCATCTTTGAAAATGGGTGGTGTCAGAGATGATTCTGCCTGATGGGGTGGTTCAGGTGCAACCAGGAAAAAGATAAGAGAGCCCACCCCAGCCTTTCTGGCATTTCAGTAGCAGACTTGTATCCAAGTGTTACAGAGAGCACCTTCCAGCCCATCATTCTTTGTCTCCTGTTAGCCTGCATTTATCTGTGGCCTTTGTATCTCTTGGCTACAGCTCAAGCCAGACATGGGCAACTCACCAAGACACCTGTTCTTGCATCATTCCCAGTCTCCCTGGGTTATTTATTTACATTCTGCCTCTTTCTGCTCTATAAACACATGAGATGCAGGTCACTGGGAAAAGCACCTTGCCTTCTGTACACAGATTGTAACCACAGCAGGCCCAGCAAATCCCAGTCAGACCGCAGCTATGGACAGCTCTCCAGCTTGGCCAGGCTGGAAGAAAACAGCTAGCACATTGGCTCTGCTTTTCCTAGAAAGTGAGAGGTGCTTCCAACACTGTGCTAGAGCGCATTGCTGTAAGACCCGGGAGAGAAGACATCTGCAGTCTGCCCTGCTGCTGGATGGCCTTGTGCTTTATCTGCCACTAGGATCTGGGGAAGGACAGAGCCCAGGGACTGTGATCTTTCTGCTTGCCTGGGCTGTGATGGCCTTGCAGAGAGCCTGGTGTGGCTGCTGTATTTTTTCCCCCAAGCAGCTGAGGGTGGCACGTGTGACTCTGGGAGGGAAAGCTGGACAGGTTTTTGAAGTGCTAATGATGATTAGTTTGCCTAAGCCAGCACAAACTATCAATGGATTTGAAACGTTAATCAGGAGAAGGGCCTAGTGCTGAAGAGCTGCAGAATGAGAAATGAATGGGGAAGCGAAGGGGAGGGAGAACAAGGTCTGGAGGGGGAAGAGATGCCTAAGTGGGGATTTGACACAAGTATTTTCAGCTGTTCAGCTCTTTGCTCTCTGACTGGGATAGATGCCTTCCTCTTCTGCATGCCTGAAATACCTCACTTTGCTCACAGAAACACTGTGAATGTGATGAATATCACTCTGCTTTCCTAGGAGAATATTATTTGAGGTTTGCTCCCCAGAACCTCTTCGAGTCCACCTGGGGAGTGACCCTGAACCTCACCCCCATGTCTCCCCATGAAATGCTTTTTTACCCTTATGCTACTGTCTGCTGCTTGCTTATTTGGTATGTTGGTGTGCACATACCCTAGCACAGTCCTGGAAGACACTCACACCTGATTTCAGACAAACCACTGCCATGCAGGCTTCACTTTCCTGTAGAGTGCATGGATGGATGGATTTTGATAAACATTATAAATATGTGCACTGTAAAAAATGTGACTCCTCTCTCTCTCCTCTTCCTTTTGTAGATACCTCTGCACCTCCATATTTTTATCTCACGCTTGCACTTGCTATGCATGCCTGTACTATCTTAGGCTCACACTGACATACAGGAAGATCATCCTCAGAGTACCTTGCCGTGTTGTGCTGGCATTTTCAGCTCTCGTATTTACTTAGAGCGGGATTGCTGCTCACACACCTCCCCTGCTGGTAATCAGTGAGTGGGAGTAGGTGTGTGTGGTGATGATGTCCCCTCATCACATCCCAGCCTGGTTGTGTGTTGATGGAAGACTCTGTTTCTACTCACACTTTGCCAAGAGATCCCGGTCCATTCTTTGGGATGGCCTATGGGCTCCCTGGAATTGCAAATGCAATGAAAAAAAAAAAAAAAAAAAAAAAAAGAAAGAAAAAGCACAGACATGCCTAACTTCAAGCTTAAAGATCTGAGCCGTACAGCTCACCCAATTAGTCAATAATATAAGAACTGCCATATCAGGTAGAACCAAGGATCTTTCTAGCTGTCTTCCCCCCATGTGTCTCCAGAATGACCTCTAGTAGATGCTAAGAGAAGAATGTATGAATGGTGTAAGTGTATAATGGTGCTGCTCTGTAATATTCTCTGAGCCTCCAGTGAGTTGTAGCATGGGGACCTCCTGAGTCAGCAGTGTTCACTTGCTCAGTAGTTCCTTGTCAATTTGTTTCATGGCTCTTTGAACTCCTGTGGCAGCGAGTTCCACAGATGAACTCTGCTCCATCTGCTTTATTTTGCATTTGCTGATCACTTATCTGTTTCATTGGGTTCCTATTACTTTTACTGGAAGAGACAGTGAAAGATCTTTCTTATTCACTTGGTACATCATGCTCATGATTTTGTATTTCTGTGTCACATTTATTCTCCATCATCGGTGCATATAGCCTGAAGAAACTTAATCTTTTTGGTGTGTGAAGGAAAACCCAAACAACAATAAGCATGAGGGTGCACTCCAAACATCCTTAGCTGTTGGCATGTTGCAGTTAGTAACCTTCTCTTGGAATTGGTACTAGAAATCAGCCTGGAAATGACTCCTCAAAGCTCCATATTCATGTCCAAACCAGCACAATTCTGTAGTCTGCCTGACTTTTATATACAAATGCTTACTATCCTGTACCTAACTTTTGACCAAAAAGGCTTTCAAAGAACATGGGCTGACTGCGTTTCCTGCATTCTTTCTCATTTTCCTGGCTCAGGCCCTTGAGCTGTCCTCTCTGCGCCAACCCGCAGCTTTCCCCAGAGCACTGTGCTCCTCAGAGGAGGCTGATACCTTTCACAAACCCATCAGAATTAATGCAGGGTGGGAAACTGTGGCCTGTCCTCAAAGTCAGTCCTGTAATTAGCAAAAGTCTTAGCCTTTCCTCAGCATGCATATTCCTGAGTATGCGCCTCTGCAGAAGAGATAAACAAGAGCTGTTATCGAAGCATCTGGCAAGAGTCTTGGCCCTGGTGCAGTCAGGTAATTACTTGGATCCCTGGCATCTTGGGATTGCCACCTTCTGAATCTGTCCTTTTGCAAAGGAGAGGTTCTGCAGTCAGCTGCATAACACATAATCGCATCTGTGGCCATTAGGATTAGCTCTGATCTTTACGAGCCAAAACCCACTCGCAGTAAGCAGCTCAGACAAGATGGAGAGAGCAACAGAGCTCCCATCTTGGAAACTGATGTAGAGATAAGGAATTCCACCAAAGACCAACATAGAAGTGAGAGCAATAATAATAATTAATCTTCTTAATCAGGTAATCTTTTCACAGCAAGCAGAGCTGTTAGTGACTTTAGCCCTATGTGTTACTCCATAACACACAAACTATTTAACTCAATGGAAAGACACCTTTTCCTTTAGTGGGCTTTGGATCAGAAACTCTTGCAGATGAGCATTTCAATGTAGCTATCACTCCTAGCATTTACTGAATGGCTGGCAGGAATGTGCTTCAGTGAGAGTTGCCCATTAGTGGATTGCCGTGATTTTTTGTTCAGGGCTCTTCTTTGAGACCAGCACTCAGGACTTGCATAGTTCTGCTTTTTCTCACTGACAAGGAGGCTGTCAAGTTTACCAGAGCACCATGCAAAATCTTCCAGTGCAGATAGTTTAGCTGATACGTAGTCAGCACAACGGTGCTCCTGACTTTGTCGCTCTCCCCAGGGACAGTCTTGCAAACCAAAGCCATTTGTGTTAATGTTCGCAGCAAGCGAATAAAATGGGCCACGAACACCATCAAAACAAATCTGCTGTTTATATTTGAATGACTGTTTGGTCATGCTCTAATAGCAATAATCATCAGCACTAGCAGCGGGGAGCCAGCATGCGCGTTAACTGCATTACATTTTCATTTGACATGAGTAATTGTAACATTCGGTGAAGTTGTTCTAATAGTTATGATACACTTGTTGGTCCACGAGGTGGGAAGTGGTGGAGGGCCAAATTAAGGTAGTTTGCCTGACCCTCACTAACAAATTGCCTCACTCTCGACCCATAATGCAGGAGAAGTACTTTGATTGTTGCTGATTATTTTTAAACTGTATTTAAGGCACATTGGCAATTTCCTCTTCTGCACGAGTACATATAATTGGAGATGGGCCCAGCCAGGAGTCTGGTGTCTGAGTGCTGGATGCAATGGCTGGATCTCGTTTACAGTTCTTCATCTTTGTTCCCAGACCACATGAACCCCACTGTATCAAGCCACTCTTGTGTTTTACAGAGGAAAAGCAAGAATCAATTATATTAAACAAAAAAAATTCTCAGCTAATAAACAGGCCAAGCCAGTCTCCGCTCTAGTAATGCTGTATCAGGTCTCCTTGCATCTTGCCCTGGACTAAAAGTGGAGAGAGGGGCTCCTGACTGTAAAACTGGGTGTTCAGTCAGGGATCTGAGCTCCACCAAGTTTCGGATGAGAATAGCCAGACACTTAAACTGAGAGGCTCAAGCTGAAGGTTGAGCCTTGAGGCTCTGTTTCAAACCCTCAGCACTGGAATGTTTTCTTTCTTATTCTGTAAATTAAAAAAAAAAAAAAAAAGAAAAATAATTGAAAACTGTTGAGACTTCAAAAGCAGCATCTTTGCACGTCTGCAGGAGATGCACTCAGGCTGCACAAGTCTCTGCCTCCGTACCCTCCCTCCAGCCTCCCACTACTCTTGGCCAGCGTGCCACTCGCCATCCCCCTGGGTTGACCCCCCTACTCAGCGCCCTGCCGTGATTGCTCACGTTCACAGCAGGGTCTAAACGAAGTAGAATGAGGCTCCGATTACAGTTTTAACGAGGATGAAAATCCCGATTCCCATCTCGTGCTGAGTTCCCAGCTGTAGGAATTTATCAGATTGTTACAGCCGGGCGGACGCCTGCTCCTGGCTCTGCTGTGGCCTCTGCTGGGCAGTGCCTGCTGGCTCTGCTACAGATAACCCAGTGCTCTTTGCTCAGCCAGGCCAAGCTGCTTTCTCAGTCAGCAGCAAGCAGTCATTTTGTTCACTCACCTGCTCGCATTAGTGTAGTGTAATGATTTCCTAATTGCTTCTATTAAGCACATCCCCAAACAGCTACCTGTCCACCTGCTAGATTGCGCCAAGCGTCTTGTGGGACTAAGAACAGAGCTCTGAAAAGCCTCTCTCACAGGGTCTCCATGGATCCAACTTTTGTTTCCAGTCAGGGATGAAGCCAAACTCTTTATGCAAGTCTTTGCCTAAATCTTTTCTAGGTTCTGTGCAGGTATATAACCTGAGCTAGCCCCAGCCAGCCTGTCCCCTCCCTCCAGCTCTGCCCTCTGGCAGTCCAGACCCACCCAAAGCATCCCTGTGCTCTGCAGGACTCAGATGTACGCTGCACCCAGCTAGTCTCCACCTGCCATTAGACCACCTCGGTCTGAGCAGTTCCTGCTTGCTCCCTCTGTCCTCCTCTCAGGCTGAGCCTGTACGCTCTCAGCTCATGTCAGTCCTTTCTGCTCTCCTCCATCTTCCATGCCATTTTGTCTCATGCACATTGCTTCCACGTGCTTCATAACGTGCACACCTAGTTGGTCTCGAGTGTACCCAGTGCAATGCAGCCTTGAATCAGCCCAAGCCTGCTGAACCTAGCACAGAGGGGAAAGCAGGGGAAAAAGGGGAAAAAAGATAAGTGAAATGAAGAAGGAAGAATGCAGTTGGGAGTTGGCACAGGTGCTTGCCATGTAGGGCCAGGCGGCATTTTCAGACGGCAGCAGCACGTGGTGAACATCACTTTGCATATGAAAATCTAGTTAAGCTAACGAGGTCCTTAATTAGGGCTTTTATTATCTTTTAATTCTTTGCTTAAAGGAAAGTGATTACAAAGCTCATCTTTATGATACAGCAAACTAATCTTTCATTTCTGAAGTGTTTCCTTTCCTTCCCTTGCCACAGTAATGTGGAAGGGGAGAGAGAGAAAAAGGATGGGAAGGGGGGGGTGGTTCGCATAGGGAAACAAAGCCCTGAAAAGGAGACCATGGAGCAGAGCGCTTGAACCTGTATGCTCTGGCAATAACATTTCAATGTGGACAAGAAAAAACCTCAGGACCTCTTGACTCTGTAGCTGGGAATGAGCAGACGAGATAAAATATTAAAAAAAACCACAGTGGCATAAAAGGAAGCAGGAGGATGTGGACTCTTGCCATGGGATCTGCACACCTCTGTCCCCAGGACAGAGCTTGCTGCTCATCGTCACCACCAGCAGTGACTCACCACCTTGCTCACATGGCCACACCAAGCGTGCTTTCTGCATTACAGTTCTATAGGATGATTTGTAGAAGGGACTTCCATAAAGGCCCTGTATGTATCAAAACAGAGTACTTGGGGCTGCAGGGCTCATGTCTGCTTTTCTCTTAGGTGCCACAAAACTACAGAGCATATAAAAGTGTAGGATTGATAGAGATGACAAGACATAACCACACCTTGAAAAGGTCTGCCAGGGCCCTCTCCTGCCCTGCACCCCTCGCCCCCACCTTTGCCAGCCCAGGGCTCCCCACACACGGTATCCCAGTGTATTTCAGTCCTAACAATTGCTACCCTTGATGTCCTTATAGGTTTCCTACAGGTCTGCTAATTTTATCCTGTCTGGTTAAATCCACTGACATACCAGTACTGGGGCTTCATGTAGAGAGTAGTTAATCCTCTCAGTCTTGACTTATTGCACATCTTGTTATCACAGTCCTGGGAGTCTGACAAACAGATACCACATTTTCTGACTTCTGTGTTACGGAAATTTGTTGAAAGCCGTGAGATTCATGTTGCTTATGAACACTGCCAACTTTAAACCTTGGTTGCTGCTTCCCTTCACCTGCCTCTAGAGGCATGATACATTATGGCCTAAAGCCATATCACCTAGTATCAGGATAATGATAAATCTCACCAACCCGAAGAGTATAAGGTGGGGTCAGTTGCCTGAAAATGAAAAGCTCAAGAACCTCCTGATGGGAACTCCATGGAGGCAAGTTCTGTGAGCCAGGATTGATCGGGTGCTCTGCTGCAGTGTGACTCCTCATGCCGACAGAGGAGTAATCCTTCAGATAGCATATCAAAATGCGGTGCCGATCATTTGTTGCCATTAGAGATCATATGATATTTCCCATATAAGCAGGGATGTTAACATCAATGTCTTCACCAAATTACAATACAAATGATTATGGGCTGCTTTCTGAATTCCTCCTCTTTGCAATTAGAATTTTCTCTTCCCCCTGTTTTTCTCTAAACTGCTTCAGCACCACTTCACCCCACACCACAGATAGCCGTATCTCGGATTTTGCTGTGATCTTTATACGTTTTGAATAGATCAGAAACCCCAGTACAGTGAATCCTAATGCTAGCCACTTTTTATTGCTGTGATAGCAGTGTTTGGCGTGCAATTTTTAATCCAATTACAATCCAAATAAAAATAAGGGAAATTTTTAAACTTTCAACTTTCAGCTAGGAACATAGCTGTGCATTAGACACTGGGCATCAAACAGCGGTTTGTGCCTTTGAAATCTCCACTGGTAAAAGAACATCAGCCTTACCTATGAAGTTGTAGATGATGCTAAAGACAAATGGGCTGATTTTGCAAGGTGCTTACTGTCTGCATTTCCCATTCGAGCTAATGCTTAGTATCTGTGAAAATTAGGCAAAAAAAATTTTAAAACCACTTCAAAGTGCTTTGTAGTCTCTTTCCTCAGTATCTTTCATATTTATCTAGATTGAAGGAAGTTTAGAGGAACAAATAAAATTACTAGCACTTCTTTGTCAACCTGGGAATAGTTTCTGTCTGTTCTGCTTGGAAATCTCAGTCTAAACAGGTAAGATGTGCATGTATTATGGGTTTTCAGAAAAATTCATTATGATATTATTATGATATTTTTAAGCTGGTGGATTAGTGTCAGTGGTTTTAACTGTTTATTTCACTGTCCATATTAATCTCCCCAATACCAGGTAGCTTAATATTCCAGTAATACCTTAAGGGCGTATTGACCCTAGTTAGAATTTTAATGAATAACCGAATACAGTTTATAATTTACATAAATCTCTATAGATCTAATTTACACTGTAAGGTGGACATCCTGCTGTTGCATTTCTTTTATCTGAAATGCATTTAAGCTGTCTTTGCCCAACCTCTGGCCACAAAGTGGTGTTTTAGACCACAGGTATTTTATGTACTGGATCAGCATCTCTTCCTGCCTTCCTGCAACATTTGCCAAAGTCTTTCTTTGTTTTAACTTTCTGTACCCAAATTAAAACATCATCCATTAAAAGTCTGACACCTTGTAATCCCTCAAAGATCTGCGTAATTACTCTTTGTAATACCTCGGGAGCAGAACTTGTACCAAATGGCCTTTGCTTAAATTCACTGTACAATATCCAAATGATGCATTAAAAGTCACTAGCTTAGAGGCTGAACTATTTTTTTTTCTTCCAAAACTGCATGTGTTACATCTAACATTTAGACTATTTTTGGTTTTCTGCTAAAATCTTAATCGTCCTTTCTTTAGTGATTTTGATCAGATGCTATGCAGGCTTTATGGCTTCATTTCAGTTATGTGAATCAATATACATCCATAGCATATTTGACTTCTTAGTTACAACCATGTAATTCTTTCAACTTTAAATTGTCCTTCTGTACCAATAAATGCTTGCTTTTTTTTTTTTTTTTTTCTGATGATCAAATTCAGTTTTCCTACTCATTAGGGAAAACAGTACTGTTTTTCTGGGTGGGCCTCACATGAGAATGACTAGTTTATCTTGGAGAGGTTTGATTTTGTGTAGTTTGTTTAGGATTCTGTAGTGCTTACAAGACATCACTTTTTACTAACAGGGGCTATGTCATTTTCAAGTCACGGAATTTTCCTAGAACACGTTGTAATTACCCAATTTAAAAGAATGCAGCCATGCCATTAATGTTTAGCTGTGTTTGCCTGTCTGAGCCATTTATTTCGCACTCTCTCTGCCTACAAAAATCTATTTGCCATTGCCTTTCTGTTCTCTAAATGTGAAGACTATTTAATGTATGTGCTGGGCAGCTTTGAAAATTATTTGTTTTCTTTGCATTTATAGTGTGTTTGACCAAATTCTAGGGTCTATCTTGGCTTGTATACTCAACCCTGTTGTGTGGCTAGGGGGTTTGTGATTATCAGAGAAACTCTTAACTCTCTTCTGGATTCTTTTTTGGATTCCCTTCATCACCAGCTTTCTCTTTTTGAAATGATGCAACATGAACACTCATTTATCACTGAGTCATACGGAGCCCAACTGTGCATTTCACTGCCTTTTAAAATGCCTCTGTTCCTGGGTTAAGATTATATAGCCTCTTCTTCAAAGGTTTGCATCCATCTGGGGTCTGATCCAACGCCCCCAAAAGCCTGTGGAATCATTCTAGTTGCCTTCAATGTGCTTTAGATAAGGCTTCGGTCATTTTGTCCTGAGGGTGTGAATTTCTCTTTCATTTAAGGGTTGTGGAGCTCTTCAAATTCATGTGACTGAGCTTAAATTTCTATCCAGTCCCCCGTGCATCAGCTAGATCACATTACCCATGGTTGCAATGTTTCTAAATGATCACATTTTGTATAGTAGCAGCTTCTCCCTCTCATATTCAGAGCTTGAGCCAAATCCTCCCCAGTTGCTTCTCCTCCCATGCAAAAGCAGTGCATGCCAACAAACACCACCAAGTCCACTGTGTATGGTACTGCGGCTTTTTAAGTGCCTTCTCTGCAGCTTATTGGGGCTGGGCAACTGTTCAAACTCTTCCTGATGCTCTCTTCTCTGTTCAGATTTCTTGACAATTCCAAGAATTTTGGGGACAATAAACACTCCACTTCCGGCTATAAATAGTGTTGGGGTTTAGTAGGTATTATGGAAAAGAGGCATGATGCTGTTATGGAAAGAAAGATTGCTGATAGGCACATGGTCACACTCAGGTTCCTGGAAACATCTGAGTGATGCTGGGCAGGCTCGGAGTCTTAATACACATACCTATCTGGTCGGTCCTGAGCTAGTATAATGTCCCCTCAGCTCCAGAAGCTAGGCCTGAAACTAAACACCTCCAGGATGAGATGTAGTGACGAGCCTGGGGTTGGTCCAAGCCTAGCTATAGGCCATAAAGATACACCATCTTCAGATAAGAAACAGGGCAAAAAGCTGAAAGTTGCAAGCTAGCCTTCCTGGCTGCTGTGAAAGAGGGAAGATGAAACACAGGAAAAAAGAATTAACTATGAGGCATCCATCAAAGTCCTTCTCGAGGTGAATAATTACACTCTCTGTTAATTACACGTAGTACCATAGCTTGGCTTTCATGATATATGTCAGGTTTTATTGCTCTTGTTGTCAGTTTCTGGATGTCATAACTCTGCTCCTCAGCAGTCTGTCATCAGAAAGAGCTACAGTAAATGAATTCTGTAAAAAAGCATTGGCTAATGTTTGTTTCCCCTGGAATGGTAGTGCAATAGGGCAGCTGGAGCTCCTGCACCAAGCTCTCCCAGCAGGATGATGCTCAGAGCTGGTTTAGTTCAGCACCTTCTATAGAAGCCCTGGCGTGACACCTGGAGCCGGAGTAATGCTTGCTGCAGCAGGCAGGGAGGTGTTTCTTTGTACAAGGTTTATCTTGCTGCCTCTAATCTCAATCCCAAACATGAGAGGCCACTGTTGCTACCTAGCTCTCCCGTCCCTGAGGAGTACCTTCAGCTGCACTAGCAGGATTTTAAAGGTCTTCTTAGTCTGGTGTGGGATCTCATGACCTTCCCCCTCCCTGCATACTGACAAGGCTTATTTTCAGTGCTCTGCTTACTTTTCTTTCCGAAACATTTCTTGGGTGATTTTTGTTTATGATTATGGAATCCCCAGAAATAAGCAATGAAAAAATGTGTGTGCTTATAAAAGTCCTGTCAGCTTGAACTCATCCAATCAGGGAGAATTACCAGTACTATTTGACTTTGCTTTGTCATACCAAATGATTTGCTAGCCAGCTTTTGAAGAGCATATGAGTTCATGAAAGAGTTATGGTTGGACGTTATGGTTTAACTTATTCAAAGACAAGTGGGTGAGGATGCTGTCATTTTGTCCCTTTCTTTGCCAAAAATAAATACATTTCACTTCATATTGGAAATTTTTAATTTGCTTTAGTCATGGGGAAAAGTTTTATGTTTACTCTGCAGGCTGAAATACGTTCTCATCAATTTTGTTTTGAATATGTTTGTATAAGGAACAAATTAATCAAAAATGTCTATGTGCCAAAATTTCATGGTTGCCAAATTTTTGCTGCAAATAATTTATCTGGCTCTGGTAATCAGAACGAATAAGAAAGAGCAAAAATTCTCACACTAGGTTTCCGTCTCTGGTTCTTTTGTGCCATGCCCTTGGTCGTGGTTAGTATTTGCAGGCTTGAAAATGTTTACTGTATTGATGTATAGAATCATAGAATGGTCCCCTGTGCAATAACAGATAGTTATCTTCTGCTTTTTCGTGGGAGTCTCAAAAAACTCAGAGGCTAAATACAGGGGTCAAACCATCCAAATGAAATACCTGGTTTAGGATGGGACGAAATGTTGTGTGGACCTGTGACCTTTCTCCGTAGGTTATAATGGGAGCTTATGATGCAAGTCTGTCTCATAGGTAAGACATTAGGTTGGATGAATCCCACTCTGTGTGGTGAGTGTCTATGGCTACACAGGAAATCTCTGGCGGAGCAAGGAAATCAAACTGTTTCAGAGGCCCCAGGCGAATCACAGGATCTTCTTTCTTCTGTGTCATTTCAGCCATTCTTCTCTCTCACAGATACCAAAATACATAGATGCTGATGCAAGCCAGCTAGCAACCCGAGCATAACAGTGCTCACACTACAAGTAAGCCAAAAATAAGCACTCTGGCACAGCAGAGATGCACTGATACAGAGGATTAAAGCCAAGAAGCATCATGGTTTCTGAAGGAAGTTTGGGATGATACTGGTCTTACTGGCCATGCCATTAACAGGAAATTGGACTGGAGACCTCAGGAGGTCCCTTCCTATTTGTATGTTTCTCTAAGTCTCTGATCTCCTGTTTATTCTCTGGTCTGGTCCCAGATTAGATTCTCTAGCCACTGAAGCTTAGCTCGTTTGCTTAGCTTGCACAGACCAGGTGCTGTAGCTCTTTCCCACCAGCCATGTGGTTCAGAGCTCAGATACTTAAGATCACTATGAAGTATATGGTGATATTTCATATCACTATGAAGCAAACACATGGTTCAGACACTGAAGGTCACTGTTCTTGGTGGCTGTGAAACCTTGAAGCCAGCTATGTCCACCCTGATTAATTGCCTCTAACGTACTGGTATTTAAACATAGTGGAAACATACTGGAGCACCACAGAGAAATGTTAGGGAATGGTTGTACTTCAGGTATTCAGGGAGGCAGCAAGTAGATGGGAGCAACCTTCAGAGTTGCTCTTGCTGGTAAGAAGGGACTGGGTATAGCAGCTCAGAAGCTCTCCTTTCTACAGGTGCTGTCTGAAAAAAGAGGTTTGTGCAGGGCAGGCCAGGGCATTGCTTCCTACAGGCTTCAAACACTTCCCTTTGAATTGTCTCCTCAGAAGCTAGCCATGACAGCAAGCCAGCAAGCTCAGCCTTGGCCCTCCCAGCTCACAATGCCTGTGGAGAGGATGGGGGAGGGGGAGAAGTTGCCCCTTCCCTCCTTCCTTGCCTTCCTTGCCCTTCAGGGTGGGCTGAGGGGAGGAACAGGGTGGCTGTTCCAGCCTGGCTCACATCCACCTGGATCTCACCCATGGCTATCATTGTGTTTTTAGGCTGCTTGGCAGTGGTTTGGTTTCCTTTGGAAACCAAAATCTCTTCAAATTTAGCAGTAATAATTGCCTAAAAGTGCTTTTAACTGAGCTAAAACCACACACGGTTCCCTAAACAGTGGATGTGATGCACTCCCATTTGTTCTGTGGTTGGATTTCCCATTGTCAGGAAAAGCTCCAGAGAAGATTCTCACTTGGCTAAGACAGTCATAACAGCACTGACCCTTGGGGCTTTTCTGATGTCTATCAAGTCACTGTCTTTACTTTTTGGGAAGGGGAGGCAATAACTGGGTCTCTGTCCTTTTCACTACATTTCTGAAGTATGCAGGGATGTAGTAGCTGAGAGACCATGGTTTCTATGTCAGAACTAAGTGAAGTTGTCTCCTATCTGCTATCTCAGGTGACAGTGGGTTCAGCTATGCTCTGCCTTTTTGTCTAACTGCAATAAAATCATATAGAGTCAGATGCATAAAGGCTGGTGCACCCTGAAGAGCCCGTGAACACTTTGGGAGTCTGAGCTTTTGTCTCTTTTTCAGTTCCCCATCACTAAAAATTGAGTCCCTGGCTGTGTCTTACAACTCAGGGCTGTTCTGGTAGCTTCCAGGCTCAGCTGTGGCCCCAGGGACAATCCCTGTGACCACCGAAATATTTTTTCTACCAGTATGTAATACTGTAAGGTGTATTTACCCCATTCAGCCTCCCAGGTAAACTGCCTTAGCAGAATTTGCTGTCCTGGTTGTCAAGAAGTTGGAACGGTTTCCTATAGAAAATCAGTGGTGTTTGGAGATGACTGGAAAAAAAAAAACTAATGCCAAATTTAAGTGATCTTAACGAAGCCCTTACATAGATATTTGTTGTATTTGTTATATCTCCCTGCGAAAACTTGGTGTGTGGGGGAGTGATTTAATTCAATTACTTCAAGATTGTACTTAAAAGTGTTCCCTTAAGATCTCAGCATGTCTCTTAACCCACCAACATACTCGAGGACAGTTTGCACAATAGAAATCAGAGATCTCAAATTCAAGTTAAGTCCCACAGAGTCTCTTGCTTTACTTAAATCAGCTTATGCCTTCTCTCTAGGACTATGTTGCTCAGATGCTTGGGGCTTTATAAGAACAAGTGTTAACGGCTTTAAGTCATAATAAAAATTTTAGTTTTCTCTGATAAATAGTATCTTTGAATTGATGCCAATATAATTCTTGCTATGACAAAATCTCTCACCAGAGCTCAGAAGACATAGTTCTAGCGATTTCAGCCTGCAAAGCAGTGCCAGCAAACACACATTTCAGGAAATACACCTAAAGCATTTCTTCCTTCTTTGATTGCATCTCTCAAACATCATTTGCAGTGGCAAGCAAGGTTGATGCCAGCATTCAAAGTGCTTTTACCTGAACATTTTCAGAGAGTCTTAAAAATAGAACTGAAAGGTTCCTAAAAACATCACAAGCCCTTCTCTCTAACTTGAAGCAGAATCACCTGTACATCTGTCACTCCTGCCATACAATTTGTTTTGAAAGATGTCCAGTAATGCAAACTCCATGCCCTCCCCAAGCAGACTTTCCAGTACTTTGCTGTGCTTTACCAATAGAGCTTTTATTCTGCTTACTAGCTAACATGCATCTTTCTTTCTGAAATTCAAACCAGTTACTCCTTGCTCTGTCTGCATTGGACACGAACAATAATTTATTCCTTTACCCTTTGTAAACAAGCTCTTATATATGTGAAGATTCTTATGTCTTCCCCAGTCTTCCCTTCTGCTGGCTGATTAGACCAACTTCTTTCAGTTTACTCCTGAAAGAGGAGTTTTCTAGAGTTGTAATTATTCTTTTTTGCCCTCCTCTAGGCCTTCTTATCTTGGGTCTACATCTTTCTCAAAGAGTCATGCCCAGAACAGGATACAGTATCCCAGCTGCAGCCGCCTAATGCTTGGTTGAGTGGAAAGATAATATAATGAGTCCAGATTCCTATGTCTACATGATATTAGCTTTTTTCACAATGTTATAATGCTGCTGATATAAGTCCAGCTGGCAGATCACTGTGTTCTGCCCACCTCAGATGATTTTCTTTCTGAATAACTTCTGAGTAATTAGTTGTTCCCTTATCTTGTGTCCATGCAGTTATTTATTCATGTTAAAGTCTTTAATTGATCTTAGTTTAATTAATTCAATTTTTAAGAGCGCTTCCCCGCTTTGTAAAGATCCTTTTAAATTCTAATGTTAGCTTTCAGCATTCTTGCGGTCTTCCTAGCAAGGTGTCATCTGCATGATTTATAAGCCAGATCTCCACTCCACACCATTGTTCAGATTGAGGACAGTGTTCAGCATATGTGTCCAGGGAAAGACCCCTTGGGAATCTCACTTGGTGCAGCTTCCCTTTTTGACAGAAACCACTGAGAGCTGCCCTCTGAGAAAGGCTGTGCCACTAGTTTTACACCTACCCTTGAGTTGTTACTAGTCCCTGTTTTCTGAGACTGCTGAAGAGAGTATCACAGACACTGATGTCACAAATCCTACTAAGAGTCAAGATATATGGCATCTATTGCTTGTCACCTTTGCCCAAGGCCCATTACTGTCACACAAAGAAATTAAATTGGCTTGACACAATTTCTTTCTGACAATTCAACAGGGTCTGTTACTCATCTCTTCGTACTTATCCTTTTAGCTTCTTACATATAGTTCGATTATTTGTTTCAATATTTTTTCTTGGGATGGAAGTTAAACTGAGTGGTCTGTAATTCTCTAGCATAATTTTTTAAAGCTAGACACCATGTTTCCCCTTTCTAGACTTCTAAAATCTTTTATTTTCTCTATGATTCATGTTCTCCACGAACTGAAATTGCTTCAGCCAGTTCTCTAAGTATTCAAAGGAAGAAGTTCACCAGAACCAGCCAGCTTGAAAACCTATTCCTCTGGGTTTTTTCTTGGCTTTCATAGCCTGAGTTTTCATGCCGTTGACATTAATAGCATAGTGTTAGACATTTGTACTTGACCTTCTTAATGAATTGGCCTCCAAAAATTATTCAGTCTTTAGACTGTCATCTGTCCTTTTCAGTTAACACTTTTCTCTCTCTTCTTCTCTCTGCTAGTGAACAGAGGATTCTTTCTTCTTACATTCTGACTGCTGCCCTGCCTTCTTTTTCCCCGCTTTACTAACCTGGCCTACAGTCTGTGTGCTCCCATCGTAACATCCCAGTCACAAGCTCAAGAAAGTGCTCGTGATGATTAGTCAAGATGGTTTCCTGTTTCCTTCTGTCCTGCCTTCCCACCTGCTGCAGCAGGACGCTTTGCGCTGGGTCTCTCAAGATTGTTTTGACAAATTGCCTTTCTTCTTTCTCCTTTAGCCTCACCTCCCATGAGAGCCTACCTGCCTGTTTTCCGAGTGCATTGCAGACTGCCTCACTGAAGCTCCTTGTTTGTTTTCACATTGCTGTTTAACTTCTTACTCTTGGCATGGATTTTGAACTCTCTCATTCCTTGTTGACTTTCACAGAAGTTGCCTTCTGCTTTCATAATCCCAGTTTATAATCCTTTGGTTGCAGTTATTAAAGCAAACTTGTATCACCAAAGAGATTGTGGAGATTGCATCTTTGGGGCTGCAGCTCTTCCTCCTCCAGTGCTTTCGCTGTCATAGTTACATCTCCCTTTCACTTCTTCCTTTTCCTCCTTGTCTCTCTCCCAGTGAATGTATGTACAACAGCAACGCTTTTAAGCGCTGGCTGAGCTGCAAAGGCAGAGGATCTGAGCTGCTGCGTAACTGCCCTTCTCCCACTGGGTCACTGGTTAGCAGTTTTGTTTACTTGGGCTTTTGAATTCCTTTGGGCTTGCCTCACATTGCATGAACTTCATGGATGCTTTGCGTTTGCTTTTTCTCATTTAATGCTCATTGAAGTTGAACAGCCCACTTCTTGCAGCTCTGCTTTGATTTACGTATCGGTACCAGTAACAACCTGATTGTGCTATCTTTTCGTGTCAAATCCGGTCACTCCTGCAATTGATGCAAGTCCACATTAAGATCTCTTCTCTAACAGAAGTGGCTTCTCAAGTGTCTTCACTTTTACATTTTTCATTTGATTTATTTTTTGAATATCCAGGTTTGCTGCCACAACTGTGTAAAAGGAGGAAATTGCAAAGGCACAAAATATAACCAGTACCTATTTTTGTTTCTGTACTGGTTTATACGGAAACTCTTCCTACATTCCAATCTTAAAGTTAGTTGTGTTACAATGCAAATTTTAACATGTGTTTACTTCTGTAAAATAATTTGTCGTTTGTAGTTTTCTGCATATGGTAAATAATTTGTGCAAGGGCTCTAGTGAATGAATTCTTTTAAGTGAAGTTATTCTGAATTGACTGTAGCTATTCTGTAGTTAAAGTTTCAACTGGAGTTTACCTGATTTTGAACAGATGTTTGGCTTACGAGACAGATAAACAAAGGAATAAAACCCTACCCAAAAGACAGACCATGTGAAGCCTTGACTAAAAGGATTTTACCTAGTATGAAATGAAGAGGATGCACTGGGTTCTTGGCTATAGCTGCCTAAAGGTGGAGTTTATGTCCTTTTATTTACTTTGCCACTTCACAGCACAAGGACACACACACCAAAAAATATATTAAAAAAAAAAAAAAGAACTGAGACAAAAGAGAGATTAAAACTACTTTAGTAGACTCATCTTGTTGAAATCTAATGCACAAGAGCACTGAAAATTAGTTGATTGAACTCTAATTTTAAAAGTCACTGACATTATAAAAAAATGTCAGAGGGCATGTCGTTAGAAACAGGCTTAAAATAGGATGTCAGATGACTGCTGAAGACCGAATTCTTTTTTTTTTGTTTCTATTCTTAATTTGTTTAGTAGTTTGCAAATACTGAAACTACAATGCAATTGTAAAAGAGGATTTATGGGCAAAAATTCCTGCCTCCCCCTCAGATGACCTGCATATAAATGGCAATACAACAAGGAAACAATGCCCCCCCTCAGGAGGAGCTCAACTGAGCCCCAAGAGCAAGAGAGAAAAGGAGCTCTACCACCAGCTCTCTCTCTTCCCTTTAATTGCATCATCCTTTGTTCTGGACAGTGCTTTTAGTAGAAACAATGTAATGGTGATGACTTTCTTGTCTGATGCTGATAAGAAATAAGTCTGCCAGAAAAGCTCTGTGTTGATATAGACAAACCAAGGAGACTGATTGTTTCGTTTTCTGTTTCAGAAACATGCCCTTAGTTTGTAGGTGATTGCGTATTTTGGATTTCGTTAAAACAAGTTTTCTGTAGTGAAAATGCAAATGGAAATGCCCTCTGCTGTTTTGGAGAACAGGACATGAATTGTGGCCAGTGTTCAGAAGCTGTTACAAATGCATTGATGTAGTAAGGAATGCTCATTAGGTCTTGGTGTGTCTCCTTCAAATAGGAACGAGCTGAGATTGGGAGCAAGAAGAGGGCAGATGGACAGCCACGCATACAGCTAATAAATATTTTCTTCAGAGAAGGAAAAAGGAAAGAGAAATATCTTCTAACAGAAGAACAAATATGTCAGGAATTAATACCGAGTCATGCTGCACATCCTAAAAGGCTCAGGTTGCAGATCATGCCCATCCCATCTCTTGAACAGTTGAAATTCTCAAGAAGCAGATCCTGAACATTTGCAGTTTGTGGTCTGATGCTTTAAGGTGCATTGAAGTTTGTGAGTATTCATCTTAAAATTCCAGACTGCAAGGTGCAGAGCTGTAGGAGCTTCTTATGACCATCTCAAGTCTCTCTGCATTAGGACAGAGGCAGGACATTTTAAGTCAACAGAATTGCTGTCATCCTTACTCACAAGCCAGAGCCTTCAGGGAGAATTAAGAATCAGAAGAAGCCTGGTCACAGGGAGGAGCAAAAATGTATTTTGTAATAGTGGAGGTTGTATTTTTTCAATCGTGAAACCAGGTAGGGGAAGGAAATTTAGTTGCTCAAAAGAAAAAAAAGAAACAGTTTTGTTTCATGTATATGAGCTGGGACTCTTGGCTCGTCCCAAAAATGTCTCCAAGTGATAAGCAGAGTCAGAATACAGTTGAAAATGCTTTTGAATATTCCTATAGATTTTTCAGTTTCTCATGCCAGCCAAACCAAAGAGTGATTGACTGGAGAAACCTCAGTAGAACCTGCAAGTTTTCTCTAGCATGTGTTTCTGGAAGGGTAAGTGGCAATTTCTAGCCTTCACTTGCAGTTCTGGAGGTCTAGGGGAATGATGGGCTTGAGCTTTGTTAGACTTCAGGGTTGGAGCCAGCGCTGGAGTCTGAGCTGCTCCTGGGGGCTTGGATCAGCTGAACTTCACCAGGGCACAGGGGTGACAGGGAGTGAGAGGCAGAGAAAAAGCGTAAGTGTGCCGGGAGGGCTAGGGAAGCCACAATACAACAAGCCTGTTCGGATCAAGGGAAACTGAATTGCACATGGGCCCAGCACGTGAGGCACAAATATAGCAGCCTGGTGAGTGCCCAGCTGGGGCAAGCTTTATTTTGCCTTTTAAAGGAATGCTGTCAATTCCTATTTGGCTGACAAATTTTTGCTTTGTTTAAAAAAGGAAAAGGGGAAAAAAAAAAAAAAAAGAAAGGATGGTGATTGGGTTTTTTCCCCCCACACACAGTCCAAGAGCAAATAATTCCCATTAAGTAGTTCATTTCTATAAAAGTTCCAGTGCAAAGGTTTGTCTTAAACCAAAATCTGCTCCCCTGTCAGCTGATACTCACATTCACTGGAGAGAAAAAGGGAAGTGGCTGCATTGATTTTCATTGTTCAAGCTGAGAGGAGTGCAGAAAGCTAACAGAGAGAGGGTAAAAGATGAGACACATTTGAGAATAGTCCTCCTGACAATAATCTGAGTTGTTTGCAATATGAATAAAGGGGTCTGTTCCTTTAAAAACATTGTTGCTTTTTAAGTGGCTATTCCTGCTGTAAACAAACATTGGAAAGCGCCTGTGGAATTAAATGTATTTCAATTAAGGAACTCAAAGGAAATAGGTTTTTACCTACAGCAGAGTATGGAAATGAAGGTGGGAATGTAAAGCATTTTACTAAGCAAGATGTAAGTTTCTTTGAGTAAACAGGGAAGTAACAGCTGTGAAAGGGTTTCTTTCTCTTTTTGACTGTTTACTAAGGCATAATTGTTTGGGTACAAACAATCAATCAATTTTCAAGTGTAAGGAAAGGGTCTGAGCATCCACTTCATCAAACTAGACCAGTACATTACTAACATGCCAGGTTAAATTGTCCAGAGGAGGGAAGGATGTCAAAACTTCATGCTTTCCATGGATTTGTTTTCCTGCAGACAATGATTTTTTGAAGGCCTGGTTGTGGTTGTTAAAAGTGCATCTTTCAGAAACAGATAGTTGTTGCCCACCAGGCAGCAGAATTAAGTGTATCTTTTGGAACATGCAGCAGGGTGTTTAGTAAGTCAGCACTTACTTTCTCAAATCTCATACATTATATCCGCTCTCCTTGTCCTGTATTTATGTATTGGCTGTTAGATGCCTAGAAGAGGGGTTTAAGTGCAGCACCCAGTGGTTTCTGTACCCATACACACACGTAAGTTGTATAAAGTTCATGAATTCTTGCTGGCATCAGAGCTGCGCGTGACTCAAGCTACGTGTGTGCATAGCTATTTACAGATGCAAGTCACAGTGATCGTTAAGTTCAAATTAATGAAGCCTGTGCAAGGTTTAATTTCTTTATGTGGGGCCCATATTTCTGCTGGTACTTTGTGCAAGCTAATTCATAAGCAGCTTAAGGACCCTGGTTGTCCCCATCATCTTTCCACTCTGGGTATATTTGGATTTCTGCCCGTTGACTGCACTGCTCCCTTGCCCTGCAAGCTTGCAGCCTGGGCAGCCCAAGTAGGGCCCTGCTTCTACTAGGGATCTTCCCTGTGTATGGGAACGAATTGCCAAAAAAACAGTCTCTGCAAGGACAGACAGGGGATACACAGCTCTTTGCCACATTATGTTCTTCTCCACTACAGTAAATGCACTTGATTTCTGTCTTTCTAATGTTTTTCTAAAAAGATTTGTTAATTGGCTGCACACAGATATTTGAAAACAGCAATCAATATGAGAAAATGGAAGATTTATAACTTGCAGAGATGGATATTTCTATTTTTATTTTTTTTTCCCTTTGGTGGGGAGATGCTTTTGTAGGAACAAACTAAGTGGCTGTATGGTATTTTATATTGAATCCAGTGCAAACATGAGTTTTATGCAAATAGCAAAAATACTAGGTTCTACATATAATTGGGGCCAAAACTTTAACCTCTAGAAATAAAAAAAAAAAAAAAAGAGCCAAAGTAATGGAAAGTCTAATCTGCTTTAGTACAGCACAGGGAGAATTTTCTGTTTTCTGTATGCAGCAATTTGCTACTTCCAGAGCAAGTGGAAAGTGTTTTGATAATTTTCCACGTCTTCAATGGAAAAGAGTCTGGTTTTTAGAAGATTTTTGTTTTGTCTAAAACCAGAAAAACTCCTCGATTGTGTCATTTCAGTTTTTGGGAGGTTTTCCAGCTAGCATTGGCTACCAGAATACCAACTACTATGTGCTTAGTTTATTACAGCTAAATGCATTGGCTGTTTATGACTTTCTGACTTGCACCTTATTTTCTGCAACTGCTGCCTATGCATATGTTTTCAAAGAGATTTGAATTTTGAGTCATTTAGGGAGATTTTAAAACCCTCGTTTTTGGTGGGGGCTTGTTTTGCTTTGTTTTCTCAAGTGAAAGAAGCTAAGGAAACATTTAGTTTGGCAAAGGTTCAGTCTGGCATTGCCTAACTCTTTGAATTACAGGTCCAAATTCTTCAAATTGCAATGAGGAGGAGGGAAGGGGGAAAAACAATCTTTTTAGCTTCAATACCAAACCCTGCAATTATGAGCTGAAGTTAGAGGAATGCATTGAAGTCAGAACTGAGAGTGGAAACTGATTACAACCTCAGCTATGAAGAGACTCCAGCCCCTCCATAATAAAACTGCACAGGAAACACACTTTGAGCTTTTTAACCTTCCCAGTCTGGTACCTGCCATTTCAATCACCTGTGACCAATGCATGCTGAAGGAGGTAGAGGAAGGGTCTTCAGAAATCAGAGGTGTCTCTCCTCAGTTATTGTGGAGATGTCAACTTCTGAAAATTTTGCCTTTGAATTTTCCTTAAGTCCTCTTGTTGGGTGCAAAGAGAAAGGGAGAGGAGAGAAGAGCCTTCTTGGCTGAGGTCAGTGGGAAGTATTTAAAGGCAAAAAAAGCTGCTTCCCTTCTGGACCTTCTGTCTGTTAACGCTGTAGTTTGTGGCTTCTTCCTTCAGCTCTAAGGGCAAGGGTCTCTCCTGAGTGCTCCCGAGCATGTGTGAGTCATCTCTACACTAGTACCCCAGTCCCTAACAACTTGGGCTGGTGTTTCAGTGCTGCTGCTGCTCTGTTCATATGATCCCAGCCCTGCAGCTGGGAGGTTGCGTTGGCAGGAGCTGCTCAGAGCAAATGTAAGCAAAGACAACCTTTACTGCAGCATTGCAGGGCAAAGGAAACAGACTTGATCAGGTATGACTCTTGGCAGCTTGCAGGTGGTGACTGTTCATCCTGGTGCAGGTGAGGAGCTTTACCTGGTGAACCTAGTAGGTATACAGTGTTTCTTCTTGCAGGTTCCTCATGTCTAGCAGCAGGAGTACAGGCGGAGTGTGCCTGTTGGCCATCTGCTCATCAGGAGACCTAGCTCAGAGGGAATTCAGCCAAGCGGTGCCTGCAAAGAAAGTGTTAGATGACTCCATGTAATGTTTTGCTTTCTCCAACTTCCACATGTGGATCTTGATTGTCTCCCGTTGCCTTCTCGCTTGCTATGTAATGGAACACAGCTACTTCATGGACCAAGCCCAGGTTGGGCGATGGTTCCCTACTCTTGTCTGGTTGGGAACAAACCCAAGGGAAAGACCTCTTCTCATGGTATTCTTTCTGCTGTGTGAGCTGCAGCACTGGGGGTCTTCCTATTGGTCAGCTTGGGGAAGTGATACTATTTTGTGACACGGTTTTAGGGTTGTTGGGTTTTTGTTTTGTTTTGTTTTGTTTTTAACTGTGGGTATTTTAATTTCTGTGGCCTCAGAGTTATTTGTATTGGTGCAACTGAAGAGGTGCAAACGGTGTTCAGACAAGCAGACAGGGATGATGGGAGGCTCTTACGCTGACTTCACAGCACGAGAAAACATACCTGGGAAATGAGATCTTGATCCTTTCAAAATGTCTGACTTTGGGAGCCTGGTAACTCAGGGGTGGCCTCTGGTTCCTCCTTTTACCAGGCATGAGCAACAGGGAAGAGATTAAAGCAGCAGCAACAGCTGTCAGAATATAGCCTTTTTAGTGGTATATTGGAAAGGAAGTTTGGCCTGTGTCCGTCTCAACTGAGAATGCATCAGAGAATCCTGGGAACGATGAAGAAATGACTGTGCGGCAGTGTCTGTTCCCTAGTTTGCTGTAAACCATATGTCTGCCTGTAGCATACACAAATACTGAGTAGGTGAATAGGTGACTCATATATTCAGTTGGCCAGATACTATGATTACCAGCACTACCTAGTCACGCAGGCTCTGCCAAATAACTTTCAGGCACTTAGCACCTGTGGATGCTGCTCCTGTCAGTGTGCCAGAACTGACTGCCATCTGAATAACAGCAGCTCCAGCCCCTCGGTAGTGCCTGCGTATCTTGCAGAGCCAAGCTTAATGCACACAGGAATTGTTTTACCCACAAATGAAGTAGAGCCACTCTGCTTGGGATTGCTGTGTGTTCCTGTACTGTACGACAGCGCAGGCAGTGAGAAAGAGACAATTTCTCATCGAACTGCAGGTAACACAAATGCAATTAGCCGTATTGGTATTTGGCCAGTGAAAATACAGTAACGTTCTTGGAAGCCGGAGAGTTAATGATGTTAAATCTTCATGAGCGGCCAAAGTCTGACCTCCCCTACCACTTTCTTTTTTGCCTGCCTTAATGTATAACTTCCTACCTTTGAATTGTAGGTAATTAAGCTGGACTCCTCCGTGCAGAAATGTCACACTTACCACCTATAGGCTTCCTATCTCCAGCTTTAAAAGGAATTATTCTTCCTGAAGCTCCTGCTGCTCCTGTGTTCCACTCTTATTAACCTCATGGCCACAAAGAACACACACTCCTGTGTTTTCATTAGATGCGCCTTCTAAAAGAGATGCAACCAGAAACCAAAGGAAAATGTTCAGAGAAGAGATTTGATTTCTTTCCCTTGTGGGCTGAGGTGAGGATTGGGAAAGAATCCTTCCAGCTCTCATGGTCCCTCTGACCCGGTCCTTCTGCTGGATTTGTTGCAGCTGTGTTTTCCTGGTTTGTCTCTCAGCAAGGAAGCAATTGCAGATACACACATTTGCTATCATTCAGCCTGATATTTCAAAGCAACCTTGATTTGATACTGTCATAGAACAGTATTGAAGTATTTTCACCCAGATAGGGAAGGGTTTTGCAGCACAGCAGTGCACTTCACTGTGGTTGAATTTTAATTAAAACTTGAGGGCACCCTAAACTCTGTGAATCCAGGTTCTGGAGCTGAGCTAGAACAGGAACACAGGAGCTAGAGAACTTACATCCATTTAGGTATGAGAATCCATCAAAATACAGTGAAATACATTATACATCCAAATCCTTTCACCCATTGTAGCACGTTGCTGGTGCTTCTGCATTGCTCTGTGCCTACTCAGCAAGAGGTGTGGATGTGCTGTGATGGAGCTGCGAAAGAGTTGGATCCACAGTGGATGCCAGCAGGAGACTGATTAAGCATGGTGATGGGGTCAGATGTTGCAACTTGTGCAGTGGCTGTACTTTCTTGGTACAGCGCTAGCACTCCTGATCTGACCTTTTTGATTTTGGCAAAAGATAAATGTCATTAGAGAAAAAAGAAAGAAGCCTGTGTGTAAAATAAAACTGGTTTTGGAGCCACTAGAAGTTGGAGGTTCTTCTCTATGGGTTCACAGAAACAAGATTTTAATTTCACTTCTGCTAGCTGTAGCCATTCATGCTTGTATTAAGTATTTAAGTACCAAATCAGGAAATTGTTTGCTTGCTGCTTTGGCCAGAATTAGAAGTTATAGTTCAGGATGCCAGGTGATAAGAAACATCACCCAAAACATTCAGGGAAGAGCCTGTCTTCTCTCATCTTATGGGTTGTGCATCTGTAGTGACAGGAACATCCTTTCCCCTGGAAGGACACAGAGCACAAAAAAGCAAATACTTGGAGGTGGAGTGTTCTCACCTGCTGGCCTAGACCATGTGACCAGGTGCTACTCAGAACTTCAAGAAACATCTCCTCATTCCCATGGGAGATTAAACCATAGCTGGGTTGTGCAAATTCTATTATGGAACTCGTTTCCACAATTCTTTTCCCTGCGGTTTGACTAGGGAGAGATCTGGGCTTCCTGCAGCAGGCTAGGACGGTTGCAAGAGCTCCTCTTCTCCAGCTGCTGCATGCCCTGTGGTGGGCATGCACATGCCCAGCGCTCCCTACCCACCTGGGGACAGCTTGCTCCTTCCACTATGCTTGCACAGGGCGAACACTGCACCCAGCATGTAAGGCAGAGTCACGAGGAGGGCTGTTTGGTTTCCTGCCTTCTTATGTTAAAAGCTTCTTCCCTGGAAAATGTTTTCCCTTCCCTCGGGGACCTCTTCTCATCAATCGAGAACAGGAATTACAAAGACACACAACTGACTTTTAGATCTTAATAATAAACAGTTAGCAGGGCTTTGGTATGTACTGTGCTCTGGAGCCCTGGGATATGCAGTGATACTGCTTTTCATCACCAATTCCACAAGATAATGAAGTCTCAATTCCCCCTTATAGCAGTCTGAGGATATGCGATCTTTCTGGTTTACTTGAAGAGTCCAAGAGATAGCAGGTGCTGGCAATAGGGCACAACTGCCAAAGCACCTCCAGCCCAAAAAGCCTCTCCCCCACACTGAGTGAAGCACTGCCACTCATCTGACTCTGCCTCTTGCTGTGTGGTAGGTGTGTTTGAGACATTGTGGGTGTGGCACATGGTGGAGCCTAGGAGGAAGCCTAAGGAGGGCAGGAAGATGACACCCTTGCTGCTGCAGTTCTGCCTTGCTTGGCAAGGCTCCTATGTACGTTGGTATAGGTGCACAATAAACCCTAGGTTTCCTATATCTTATACTGAGATCCCTGAATATGAAGAGCTGGAAATTGCTTCCTCTCCCTCCAAGTTGCAGGGTGAGTCTGCTTCAGGCAGGATAAGATGTTTGGCTCTGTCAGAAGTGGGTTTTTCCTCTTTTCGTGGCTACTGCTGGGTGTTCATCACACCCAACATATATGTCCTCATCTGGTTCCTTAGCCAGCTTTGACCATTTACTGTCAGGGACAGACTATGGCTAAGCTGTTCATCATGGGAGACACAGTATGCATGTGTGGTAAGCAAACACCCGTCCTCTGATCTTTAGGGACCTGAAAAAGAAGGAACTCATTGAAAGGTTTAAGGTGGGCTGGTGGCTTGGTAAGGAAGAGTTTTAGCAGTAATTATTTATGTAGGGAAGAGGAGACTGTGGGAGCGGTGGTGAGGATCTGAGAAGGGAATTTGGTGATCAAGGTTCAGGAAGAGAGACTGCCTGTTTTTTTAGAGAGTTAGAAAACAAGGATGAGGCTATTTTTAGGAACATCATGTCCAGGCAAGTGGATGACAGTCGTACTTCACAGCAGAAATTCTGATGCTGAAGTGCAAACGCTGCTGAGCCTGTGCTGCCAGCCTAATGAGCAGAAGAACATGATGAGCCAACTACAGTAAAATAGGGATTTAAATAGCATGGTTCACAAGGGATTTGAATAGGAAAAAGGAGATGTGCAGGAGTGGGCGGCAGAAAGAGTGCCTTCTTTTTGGGTAAACCCCCTGTGCAGCTTTTCTTCATAGAGGGCATCGGTGCCATGAACATGTGGAAGGGTAGGTGAATGGTGATCTCATTGTTTTCTGTTGGCAAAGCTGAGCTTGCAACACTTAAGCACTGCCTGAACAAACCCAGTAGGGAAGGTGCTGGTCCTGTTTCTTTTGTCTGAGCTGCAGCTCTGGAGCTATCATTGTTTCTATTTATCTTACTCAGCCAGAGCCACCCTGTCTGGGATGGACATTCAAGCCTACTCCCACTAGAAGGAAAAGCAGAGTTTTGGAGGCTTCGACTTAGTGTCTTTGCAGACTTTCCACCATTTATTCCATCTTTGGATTACAGAATATAGTGAACCAAAAAGAGAAAAGCAAAACCCCTAAAGCCTCCAATACCTATTTAGATTTGATGCCCTCATTCCCCTCATTTGAACCTTGTAAAGACTCTGCAGAAAAACACAGCTACGTCAGTCAGAGTAAGCCCTCCAAGGTGAGCTCAACTCCAGAAACTCTGAGGTGGAAGGACAATGTTATGGTCCTGCCTCCCAAAGGGATGTGATAGTAAATTGTGTGGTAATTACATTTGTTATCTGCAGCTTGTTGATTCATTACATGGGTGCAGGTAACAAGCAACTGCAGCTTAACCTTGTCATTTAGGATGCTCTGTAAGTCTTTCCCCTCTGCTTTTACTGGCCCTGCCATCACCACATGTGGCTGCAGGGCTGCAGGAGCCCTCCTCTCTCTTGGGTTTCAGAAGGTCCATTCTGAAATGTGATGTGGACAGTCAAAGTATCCACACTCGGGAAATTCACAGGTGGGCAATGGGAAAGAGCTGTGTGTGAGACCATGTTTATCAAAAGCCTGACCCAATGGGTATCGGTTGAATGAGCAGCTTGGTCATAACAGGTTTTCTCCACTGGCAGGAGAGGCTGGTAGGCCAAATATTGGCTCCTTTGAGATGACAGTGAATAGCCATCCAGTTTCATATGTAAGCATCAGAGGCATCAGAGTTCAGGTGGTAGTCACCAGAAAGGAGTAGGACTGTTCTTGCCCCATCTCTCTCAATAGCAGCTAACCCAGTTGGACCAGGCAGTGTGGCAACAACACAGGTACCAGCACAATTCCTACAGCCACAAGGGGACCCAGGATGACTCAGTGGTTCCCATGAGAGGAGACCATGATTGTTGCTCATGGCTGTTGTGGGCAATAAAGGAGTAAGTCTTCCTTTGCCAATGGAATGAATGTCCTGTGCTGGCAAGGCTTTCCTCTCCCCTACTCTGTCTGCCAAATCTCTTGGGCTAGCCCTGCACATGGGATTTACACTAGTTTTAACTGGGTTGGCTTAGGAACAGAGTTAATGGAACTGCTGGAACAGATTGGTGCAGTCTTCTGTTTTGGGTTGCAGGAGCCCAAGCAGACATCACCCATGCACGCTCAACTGGCACCAGAATGTCTTTAATCCTAAGTGCAAGCAGATGCGCAAGGAGTCAAATCAAATTTAGCAGACTGATTTGGAAAATGATTCTATTAAACTGGTGAAGTTCCTGTGTGTGGATTGGACCAGAGCTAAAGTAATTGCTGAAGTCACTGTAGTTAAACTCATATAAATTTGAGTGCAGGCAGGCTTTTATGAATTCATTTGTGTGGATCAATCATGCTGTTGATCCAACAGGAGCACTTTGCAGAGCTCAGAAAATAAGTTAATATGCTAGACATAGGTTATGGGCTGGTATTTAAAGGGCTCACCTGTTGGTTAAGACATATCCAGGCACATGGGGTGGGACCCTGCCATGTGTTACCATTACTAAGGTCTGCATGTAACCAGCCTTTCAACATCAGCTTCTCTCCTTGCTGAGGTGTTAGCTCTGTCCCATCTGTACTTGAAAGTGATTTGAATGGGAATTTTTTTTTTCCCAGGCCATGATTCTGCTGGGTCATTGGGTGATTCTCTTTTGTAGGGGCAAGATCCAAGACATTCAAAGGCCAATATCACACCTTACAGCTTTTTCAAGCTCAAAATAATAGGACAGTTGCTGTACCAACTCCAAAATACCAACCTTTTCCTAAAGGAGACTCCACCAGGAGTGCGAATGAGGCTATAGCTCATCCTTAATAATGCTACTTTTAAAAATAAATCATGTTTTATGGATCTAAACTTAGCCTCTCCAGATAAGCGAGTCCTCGGGCCGCTGGTGATTAATATGCAGCGCCGGAGCGTGGCCCAGCAGGGCCCTGATTAATAGCGATGACATCATGACTTTTAAACATTCTGTTAATGCCGGCCCCGGTGACAAATGGGGACGCACAGCATTGCTTCCCTTGGCATTTGCGTCGACAGAGCAAAGGCTGGGAGAGGTCTCCTCTCATCTCCCCGGGGCTAGTGGTGGGAGCTGGCGCTGCCTGCCGGCCTGACCTGTGAGGCCAGGAGCCACAAGGCTGGGAGCAGTGCCCCAGGAGCCAGCACTGCGCCAGTCCCCATCTTTTCATTCAGAGGCATAAGTCTCCTGAGGGAGAGGCAGGTGTGCCTGGGCTTTTCAGGTGCTTTTTCCACCCGAGGCTTTCTCTGCTACCCTACACCCATCAGGGAGCTAGCTCTTACTGCTGCTACTTGTTCTAAGTAACAGGCAATGGGACAAGAGGAAACAGACTCAAGTTGCACCAGGGGAGCAGAGGAGGTTTAGGTGGGATATTAGGAAAAATTTCTTCACTGAAAGGGTTGTCAAGCATTGGAACAGGCTGCCCAGGGAAGTGGTTGAGTCAGTATCCCTGGAGGTATCACTGAGGGACATGGTTTACTGACAGACTTAAGTGTTAGGTAACAGTTGAACTCGATAACCTTAAAGGTCTCTTCCAACGGAAACAATTCTGTGATTCTGTTTGGGTCCAAGGCAGATTCCCATGCACAGGTTCCTGCTCCTTGCTGCCAACCTCCCTGAGTCTTAGGAGGCTGATACCTTGCACCCTGGACACAGCATGTACCCCTACCAGGTGTCAAGCCTGGGTCTGTACCCTGCCAGCCATTGTCAGGCGACAGCTTTGTCTCAGCCACTGCCTCTCCCCTTCAGTCACAGAAATTAATACGTGTGGGTGCTTGGAGTGCTGCCAGAGAGGAAGGAGTGCTGCAGTTCTGTACCATTTCATGCCATGCATTTTTGTGACTTCTTGGTCTTCACCACCTACAGTTGAGCTCCTGCATCATGAGGACAGCACATTGCATAGATGCATGTACTGGCGGGCAGCAGCTCCCCAGATTGTCTCTGCGTCTTCATGTTGTGAGCTGATGAGCAACACGATTGCTTTCATTTTCCTCTGCAGCTCTTCTGGCATGTTACAGATAAGGTCTGGACCGGACTGTGGTCCCTGACCTCCTTAGATGCTCTGGAAAGCTCTGGCTAAATTTGTGTCTGGATATTAGGACTTGGGACCTGTTTCTACTATCTGTTCTCAGGTTGTGAGCTGGACTGGTCTCGTGTCTGGAGAGAAATCTATTAAGACCAGACTGCTAACAATTTAGGATACTGCTGAGTAGATTTCTCAGCTGTCTATGATTTTGTTAATTTTCCTTCTCTGTTTCCAAATAAATTATTCCACCAGTACCAGTGAGAGGTTGTCGGAAATGTTCTGTCTGTGTGTTCAAATGGAAAAGCTCATGAATCCAGATTGCATTTTGGCATCTGAAAATAACCCCAGGAGGGTCCTTGACAGTTTGGGTTTTATAATCTGATTTTTCCTTTGCAGTAATCTCTACACCACACTAGTGTGTAGCTCGGTGACCGTGTACGTGAGAATCTCTGAACTGGCAAACACCTGCGGGAGACTCATTGGTTGTGCTGGGATAGGGGCTTTGCCAGGCACTGCCCTGTTGCCCTGTAGTCGTTCAGTTTCAGAAAAAGCTGGTGGCTGGAGACTGTTGCATTAAAGTTATATTTGGTCTACTGCTGTCTCTTTGAACCTTCCTATATCAAACAACAGCGCAGCATTTGTAAGAGCTTTTATTGTTGAGTAGCCAGGTTGCTTTGGACTTGCTTGGTGTGTGGAGAGGGTTTTTTTAATTCCTAAACCACTCCCTCTAAACCCCAAGACATCTAACTGTAATGCCGTGTAGTACAGGGCATATTTTATGATCTTAAAGGTCTGAGAATGTAAAAAGTGTTATAAATATACAACTTCTGAGCTACTAAGCATCAGCCGGGGAGAAGTCCCCCCTCCCCTCTGGCATGACTAGGAGAATGCAGACACGTTCCCTGTGAGAGAAATCTTTGCTTGGTGGCATCATCTGCTCTGCAGTGCTTCACCCTTGCGGCAAATCCACTCACCCCTTCTCCCATCAGTCTTGTTTTGTGCACTTTCAAAGTCTTTGCCACCCCACCTTTAATGAGTGCTCCTTGTGCAGCGATAAAGCACATCTCAGAGAGAAGGCAGTGCAAGTGGGATCAGGGGCATCTATTTTTGTTTCTCATCATGGACTCGTGTGTACTTGGCTTCTCTGTGCTTCAGCTTGCTCCTCAGCATCAGGAACAAATTGGTATTTGTCATAAGCTTTTTTGATCCTTGAAGAAAACGAAGGGCGATTTAACATTTTTAGAGTAATAGTAATAATAATGGAGAGAAAGGGATGTATTCTGGTATCTGAAAACAGCAGATATTTGTTTAAGAGTGTACTCTAGAATAATAGCAAAAAGGACCTTTAGTCTCAGAATTTCAAGGCACCTTGTAAACTATAAACATTGATTCTCCTTCTTGTTATTCCTTGTGGGCATCTTACTACTATATAATAGAGCAAGATTCCTACCCTGATGATCTTGCAGCAAGAACAAATGAATATTAGAGAGAACTGAGGCTAAGTACGAGTAGGATTCAGGTGGCAAACACGATCAGGGGTGTGCTGGGAATGGGTGGTTTATGTTCATGATATCTCACCCAAGGGGACTTGCATTCTGGATAAGTCAGCCTTACAAACACCTGTGAGAAAGAAATTTATCCTACCCTGGGGAAGCTGAGTAGTGGGGCATGTAAATGAGATTGGTCAGTCAATAAATTCCTCTTCCAGAAACGTAGCTTTTAACCTGACAGGGAGATGAGGTGAGTGAACATTGTTGAAGTTGACAAGGAGCAGCCAGGGAAGTTTGCCTTTGGCTCCCGTAGCTCAAGGTTTCCTACTAGAAGCAAAGGATGGGGACATCTAGATTTGCCTCTTAGTGTGTTCCTGCTGTGTCACCTCTACACTGATAACGTTAAGCCTCCTTTTCTATTTTATTTTCTTTTCCCATTTCCCTTTCCCTTTCCCTTTCCCTTTCATTTTCCCTTTCATTTTCCCTTTCCTTTTCCTTTCCTTTTTCAGTTCCCATAAAGTAAGAACTGAAAACCAGTTTGAGCTACTCTTAAATTTTGGGTTCCTTTGTTTCTCTGCATTTCTATTGGATTACGTCCCTGACATTATTGCCAAGAAGTTAAATAATACATCTAGAGATGGAGGAAACTGAATAATGCAGCTCTGCAGCTTATAGCTTTTCTAGTGCTGTGCCAGAGAGCTTTTTTGAATTGAAGATTGTGACTGGCAGGCAAATTTAGACAAAATGTTTTGGAAATTATTTTTTTTTTCTTTTCTTTTTTTATCTGATAAAGACCAAAATGTGCTACTGAAAGCTGTAACGTTCACAGCAAAGTATGCACAGAGGTTCAGAAAAAAGAAAAAGCAGATACATAGGAGACCTGTTTGCTTAACAAGCACCTGGGGTTGCAGACCACGAGTTACTCAAAAAGCATGGGCTGTGCCACTCCATAGCAGAAGGAGTTGGACATGGCTGACTCAGTGGGAGCCTGGTGCAAGGTCAACTGTTAAAAGAAATTCAGACTGAAGCCTCAGGACTGACAGAGGGCTCCCCCAGCACCTACAGAAAGGATGCGAGGATTTCCATTGTCACTTATGGATTTTGACATCTAGATCAAAGCAAATTCAGCAACTCCAGCTGGGACCCCTTGCCCTCAGTTTGCAGGTCCTGCAACCTCCACCCAATCTCCCCACTCTCTGCAGCACCCCATTTTGAAGTGGACACCAGGGTCTTGGTTTAGCCTGTCTGCGCTCTGATTTGTCCTCTCTCTGTTCCTGGATGGTAGGTAGAGTCAAGGGCAATGGAACTTGGACCTTTGGTGCCTCAGGCACCTTTGACAGCCTGGATGTTCTCCTTAACCTTTTCATCCCCTGTGAGCCTCCTTTTTACCACCTACTATACCATCCCCAACCTTGCTCAGGGAAGCCTTGGTCACATCAAATGAGTGAGCTCTTCCTCTTTCGCCTACGAGAAGAGAAAGAGCTAATAAAGCCTGTCCAAAACAAGCTGAACAGAAGCCATTATTTTATGTCCAGGCCTTGCTGAGTAATAATGATCTGCCTTTAACCACCCACTCGTGCCTCTGCTTATCCCCCTGCTTGTTTGTGACCTTCACTCATTGTATCCTGTTGAATTGAGCTTGTATATTCCTGACACACAGGAGCTGCATCTTCATTCATTTGTGGTAAATGCATAAGACACTCAGGGCACTTGAAATTAAATAATCAGCCATGAAACAAAAGACCCCAAATGAGCACACAGGCACATTGTCTGTTTTATTTGCAGATAAGTTCTGTCTAAAAGCCAGCAATGCGTGATGCTTCTTGCTGCTTTTTTAGTTTAAAGCAGATGTTGTATGCATTATTAGAAGCCGTATACTGGCAGTCCATGATGTAACAAGAGCAGGAAGCAAGAGATGAAGAGCTGGGGGATCTCTCTCACTTTTTTAGGTGAGGCTTCAATAAAGTGAGGGGTGTGGAGTAAGGCTTAAGCAAAATGTCCTATGGTTTTGTGCCTTTTGAGGCTGGGTGTTTATGTCAGGTTGAGAATGGTACTTGTGTGTGAGGGAGGGAGGGAGGGAAGTGAAGAGGAGGAAATAGAGGTTTTAGTGCTCTATATTGGACCCATGTGACATGGGTCAGTGGAGGTGTGACGTGCTGGTCTCTGAAGGGCAGTGTGTCTGTGCTGGAGGTGAGAGAAGAGGCTACGGATTTTGTGATGGTGCTTGATGCTCTGAGAAGCCAATATTGTACTATCAGTTGCATGAAAAATACAAAAAACTGCAAGATACAGGGGTACATTTGCACCTAGGATTGAGTCAAAGGGCTCTCACATCCAAGGAGAATCCCCTCTCTCTTTTCCTCCCTTCCATTTTTGGGGAAAAGCCCTGGGAAAATGCATTTGCATCCCTGCTAAGGAAAACCCATCCGAGAACAACCCAGTGCAGCACCCTGACCATGGGTGGGACATCTCTGTGAGGGAAACATGCAGCAGCGTGGTGAACTCTTCCCATTTTATTTCTCTTCCCGGAACCAGATACATGCATTTGATTTAAAATTTCAAAAAGACAGGAAGTTATTTTGTGGCTGCGTGTGTGCGTGCACCTAAATCTCCCTTCGGATCACTGAAAGCGGCTGCTAGGCGTGTGCGGCTGGAAGATAACACACTCATCTCCTCCACTGAGGGCAGGCAGCGGCAGCCGGGCCGGCAAGCCCAGGTTATCTGCTACCAGCACACCGCTTGCTGTGTCTCTCCTCTCTTCCCGCCTGGCTCTAGCCAATTCCACGTGAATCCCGCTACGCACGGATTCGCAGTTGTAATTTAGTCCATCGCCCCCCACCCTGAGCCTTGGGCCTCTGGCCACTGAGCAGGGGGAGATCCCATGTGATGGCAGTGAGCAGAACAAATTAACCAAGCCTGCCAGATAGAGTGGGGTCTGGCAGTGTCTGGCAGTCCCCCCCAAAATCCTGTTTTATATAGAGTAACAGTCAGTTTGCTGGTTACCTGCTAGAAATGGCAGCTACGGGTTCTTCTTCCCTTTCCTTATTTGCCACTCTGGAAGGATTTGTGGAAGCCTGACAATAGGTCTTTGAGTGTGGCCCAGGATGCTTGGTGTCAAGGCGGTATACCTGAACAGAAACCACAGCTTACTGGGTTTATTTGGCAGGGGAAATGTGGAAACCCATGTTTGTGAGGAGCAAGCAAGAGGAACTTTTTTGTCTGCGAGGCGGGGAAGGGGGGACAGTTGCCACTACTTCTGGGATAATTGTTGATTATTATTTGAATATCAAAGGGGCTTGATGAGTCACAGCCACTCCCTCATGTTGCAGGCTATTCAGATTGTTAAATATCTCCTCTGTGACTAGCATGGAGTAACACCTTTCCAAATAGAGGTCTACTTCAGATCTGGTTTTAGCATAGTCACCTCTCCCCACAGAAATTATAAAACCTGCAATGCACAGGAAAACATCAGTAAATGGCAGAGCAGGTTGGAGCTGCACTCCCTTGAAGAAGACCAGAATGTAGGAAGCAGGAAGGCCACTCCCATCTATGCTCTGTCAAAAGGGGTTTTTTGTTAAAATTACAAAATAAATAAATGGGAGTGCCTTTGACATCTCAACTATAGGCTCCATAGATGTCACTTTTTTTTTTTTTTGCCAGCTTTTATAATTGTGCTTTTGTTGTTTTTTTTTAAAGAAGGGAGTGAGAAAGAGAAAGGAATGAAGGGGGAAAGAAGAGAAGGGAAGGGGAGGGGGAAGATAAAAAAAAAAAGAAAGGAAGGAAGGAGTAAACTGTACTAGGAGAATATTAAGGTTTGATAAGGTACAGAGAAGTCGTGGAATCAAGGAACCTTGCCTCATTCGTTCTGTGTGCTGCGTAAATTATGAAGAAAAGTAAGTGACATAATAATCTTGTTATTTAAGGAATAAGATAAAGGCTGTGCCATGTGGTTTTTGAATTTCCTTGCATTAGCATATTTGTGCAGCTACTGCATTTTCAGTGTATCCAGTTAGTGTTTTTTATTTTTTTAATGATTTTTGTAAGGTAAGTTCTTTCTTAGCAAAGATTTTCTGTATTCCACATTTTTTTTGTGAAAAATGCTGCATAATCCCAACTTCCAGCAAAGCAGAGTCCTGAGATGATGAATGAATTATGGAACGGTTGGGTTTGGAAGGAACCTCTTGAGACCATCTAGACCAACCCTATTGCTCAAGCAGCATCAGCTGGAGCAGGTTGCCTAGGACCATGTTCAGTTGAGATTTGAGTATTTCAGTGTTTGACCTCCCTCATTACTAAAACAATGTTTTCCTATGTTCAGGTGGAATTTCTTGGCTTGTAGTTTGTGGTTTTAATGAGGGACACACCGCTGCATGGCCCCACCTTCCCAATTCCTTGTGAGAGGAGTGGAAGAAATAGCAACATCCTTGAAATGATAGGTGGTAAGACAACCCAGAAGGATTCCTTTACACACTTATTCTAGCTTAGAAAAGTGATGGAAGAGACCATCTGGAGAAAGTAGAAACTAATTTGAATGGGTAGAACATTACTTCATCTGAAAAAGTTTGATCCGGAGTTAGCTTTTAAGTGTCTTAAAGCTTGTGGTGTAATCAGAGCTTCGCAGTTCATTTGTGATGAAGACAAACAGGTGCCAGCTGTAAAATTTATTCCTGGATCTGGACTCAGTGTTTTTATCCTTCACAACTTTTCAGAAGTTTTGATTCAGATTTTTTTCTGTTTTTCCCCTTTTTCTTCTCTGGCCAAGATGAAACGTATGAGCCTTGATTTAGGGTCTCTGAGAAATCCGGAGGAGAGGGAGTGAATTCAAGACTGGCATCTCCCTGTATGTACTGGGGAGTTACACCAAGCATTAAGTAGAAGTTCCCCAGCTTTCTGGGGCCACTGATAAAAATTTGCAAGTTGAGGATACGGAGCAAAATGACATGGTGGCCCAAGATGACCCAAAGAACTGGTGCTTGAGAAAAAATGCTTCAACCCTGGTTCCTGGACAGTGCACAGTGCTATGGGAAAGCAGTCACAGATGTCACCTCTCTCTTCTGAGGTTTCATAGCTCAGAAGCTAATCCTGTGGATTGAAAGATGACAAAGATCCTCAGTTGCCCATTTGGTGCAGTATGGAGGGGGATCTGCACTGGCTGGGATCACCAGGGTGGATGCTGCTCAGGAGGAACCGCCGGGCTCCAGTGTACCACAGGGAAGGGTCTAGGCCTCTTGAGACCTTGTTCAAACTGAACCTCTAAGCAGGGATGATTACCCATCAATAAGGAAGACACCATAGAGAACCACTGCCTGGTTCTTGACACTGTGATAGGATATTCATGACAGTATAATAGGATTTTGGTGAAATGTGATATTTTATTCTTGTTACCGGAATACAGCAGGGGGCCTTTAAGTCAGAAAAATTGATTTCAGAATAGTGTTTGTTAGAACCTTTCAGTCCCACAATCAATGTAAATGGGCAAATATCATTCTCTTTAAATCCAGTTTCCTGAGGCACAGCTGCACCAGACACACATCAGAGAAGCAGGGAGAACAACTCTGTGCACCATTAAAGCAGAGAAAACCAGACAAATTCTTCATGCACAGGAAGACCTCTGAGGCGAAGGCTGAGAAAGCCAGGCGTGAATGGGCCAAATTATACCCTCACCCCTGGTGTAATGCCACTGAAGTCTGGAGAAGTCAGAAGGAGCTGTGGGGCCTGCCTGATGATACATGAAGGGAGACAGAGGAGAGAGACCAATTATTCTCACCAGCCAACGAGGGAAGTGCAGAGAATTTTTAGGTCAAGTATTAGAAGAAACTTGCTAGTGGGTGACTTATTACTCGACTAAGGCAAGGCAAGCATTGGAAAACCAGCCAGCCAGCCCTGCACTTGTAGGCTGGGAAGCAAATGAGCACTGTTTGCCTGGAAGGACAGGGAACTGGGGATGTTGGGATGCTAAGTCCTGTCTGTGATTCTGACACTGAGTCATAGTGTCATAGTGATCCTGTGGAAGGTTATGATTTGCAGTGCCTACCACCAAATCCAAGCTATCTATAGCCTAGATAGATCTACCAAGTAAAAGACATAAGCGATATGAACGTTGTTCATCAACTTGCAAAACTGCTAGGTCAGATGCACCTGCCCAGATTTGGGGTTGTGGCCACTGAAAGAATACCCGTGCCATCTGCGTTGCTGGGGAGAAGGCATTTATTTCTCTGTTCACTGAAAACTAGATAGAAATTTGTAAAAATGCCAAAAAATATATATCTTTAGGAACATTCTAAGAGATTGAAAACAAGTTTTTAATCTCTGGAAAACCTAAGATTACAATGTTTAGGTCACCTGACCTGATAAAAAATGGTGGGGAAAGTTATAATATTGGAAGCAGTCTAAAAATGTTTTGCTTCAACCATAGTACTGAAGCATTTAACTTCCCCTTTGTGTTATATTCATATAATGCTAAAGCAACTTTTTTTCAGCCTTATACAAATGAGATGCTGTCATGAAAATTTTCCTTGAAGATTTCAGCACAATTGATATTTTCCTGCAAAACATGCTGGTTTTGTTCAACTTGAATTTTCTCCCAGAAAATGTTCCTTTCAAAAATCTTGAGCCAATACTAATTATCATTATGCAGCTGCTGTTGCTCAGTAGATACTTTAAAACACAGCCAGTGAGAATAGTAGTTTGTAGCCTGTACCTCCTGACACCAAAGGACATAGCAAAACCACACCTTACCCGCGACTGAGATGGACTGGGGATATTGCATTTCCTCAGCTGACAGTTCTAACTAATGCACCCTTATCTCTTACTGTCACAATGAGACTATACCTGTTCCCATAACTGGGATATGAGGAGGAGGGTGAGCTCCATGATGCACAGGTATGCTTACCAGCCTGCCTCCAGTGCCGTGGCAGAGAGGGCTGCTAAGGTTTCCTTTGAGGGCACTGTGGGTACCTATTTCTGCATTTCAAATGTCTCCCCAGAGTAAGCTTTCTTACTGTTGAGATTGCTTGTGGTTTCAGTCATACTTACCGAGCTATTTCTCTTGGAAGTTTACTCCGCTATGGAAATGCCTAACAGCTCTTCCTCTTAGCAGGAGCTCAGAGGGAACCTGAGGTCTGTGATTTCAAGCCAGGCTGGTGACACAGCTTAGACATGCGCATGGACACCTCAAGCCTTTCTTGCCTTGAGTGTGCATGGAGATGAGTAAATGGTGTAGAATTTCCCAGTCATAACACGCATACTTCTTTTTCCTCCATCTCAACCCCTTAGATAGTTGTGTTCTTGGATTTTTATTGTGAGTATATAAGCAGTGTCTCTTGCTGCTCAGTAAAATACATGAGAACAAAATGAGCTTTCACCCTCTGTCCCTCTCCCTCACATGCACAAACACATAGACATTACCCAGCTGCAGTCCCTGTGAATGTTATTTAATAGGTATACTTATGTGGAATCTGATTTCTCTGGAGGAATTGCAGCCACCACGCTTCAAAATCAAAGGCTGGTCTTAACGCCGGCCACGCAACTGCAGGGTACATGGGTCACTCACTAGGAGCCTGATGAACAAGTTCAGAGAGAGATTTGTTTGGACACAAGAAGCCTACATCTTTTGAGGGATTTGACCCTGGCAGGAAGGTTATTTTAAAAGCCACTCAGCAGATAGCATCATACTCTCATTAGTTCATGCTAGGGTATGGAGAGGTGCCTTATATTGGCAGTGCTGTGCGTCCCCAGCGCTGTCTGGGAGATGCAGTGAAGTGGAAAGTGGAAGCACACAAGAGCGAGGGAATCAGCTATGTAGCAAGGCAGTTTCCACCCCTGCTGGTTTCTGCTTCCCTTGGGTTTGTGGGCAGCGAGAGCAGGATCTAATGCAGAGACCGCAGAGAAAGAAAAGGCCTAAGAGATCCATCCAGCCTCTCTCCAGGCAGGTGCAGTGCTTTTATTTGAGCATCATGCTGTTAGGATTTCCTGAGGTGACATTAAGTGGATTCATGACCACAGCTGACCCTGACACCACAGCAAGCCTCAGCATGTTGTGGTGCCATTACTTGGTCTAATGAGGGGAATAAATACACCTGGAAGTAGGGAATCCTCTCTCATCCTCGGGATTTGGCTGGATGGATGTGAAGCCTTATCAGCCTAGTTCTGTGTAGGAGACAGAGGGTGATTTTTAGTGCCTTCAGTGGATGGTAAGTGATACTTGAGCCCTGTTGCCTCCCAGTCGCCTCCATCCTTCATTACTCTCCCATCTCCTCCCACTGCCCCCTCCCTGTATTGTCACCCGCTCTCATAATAACTACTGCACCAGCACACCACCACTGCAATAACAAACACCGCCTCGTTTCAGCATGATGAATGAAGAGTTTTAATGAAACTGGCCTAAGCCGTTCCTGGCAAGCTGCCTGCTTTTTGTTTGTTTTAAGCAGGGGTGATCCATCACGCTCATGACTTCTCTCCATCGCAGCATCCCCAGTCAATGCACTGCACCAGCTTTTCTCCTGTAGCCCTCACTAGCAACCCGGTCCCTGGCTCCCCATGGGCACCTCATCTCACTGTGATCCTGACCCCCTGCCAGGTTTGCTACCCACAAGAGAGATTTTGGTTGGGCATCTCTCCTCTGTTAATAGCTATGGCTGTGGGTTGACAGTGCTTGATTATCATATCTGTCTGCTCCTCTCCAGTTGACAGTGCTCACGCACACATATACGTACATATTGCTTGCTATTAGTACAGTTGAGTGTCTGGTGGGTATTAATTACCCTTGCAGTCTGTTGTTTCATTAGGGTCTCCTGTCTCTCCTGGGACAGGCTGTAAATCAAAGTGTGACTCAGAGCTTTCAGAATGGACAAATATAGAAAGGCAAGCCTTGAAGAGGAGAAGAAATAAAGCAGAACTCCACCCAGCCTCTTGGGGCAGGAAGGGGGGGAACCCAGCAAAAAAGGCAAGGAAAAAAGCAATCTCAAAAGCAGGAAGCACTTTAATCAAGTGAGTGGATGTCAGACCCCCTGCTCAGCACGCCAGAGGTATTTGGGAAGGAGAGTAAGAGAGGTCCCTGTATGCATTACACTGTCTTCTCGTGCAGTTTTTCATTATTACAGGGCAGGGAGAAGGAACTATGTTGTTCTTTTTCTTCTTTGAAGGAATTAAGCTGACATGTATGTGCAAGCAGTGGAGTGAGGCACAACAGAGGAAGGGAGGAAGCCAACTCGAATACAGAGCTCAGCGTAACATCAAACATGAGACTCCTTGAAGAAATAGCAAGGGACTGGTGTCAACATAGCTTGCTTTTCTAACCTTTCTCCAGCTGTCCTTAGTACTTGGGTTTTTCAATGCAGCTTCAAGAGCTGTGCTGAATAAATGCCATTTTTAAGCATTTATCTAAATGTTTGAAAACTTTTGCTGAGAGAATAACCTGCTGAATTTTATTTCTACCTGAGAAGTACTTGGGGAAAGGAGTTTCATTTCTTTAAGCACATGATGAAGCAAAATATGGGGTGCATAAGAGGCAAACAGGAGAATCCATGAGAGCAGAATGCATGTGAAGAAACTTGTTAATCAGAATTCTCAAAGGAAAATCTGCAAAAGCTTCTGGATAAAAGCATGTTATGGGTACTTTTGTCTATTAAAGCTGTTCTAAAAGGCCAGGTTCTTGTGGCTTTCATAAGCACCATGAAGACGAAATTTGGAGCACAGTTGCCTTTAGTGCTAAGGCAAGTGTTTAGGGAATGTGGAGGTGATATGTACTTTCCTTGCTGTTTATATTATTCCTGATTTTCTTCTTGAAGGGCTTTTGTAGTAGAATCAAGACCTTGCAAATGCCATGAGGGGATTTATATTTCTTCCCTGCCTTTGATGCCAAATTGCTTTACAGCCACTCCTAGTGCAGCATTCAGGATGCAGCTTTCTCTGTGCAAGGCTATATCCCAGTGAGCAGTTCAATACAAAATGGAGTAGGAAGGGATACTGGTGGACAAAGACTCTGGAGAAGTCCCCTCTTTTAAAAAGGTCTTTAAATCTCTAGTGTTTCAGAACAAGAGATCAAACATTTGTCTAAATTTTTTTTTTTTCCTGGAAAGACTGACTGTGAAGCAGGCTGTTGCATGGGGATATCCATTCCAAAGCTGTGCAACATTTCCATCCCTGCTGCTTTACAATTTTCCGCGCTTCGGCTTCTTATGAAGGAAGAAAACTTCTCTTCTTACCTACCTATTATCTCATCTCATGAAGATAAAGCCTGATGGGGGGTCGAAGTAACCTTGCAAGCCCAACAGGGACATAGGGATTGTCTTCTTTTGCCCTTTCAGTTAGGAAAACTTGGCTGCACCTTGTTAAATACCTTCAAACTCCCCTAAGGTTTAAGCAAGCTTGTTCTTTTAATCTCGGGGTTTGTTAATACAGAGAAATTGCATCCTGTACATCTTGCTAACTAAAGTGACCCTAATTTGTTGTAGGAACCTGACGGGAGATGCACCCTTTGTAGGGGAGCTGGAATGTCTCTTTTGCATTTATGGGTATTTCTTTTCACCCTCTACTCACCTGCTATGAAAATAACAGCTGAGCTTGAGGACTACTCTATGGTCCTACATCACTGCTGTTAGGCCTTTGAAATCAGGGTACCCCTCAAATCTAAATACCTTTTTTACTGCCTCCTCTTACTGAACCTTGGTCAATTTTCCTTGAAAACAGAGCTTAAAGTGAATGTACTAATATAGCTCATTACCAGGAGTACAAGCAGGGATTCGGTGAGTTGTCTGCTGTATTGCACAGGGAAATAGAAAAAGCATATGGAGCCTGGGCTATCTAATCTAATCTTGCTATGTCTATATAATCTGAGTAAATGGCTAATCTGTCACAAAGAGATAATAATAATTAAGGCTACAACCAGGTTCCATTAGCAAAATTGATGTGCCCTGGTCCCTATTGGGTTTACTTTCAAAGCCAAAGGGATTTTTTTTCCTGTGTAGCTTGAAGAAAATTAGTCAAAGTGGGTTTTGGACCTCCAAGGTGTTAGCAAATTAACCCAGATTTCAAATTTTGGCTCTACCTGTCATCTGTTTTCTCATCTTCTAGCTAAACATAGCTTTATCACTGTCCTGTATTCCAGATTTGTGTACGATGAAAGCCTCTTGAGAATTCACTGCTGGATGTATTAGTGGAAAATAGGTTGTAAATCAGCAGAATCATTAGCTCTTGTTTTATGTAAGAGCAGTGATTGCTCTGTACTCTGGAAAGAGGTGTTCTGCCACCTATTAGCCCCTCGTAGTCCAAAGAGAATATAAGCAGTCATTTTTCAGGATGCCTATGAAGGAGGTTTTCTTTTACAGAGATTCCTCTGAATATTTGCTGTAGTGGATGTGGCAGAGTAGCCCAGACCTTTATTTTTTTTAAAAACTCTGGTGTTCACCTTTAACACTGGAGGCTCACTGTGAGGGGGCTCATGAGTATGGGACGGTGGAGGCGTCCTTGTGACTGACACTCAGAGTGTGGTTTTTTGATCTTGATTTGCTGACATGGCTCTCTACAAAAGAAAACGGCTCCATGAGTGGTTGATTCCTTCCTGTGTGTGCTGTTGGTTTGGGGGCACAAGATATAAACTGATGTAGTCGGAGGAAGAGAGTGCTTTAAACCAGCCCAGGTTTTGGAGTAGTGCTTTGAAGGAGTCCTCTCCACATCTTCTATAAGGAGAGTGAAGGATGTTTAAATTATGGCAGCCTCCTATCTGGCTTCTTATGACCTGTCCTGCAACACAATATTGGCATGGCAATAATATGCTCTGACAACACCCTTTTCTGCACTTAGCAGCCCTTTTCCTTATCCAGCCAACATCTTTCCAGCAGGTCAATGAGAAGAGGCAGTACAGTGCCAGTGTGGGCATCTCAAGTTAGGACTCGAGGGAATGGCTGCAAGTTGCGCCAGGGGAGATTTAGATTAGATGTCAGGAAAACCTTTTTCTCCCAAGAGTGGTCAGGCACTGGAATGGCCTGCCCAGGGAGGTGGTGGAATAACTACCCCTGGTGGTGTTCAAGAACTGTCTGGACGAGGTGCTACAAGAAGTTATTTAGTAGCTTAGTGGATAGTATTGGTGACAGGAGGATGGTTGGACTAGATGATCTGGTAGGTCCTTTCCAACCTTGTGTTTCTATGATTCTATGATTTCTATGGTCTCTGCCAGGCATCTGCCCTAGGACAGGTTCTCCTTGTGGCTCACTTGCAGCTACAAAGCAGATTGCTAGGATCAGAACTGAATCTCACTGATTGCACAGATTTGAAGGGAACAGCTGCATCAGTCTGATCTCTAAATCATGCAGTATCTTTATTTTAGAGAGATCTGCAGAAAAAATTCTGATAACTTATCCAAAGATCCTTATGCATAGACCACAAAATGCTTCTTAAACCCTATAGTGCTCCATAAGAAGGGCAGATTTTGTTTTGTTGTGGTCTTTTTTTTTCTTTCTATGCAAAACAATGGTTAGTAAGCTCTGTTCTGTAATGAAGAGTTACTTTAAAGATGTTGGACTCTCTTCCAGGTTAAATTATGGAGCATTGCCGGCTGTTGGTGTGGGCAGGTGTGATGGTGAAACCCCAACAGATGAGGGTTTGATTTGAGCTTTTAGCTACAGAGCTCTGGTCTGCAGAATCATGCAGGCTGTAGAAAAATCCTCTTGTCTAGGTTAATATACAATACAATATTTTATGGATCTCTATTTACTGAAGAGAGTTTTTAACCTGGAGGAAGCTTGAATATTTGCCTTAGGACCACAGCTAGAAATGCTTAGCAGGTTGTGTACCTCTCCCCACCTAGTGTTTGGTCAGTGCCCCATGGATGGCAAGAAAGAGTGTTTGTCTTTCTGTGAGTAAGACAGGATGATAGGGGTCCATGTGTAAGACATGCAATGGTATTATGAAGAGACAGACAGTGATTTCATGTTCGTGAAGAGTTAGGCAGGCACTTAAACTGTTCATGTGTGTACAGACAGAATTCAGGTGGTGAGCTGGTGCTCTTCTTCTGTACCTCCTGGCTTCTGCTGCCTTCCATGACTTATTCAAAAAAACAGCTGGTCTAAGCAGCTCTTCCAAACTCAGAAAATACTCAGTACCCAAAGGGGATGAGGGCTGTGCTGTAAGAATTTCTGATGTTTTTCAAACTCCAGTGTTGCGATGTTTATGGAACCAAGGAGCTGAAAACAAGGACTAGAGTCAGGTAATATGTTGTCAGGAGCCACATGAAGCCCCTTCAGACAAGCAGATCTCTGCCTTGACTGGTTTCCAGCCCAGGGCTCCCCGTACAAGCTCTGCCAATGTGTCCTCCTTTCCTGCAGCCCCCTGACTTTCCAGCCTTGGACTCCCCTTACTGTCTCCCCTGGTGTGGCACCTCTGACTGCTGAATTCCTGGGTTTGCTGCTAAGCTCTGCACATGCCTCTCATGTCTGTCTTACAGCTTCCCTGGCTTTTCAATGGTTGGACTTTCCCTTTCCCTCAAAATGACCCGTTCTCCATGCGGATGGACTGCATGGAGACTTCAGACTTTGTGCCCTGTTCCCTCAGTGCCTTGGGAATAAATATTGAAGAGCACAGCAGATCAGAAAGTCCTCCAATTACATTGAAAGCTCCAGTAGTTTGGATATGCATCCTAGGAACTACGGAGGGATTTTTAAGTCATCTCCTCACTTCTATCTTCCTTTCCTCCATTCCCTACTGTTTCCACCCGATCCCATATGGTATCTGTCAGATACTATACTCCTACCCCCAGAACTCTTAATAAGGCGGAGATAAAAGTGTTCCTTTATTAATAATCATAAAAAATGTTGTGTGTGGAGTTCAGAATTGGGAGAGTAAAAGAAAGACAGTAATTAGCTTGTTTCTGTATCTCTGCTCACTGAGGCATTTTGGATGCAGTGAGAAAATTCTTGACAGATTTTCTTTTCTTTTTGTTCCCCCCCTTCCACCTCCCCTTTCCTTCTTTTCTTTTGAAGTATCATGCAAAGTTCTTAGGTTTGGGTTTTCTTTTTTTTTTAATGATAAATTCTATAATCCGTGTACAGTTTTTTGGTTTTTTGTTTTTTGTTTTTTTTTCTTTCCTCTGACTTGTCAGAGATATCAGCTCACAACATATCCCTTTGTTTGCCTGTTTTTCTAAGCAGTTCTACATTTGGTCTCCTAGAAGAAAGTAAACATGCCAATTTGCCATTGACTAGCAATGTTTGCGAGGAAGGGGTGATTTCATTAGAGGGGTCCAGAAAACTATTGTTCACCAACTTTGTTTGTCCCTTTGTGGGGGACAAAGGAAGAGAATTTAATATTCCTCATTTGTTGTTTTTTATATACTGTCGTAACAGTCACTGGAAGGACAAGGCAAACAGTTTTCATCAGATGTTTTGTTCCATCTCTCCCCAGAGGAGCAGTGCTTGCTCCCTCACCAAAACACATGCCATCTTCCTTCATGGAAAGGAATTCTCAAGTAGGATATACAGAGCCAAATTACGAGCAGCTAGCTCTGAGCCTTTGCTCCCAAGCATGCTGTTTTGGGCTCTTCTGAAATGCGTGCTGGGACTCTTTTCCAGTTGCTTAAGCTGCATGTGAGAGCTTAACACCCTCAGATAAGGGTGGCGGAGCTGAGCCCTACAAAGATTGATGCAAATGGTGTTCCCTAACAAGTGGCACATGGCAGGAGATCACGTTGTGCGAAGCGTGGAGCAGCAAAACCTTCTCTACTGGCAGGGAAAATCTTCGGGACAGCATCAGTGCTCTGCTTTCAAGAGCCTGTGAGCTCAGCTGTGCTGCTGTAGCAGACCCCAGTGGTAACACGGGACCCATCACACTTGGCACTGCAGGGTCCAGGAGCATGGAACAGCCCTTGTCAGTGGCTCTGGTGACCTGAAAAGAAGACAGAAGGGGACTGGTGAAAGGGCTTCCCCAGAGGCATCTGCTGGATGTAGGACTAAGAAATGTATCTTTTGACTCAAGGCTCAGGGGTCTTACAACTGCCATAGCCTGTCTCTGAGGCACAGTATGCATCTGCTATAGAAATAGCAAGTGTTTGTTTCCTTTTCTTAAATCTGACAGGCAGGAAGAAACTAAGAGGATGGGTAATAGAAAAAGGGCACTAAATCAGTGTTGCTCTGCCCCGTACTTTCTTTTCTCATGGAATGGATCTAAGTGACAAGACAGAGTTCAAGTTCATGGTAAAGGATGGGAACAAGACATCACTTTTAATGCCTTCAGTAACTGCGAAGTCCTTCTCGCCCTAGTTTGGAGCCCTTCTTCGCGAGTTTCTTTTGCTGCAGCGAATGTTTTGTTGATTAAGAAGCAAATCAAAGTTAAAAACCAGCATGGCATAGGTGTGATAGAACCTTCCCATTTTGAAAAACATTTTTCAGCAGACAGTAGTTGAACAAAACCAAATGAGTACTTGGAACCAGTGAAAGATTAATTTGACTGTACTTTTCCCTGCAGAAACCAGGCAGCTCTGAAAGCATCCAGCCAGCATCATGTGCCAACTCTCCCCATTCTAGAATAGCGTCACCTGAGTAAATTCACTTAATTTCTGTCCTGTAACCAAAATTGCTAGATCTTGAAAAAAATGCTGGTTCTTTATTTCAGTTCTTAGTGCATTAATTAAGAGCTCCTGTGAGACAACAAGGATGAGCGGGATGCAATAAAGACGCTAGGAAAGAATAAGAACATTATTATAACGAAAGCAGATTAATGGGGCTTCACATAGTGGTGCTAATGGATGTTTTTGAACTTAGAAAGGAAGCGATGAGACAATTGAGTAATGAATTTTGCCATCAAAAAATCACAGCTGAGCCAACATCACCATATAAAAAGGGAACTGATTTATTGATCATAATGGAAAAGACTAATAGATGGATTTAGTGAAGGCACAACACTACTTTTTTTTTTTTTTTCCCCTACAGAAATGCCCTTAAAAGGCCGCTCATTTATATATCCCTCCCCAAACTGGAGGAGTAGTAATTACATCCTTTGTTTACACGGTTCTTAGCACCAAGTGTGGGGCATATGAATGGCAGGCTTAAATAAAAACCACAAAGGTTGAGGAGGTAACAGAAGATAAACTGCCAAGAGCACTGCTATGTTACAACAAGAGCCTACCGGCAAAGCAGAGAAGACGGGACAGTGGGGAACAGCTTTGCAGCATGTTAATATGAAAGTGTATGGATCCATCCCACGTTCTCACTGCTGGAACCTCAGCTGAAAAAAAACACGTGCAGGACTGGCTACACAGTCTCAGAAGAGAGATAGCTGAGAGCTGGGAGACAGGAATAATGATGTGCCTGGGAGGATTCTCGTGTGAAGAGAAAGTTCTTTGAAAGTTTGTACCAACGGAGCTTGTATGATGCTAAGAAGAAGAAATATGTAAAAGTCTGCATGTTCATGAGAGTGAGCCTTGGTTTTCAGAGAGGAGAACAAGGAGATGTTTGATGACACTACAAGATGAAAAAAGGAGATGCTTTTTTTCCCTGTAACAGTCAGGTTGGCTGTAGAAATCATTGTCATGTAACATCATCAATAGCTAGCTTTCTGCAGGGCTCAGAAATAAAAAAGATCCAGTATTCATTAACAGCACCTATAGTTGTCTTAATCAAGGAGAATACATTCTGGGAAGGAGAGCCACATATGCAGTAAGTAGGATTTAAGGCATCTCTAAGTAACAAAAAGCAGGAAAAGGCCTAATATAGAGGTATAAGCTATTCCACGTCTGTCTGCATGGTGTACTTGTACCTTCCCTGCCTGAAGCATTTGGTACAGACTGCTGTTGTGGACAAGGTGGGGGACTGGAGGAACTCTGTGGCCTATACAATCTGGCAGTTACCATCTTGCTCCATGGAGCTTCTTCTCTTGCTTTCTCAGCAGTGAGTCAAGAGTGGGTGTGCACAAATGCCTTGAGAAATCAGCTTGTTATGACCATGGCTTAACATTTTACCTGGGATGAGCCCCAGCTATCAGTTGTACTGGAGTGCAACCTACTGCACCCTGCTGCATTCTATACACAGCCTTTTGGGGACTAATCATCATCTCATTTTGAAATCACTTTAACCATTGGAGGGAGGGTGATGGCGTCTGCTTAACATCTGCACAGTGGTAGGCTGCCGGTGAGCTTGAGATGTGCAACACAGGCAAAAATATCCAGTTGAAAGTGCAAGGAGTGATAACCATAGCTGGCCATTGCTACAGAGCAAGCTTGCCACATAGGCACTGAGCTGTCTACAGACATTCTTTTTTCTGATATGTTTTCTAATAGCATAGACTTAGTTACGTGCTTTGGGAGTCATTCCACAACCTGCTGGTGTACCTTGCTGTCAGGAAGTTTTTCTCGGTTGGGTCTACATTGGCTTTTTTTCCTTTGTCGTGTTCATATTGATATCCTGTCTCCTATTCACAACCACAACAGGCATATTTGACCCTTTCATTCTTTGACCGCTCTAATTATCTGACTGTTTTGTTGCTCTGCTCTGCTCTTGTTCATCTTTGTCAATATATTTTGCATAATGAGTTGCTCAGGAGTCAAGATAGTGTCTTGCATGTGCTCACATGAGAGCTCCACATAGAGGAAAGTAACTGCCTCCCTGCTCTAGGCAACTCCACATACACCAACAAAAAATAAGGTCTGAGTGAAGGTCACAGAGTGATTAAGGTCTCTGTCTTTTGACACAAGATGGCAGAGCAAAGAGCATTGTGATGGACATCTGCTCTTGGTGGGAATTTTCAACTCCTGCTCTTCACTAAGGTGAGCTTGTAGGCCCTCAGGGCCCACAAAACACCTACTCTCTATGCCACAAGTGGCAAAACACACCAATCCTCCATCCTAAATGATGTTTGAATTTGGAAGTTTTGTGAACTGCAGCCCCTCTGAACACATGATGCTTAAATACTGAATCTCATCCAACACTACTGAACCAAAACACTGTCTTTTTAAGGCCTTCCGTGAAACAACGAGGGAGCTTCACAATGATGTCAACATCGTAAATCATCACATTTGCAATGCAGAATGTCCACAGCAATGAAGGCATGGAGGAGGAGAGAGAATGTTCAGTGATCTAGCTCACTCCATTTCTTCCCATTTCCACTGATTCAAAGTCAGACTTTCTCTCTTTATAGGAGTCTGATCTGGTCAAATATCAGCATTTTTAATTAAAAGGAAAATTGGAAAATGAGGGTTATATACTGCCTTGGGCTTGTAGACTCTTGGTAGTGATACTGAGAGGTCTGGGGAAAACCTAGTCTACCTTGGAGCTCTTCAGGTATGTCTTGAGCAGAGAGAAGTCAAGCCCCAGATACAGCTGCAGTTCAGTAACTTCACAGCATAGATCCAGGGGACCTTGGAGTAGGACTGGAGAGGGAGGGAATGCTGTTCTTTTTGGGATAGCATATAACAGACTCATATTGATGACAAATGCATAGGGCCGCACATGGGAACATCTAAGTACCCCAGTTCTTTCTGCTATTCTTAGTGTTTTTATTCAGAGTGCTTGATTTTGCTGCAATTATCCTTCCACCAAAATCAGTGATGAAAAACCCATTGGTTTGAATGGGCATGATTAGGCAAAAGTCATCTCTTTGAAAAATCTTATCCTTGGTGCTAATTCTGAGTTTACTGTATGCAAGCAATGACACAGGGGTGGTCTTTCCAGCAGGAATTGAGGTGAAGTGTGAGGCATGTTAGTTGGTGATGTGGAAGATACATTACTGGCTTCCACTTTGGTAAAGCACATACTGTTGCTGCCAGTGCTATGTCTGTTGTGGGATCAAATCCGGGTCTTGCTGAGGTTGTTGGGAGCACTGCTGAGGAGTTAAACTAGGTTTCTTCCTGCTGTGGGTGAGAACAGAGAGTTGCAGTACCAAAATCAATCCCTGGCTGCAATTCTGGAGTAGCTCTGCTGATCATAGTTGGAATTACTCAGGGTTTACAGTGTTGCGACCGAGAAAAGAATTTGGCAGGTTAATCTCCAGGGCTATTGAGCTGGCACCTCTCGGCAGAGCTACGTTTAGTTAACATTTACAGTGGAAAAGCAAGCGAGGCATGATTCTCCAAGCCTTGAACCCCGTTGAGGGCTGATTGATCTTGAATGCTGGCAATCCTGCTTCCCCCAAACACAAATAAGCCTGTATATGAATGTGAGTAGAATTTTTCTTCCTGCTTTTAAATAGTGCAACACAAGTCATATTTTATAACACGGGAATGATGCAAGGTCTGCCTCCAGCTGTTTCTCTATATGGCTTTCTGCTCTTGCTTTGGGAATAGTTTGAGTGTCTAGTGCAATATCCATCCATTGCATCTTACATCTGGACTGAAAGGTGCTAAATACTGGGGCTTTCACTGGTGTATGTCGCAAACCGGTGGCTGACTGGGATGACAGTCGGGTCTCTGCAGTCCCAGGCTGTGAAGTGAATGGTTGTTTGTCAAAGAAGTAGAAGTTGCAAAGCCATGATAAGAAAGGCAACAGAGAGCTTCTCGGTGCTTGGAGAGACCATTCCCATGGGAATGGCCTGATGTGCCATCCAAGGCTGAGAACGATTGACACTACCAATCCAGGACTCAAACAGCACGGATTCAATGCTTTGCAGAGTGATTATTGGAAAAATTATGCCTAAATTGTTTACCTCTGTTTCATGGAGCCAGTCAGCTCACTAGATTTCAGGTAGGTCTACTTGTGAAGAAATACTTGGTCATCAGCTGTGGTTAAGAAAGCAGAATGGAAGTGGAATCAGTTGTGGAATGCTGCCTGTTATTGCCAAGAATAATGGGAAAAGGGCTGGGAATTGAGAAAAGATGACAAATGAAAATGTAGATGTTGACAGAGCCGCAAGATGACAGAGATAGCAATTAAGTGGGAATAGATTTACACAGGAACAGGAGTAGCAGGAGGGGTTTTTGCTCAGGATTTGGGGTGCATTAGGAGGACTATGGCGTGGTCAGGCTTTGGCTGGGGTTGAGGCCATATGGTGAAGCTGAGGTCCCCGAGCAGAACTGTGCAAATGAGGACAGGAATAGCAGGGGGTGCTGCAGAGGGATTGCCAGAGCTGGGTGCGAAGAGTCCCGGACTGGCACAGCGTGGAGGCCAGCTGGTCAGGAACAGAATGTACGTGGGTGTGGGAGCCGCTTCTACCATATTTCAGCAATTCTCCTGTCTTAACGAGAATGAAATATCAGTTGTAAAAAGAATAGAAAAGCAATTAGCCGGATTGTGAGAGTTCCATGGGCAGCAGTCCTGAGCCTCTGCCTGCAATAAAATCTGCTAGGAGAAGCTGAACAAGCTGTAGTCATCCCCAGCTATTCCTCCAGCACAGCCACAGCCGGCTATGCTGCCTGAGAGACTCCAGAGAGCCTCCAGGGGATTTTCTTATCGTTACTGATTTTACATGGGACATTCTTAGATACAGAGGTAATGGGTCAGCAGCACAAAACCTTAAGACTGAGGGATCTACAGAGTTCTACAGGGCCATGAAAATGATCCAGGGGTTGGAGCACCTTTGCTACAAGGACAGGCTGAGTGAGCTGGTGTTGTTCAACCTGGAGAAGAGGAGGCTCTGGGGAGACCTCATAGCAGCCTTCCAGTACCTGAAGGGGGCCTACGGGAAGGCTGTTTACAAAGGCCTCCAGTGACAGGAGGAGGGACAATGGCTTCAAGCTGGTGAAGAGCAGATTTAGATTGGATATTAGGAATAAGTTCTTTACTCTGAGGGTAGTGGACCACTGGAACAGGTTGCCCAGGGAGGTAGTTGAGGCCCCTTCCCTGGAGATATTCAAGGTGAGGCTCGAAGCACCTGGGCACCCTGGTCTAGTTGTGGGTGTCCCTGCTGACTACAGGGGAGTTGGACTAGATGACCCTAGAGGTCCCTTCCGGCCTGGACCATTCTATGATTCTTCTCACCTGTGCTGCTATAGCTGTGGGGAACTCTGGTGCTGTTCACCAGCCTTTTAGCAGGGAGAAGTTGAGAAGGGAATAGCCACTTTGCTTTTCCCAAGGGATAGCGAGAAGGTAGAATTCTCTTTCTTACTTATTAACAATATGCTATGCACAGCACAAAACACCGTACTGTATCTATTTAGAATACACTGCAGAGCTATTTCTTTTCCTTTTTTTTAAAAAAAAAACCAACCCACCACACCACACTTTTATAATAATAATAAAAATGCAATTTTTATACAGTATCTTCATATCCCAAATATTTATAAACATAGTTATCTTTGGTCGACGGATGCCAGGAAGTTTGCCAGCACATCAAAATGATGACATTTTACATCTCATATTCTTTTCGTTGTGAGGAATGAGGTGCTTCTCCATTTCTTAACTGATTTTTCAGATTTTCTTTTAAGACTAGTGCAATCAGAGTAAAAAACTGCAGTTTCCAGAACAGAGAGGAAATTCTGTGGGACTTAATAAACACCATGTTTGGCTTGATGTTGCAGTAGGGTATTGAAAAGAAATATTATTGACCATTAGTCTGCCATACAGATGCATCTATAAGTTGCTGTCATTGGCAATAAGCCTGTAGCTTTAACAGGTTAGAGATTACTTTCTTGGAGCCTGGTCTCCAGTCTCACAGCCGCTAGAGCTGAATTTCTCCTGATTCATCCACCATCTAGTTCTGAAATAGTATGGTGTCAGTGAGTGGCTAGTGGTCCCTTGGTAGAGTGTGTCATGGTGCCAGCCTTCAGATCAGGCTGTTAGATACAGAAATGGTGTACTTTTGTGCTGGCACCTGATTGCGGATGCAAATTAGGGACCCTTTGAAATGATTGTCACTTCATTGTCATAATGTCTTTTCACCAAGGCCTGGCATGTTGTGTTTGTTACATGTTTTACTTGGCACTTTTTCTCTCTGTGAAATCCATAAAGGAACTGCTATGGCATTCTTGGGTGCTCTACTGGATATTGTCTCCAGATGTTTTTAAAGGCCCATCTTCTAATTCAGCCCCCAAGAGGCTTTTCAGAAACTAAAGCGAGCAATTGAAGGCAGCTGCATAATATCTGAAATGACCTACTCAGTCCTTCCTTTCTTGATTTTTTTACCCATGTAGGTTATCCATTTGCAACTAAAATCATAGTGCCAAAGGCACTTTTGCATTGTGTAGAAACCATTCATGCACATCACTTTAACAATAGGGGGGCAGACCTGTTGAGAACTAGGCTAACCCCTCTTGTAAGTGGAGGCTTTAAACGAGAACAAAAGAATGATGGATGCAGTATACCGGGGCCCAGAAAACAAATGAGCATGATGAAACGGATATGGGCTGTGCAGATTTGAATAATATTTGGTTTCAGGACAGTAAGAGGATGTCCTAATTTTCTCAGTGTTCAGTCCACCATCAGGGTATTGTGAAATGGGGCTTCTTCCAGTGTGTAAAGTGATACCATCATCTTCCTCATTCTCCACTCCTTCAGATGTTCTTCATTACAGCTGGTCCAGCTTACCTTTTAAGACAACTATTAATGTTGGAATCCATACTAGGCAAGACCCTTGTATTTATAACATATAAAATAACTGGGTGGGTGGGTATGTGCACGTGTGTGTTTGTATCTTTCTGCCTGTAACAGAATCTTTCAGGAAGGTAAAGCAAGAGGTATTTAGGAAGCGAGTGGTTTTCAGGACAGAAGATAAAGTCCAGCACTTGGACCCCCAACATAAGAAGGACATGAATCTGTTGGAGCAGGTCCTGAGGAAGGCCACAATGATGATCAGAGGAATGGAACACCTCTCCTATGAAGACAGGCTGAGAGAGTTGTGGTTGTTCAGCCTGAAGAAAAGAAGGCTCCAGGGAGACCTTAAAGTCATCTTTCAGTACTTATGGGGGGCCTACAGGAGGGGAGGGACTCTTTATCAGGGAGTGTGGTGATAGGACAGTGGATAATGGTTTTAAACTGAAAGGGCATAGATTAGACATTAGGAAGAAATTCTTTGCAGGCTGCCTGATCCCTGGAAATGTTCAAGGTCAGGCTGGATGAACTTTGAGGAACCCAGTCTACCAGAATTGTCCCTGCCCATGGCAAAGGGGTTGGAGCTAGATGATCTTTAAGGTGCCTTCCAATCCAATTCTATGATTCTGTGTTTCTATGATTCTTCAATCTTTCATGACTGGACATGGCACAGGAAAGGGGCAGGAGGGTGAATTAATGCTGTCTTCTCCAGGTCCCAAAGCCACCACAATGTATTAGAGGAAACTCCAGGAAAAGTGACAGAAATGCTGATAGGTTTAGAAAGTATAGCTTAAATGAGAAGATTAAGGAGGCTGGTGTATATATATTCATTGAGGAGGAAAGATGTGTGAAGGGAGATGTAATCACTGTCTGCAAATCCATAAAGAGATGCTACCAAGAGGATGGGGATCCATTTTTCTCAGTGGTTGGTACAAACAGGCCTAAGACATAATGGTCCTGAGGTGCAGCAGGGAACAGTTAGTTAAAAAATACGAGGGAAAACTTTATCACTCTAGGAACAGTTTGGTGACAGAGCAGGCTGCCAAGGCAGGCTGTAGAGGCACAAGCACTGCAGATATTTAAGGCAGAGATGAGTCACCCATCTGTCAGGGATGGTTTAGGTGTAATCAGACCTGCCACAATGTGCAGCAATGGCCTGGATGATGCACCAGAGGTCTTTTCTCACCCAAATGAGTCTGTCATTTGTCATTTGTGCCTAATTCAGAGTGTGGTACCGTGTGTGTGAGTGTTTGCACTTGATTCCTAATGTTTCCATGCACATCTGCAGCTCGGATGTCTCCCAGCCTGTACTGCCAGTTAGACCAAATGCTTTCTCTTTCTTTCTTGCCCGTTTGCTTCCCCTGGTCAGTTTCTCTTACACTTCTACATTTAGTTCTTTGCTGACCCCTGTATTTCTATGTGATCTCTTGTCTCTTTTTGTCTTCATTTCACATATATTTCTGTGTGCTTTCGTGCCAATGTGCCAGTGTCTCTGTGTGTGCAACACATGCCTCTCTCCGTGCTCTCTGTGCTCTCCTCCTTCTCTCTGTCCTGCAGTGAGAGCTACAGACAGGGAAGGGCAGGCAGGAGGAAAATTTTTCTTTTCATAATCAGGACTGCTGAGAATTGCTCGGTTCAGGTTTGAGAGCCTTAGAAATGTACTCACTTTGGTTTATGCCTTTGGTAGTACACTAAGCTGATGGGCATACAACACTGGGCATTAACACTGCTATATGGCTTCCAGATCTGCTTCATATCTGATAATCTAGGGCTGTGTACATGGTAATCATTAGTTGGACTGCACCCTTCCTCATGACTTACCTAGCACCCCACTTCTCTGCAAGCCCCCCACAAAAGCTGAACAAGCCATGGTGGCCGTCTGGCAGAGACAATACAACTCACTGACAGTAATAAAAACCTTGCTGATGCTGATGTGCTGCATCTTCCCAAACTTGCAGCAATGTCGGGAGTGCTTTACTAAATTACTACGTGTTAAGTGTTCATGCTGAATGCCAGGTGGATGTTAGAGAGCAAAACCAGGAAAGATTACCTCCAGCAGCCGTGAGTATGCTTGGCCAGTTACCAAAGCCAAGCGTTTTGTACTAGCTATTATTCTGACAGAGAGGATCATTATGGTGCTTTTATTTTGAGTGTATGAGTGTGTGCGCATGTGTGTTAAGGAATCTGTCTATTGTCTGAATTTATTCCTTAAAATAAATTAGATTACCCAAGGATGTATTCAGCTCTATGTCACATGCAGTTTTCAAATCAACATCAGATGTCTCAAATTTGGGTTGGAAGCAGGAAAGCTGGGTGAAATTCTAAGGCCTGTATCACTCAGGGATCATCTAGGTCATCTAAGATCACTAGGTCATCTAAGCTCTTTCTTTCTGATCTGAAATATCAGTGAAGTGATGCGTTGTATCAAGAACCTGCAGAACCCCAGTGTGCTAGTCAGATTGTGTGTGGAACCTTGCAGAGAAACAAAGGAGTCTGTAGTAAATAGATTAATAATGATAACAAATGTGCATGTTTACCTAGAAGTCATCTGGTGTTACCTTATAATGGCTACACTGAAATTACTTCCCAAAATTACAGCTGAACTTTTGGTCTTACTGCTAGTCTCCTGCAGGTATGTGGCTACATAGAAGTTTTCACAGAACACAATGTTACTCTCATATTTTTTTTTTATTCAATCGTAATCACTGTTGTGTAGCATCTTTTGCGCGTCTGTGCTTTTTCATATGTGGCAGATAAACAGAAGCTATGAAAGTAATTTGTACCCAAAAAAACATAGTAAATTGTGTTAGACAACATGCTACAGATCAAGAATGGCAACAAAAGTAATAGTGAAAATGTGCTGGCATATAGAAGGGTTTATAATTAAATTGCAACATTAGCAATTTCATTGTTGGTGTTTCTTATGAGAAATGCTCTATTACTGCTTAAAGTAATTACTTTGTACTTGAAAACATGCATCTATTTTAATGTCATCTGATGGAAAAAATCTCACTTTTCTATTTACTTGTACTTGTCCATTTAGAAATATATTGATAACGTTCAGATCAGTAGTTTTGTAGGGTAAATTCTTTACTCAAACTCTCGCTCATTAAAAAAAAGAATTTAGCAGTAGTTTAAAGAAAGCAGATTGATTACTGAGAGAAAGTAATATTTGAACTTTATTAGGACAGTCAAAAATAAATCACATGCAAACTACAAAATAGTTAGATTGATACATAAGAGACCTAGTCAAACAAATCATCAGTTATCGTCATAAAAACTATACACTGTTAATACAACTCTGTATTCATATTTCTCAAAGAAACAGCTTTGGAGATAGTAGCATTATGAATTACTGTGCAGAAGTGTATCTGTCTGCAGCAGAGAAAATCTATTTTATTTTGAATGTGCATTGGTGCTGAGAAAATTATTAGCATACAGACCTGGCACCAAGGAGAATATGGCATGGAAAAAACCCACCTTAAAGGTCATTTGCTGTGACGGACCAAGTACTAGCAACACTCAGTAAAACAGAGTTAAGGCAGAGCTAGAGGAGGAAGGTGTGCTAAGCAGGAGTTGCTAAAATTGTATGGGTCAATTAGGACAATTATATCTTTCTCATGAATAGTGTCTTTTGATAAAGTAGAAACAGTGGCCAAGAAAAATGGCAAGGAATGACAAGACATTTGGATGCCATTTCTGTCTTATCCCAGGCACAGGCCAATTTTATGCCAATCTGATTCCTGGTACAGAGGAGAGGAGGAGAGAAGTGACCTCCTTCCCGTATTCTAGTGCTCCATTATGTGTCCTGTCTGACCACACTCATCTGAGCATCATTTGTTAGGACTGCTAGCCCATTACTGAGTGACTCAGGGGCATATCATGGGCAATGATCAAATGTAGATGCTGCTGGATCCCGGCAGTAACCTTTTCAGGCCAAATCCAGGCAAAAGCAAGTCATGGTGTGTTCTGAAGAGATTGGAGCCTCTACTGCAGGCTAGAGGGAGATAACAACCTAATTAAAGTAAGGAGGAAGCAAATGAAATGGCCACAGAATACGAGTCTGGAAACCTCCAAGCTCAAAGAGGCCACCCTCGTCATTAATGTGAGTTTATTTTCATTCTGCTTTTTCTATTCTCTTTGTATAAGAGAAAAGATATTCTGACTTGTTTTACTGATCATACTTAAAGGACTCGAGTCCAGTTCAAGACTCTGTCCTCCCAGATTTTGGGTAGGGCGTTTTAGGAAACAGGCTTTACTTTGAATGTACGGCAAAGCTACAACAGCTCCCAACCCCTTTTGCAGGTGAAGAATTAAGACACAGAAAAAAGTCTAACCTTAAGACTATACAAAAGTCTGTCAGACCCAATATCCGAACCGACAGGCAGCTCTATTACCCTAAAAAAATTCTCAGAAGGGGATTTTTTGTTTGATCCTGGAGGAGTAGAAGATCAGCGTAGCCTTCTCTCTGTCCAACTCAAGAGGTTTCTCTAAAGCACATTGCCTGCTGCTTTGTGCAGCCTAGGTGCTTCCAACGAAGGACTCCATTTTGCTGTATTGTGGCATAACTGAGTTGCTGGAGTGGTCTGAAGTAGGGACGAGATCTCTACCCAGAAGCTCTCATTCCTAAGAACTGATCTTGTGACACAAGTCAGAGAGCAGGTGCTCTAGACACTTCATGGGAAAAGCTGGCTGCCAGTTTGGCACCCGTGTGCTCGCTGCTGGCTACTCAGCCCCTTGGGTTTCCTGCTGCTGATGCTCCCCTCAGAGGTGCTGCTCCCAGCTGAACCATTTGCAGGATGTCAGTCTGATTCTCCATTCAAACTCAATCACTTCAAGATGAACCAAGAAGCTGAAGTGACCTATTAGCACAGCCAGCAATCTTTGTATTTTTCTGATTATGTTTTATATATTTCTTTACCCTTTGTTCAATTACGGCAGGATCCCTTTCTTCTTGTCCGCTCGTGTTCTCTCTCAATGCTAAGTGCCAGCTGTCACTGCCTGCTGGATAATTACCATTTTACAAACAGTGTTTAGGGAAATGCCATCAGTTTCTGAATATGTGGCTGTCAGGGCTTATTTGAGGGGCTTTCCTATGTTAACTACCTCTTCTCTTTTCAGGCGGGAGGGCAAAGGAGGGAAAAGAAGCTGGGAGATCTGTCTTGTCTCCAGACATTTCAAGAAAAAATTGCATTTCATCTTTTTCGCATTTTGACTGTCAGTGCTTATTCCTTCCTCTACCCTCTCTCCCAGTTTATGCACTCCTCTCACTTTTTCTTTATGACAGGCTGTTCTGTCCTTCTTTGCAGCTCCAGTGGCCTGCAAGTGACTGGTGGCACGAGTGAAGATAGAGCTGCTTATCATGGCGGGTTACTAATGGGAAGAAGGGCATATTCTCAGAAATAGTCATGACCCCTCATTACTGTAATATCCTACTTAAAGCTACATAGGTCTGCCTGAGGTTAAGCAGGGGATCTGGAAAAAAAGCTTATACTCCGATTGCCTTACTGCGAGAGGCAGTAGCAGGAGTACAGCCAAGGAGCGATTAAGCCTAGTTGTTGCTGAGAGCGGCTGAAATGCTGGATGTCAAAGCCAGACTCCAGAGAGAGATGCCGTGAGGCCTTCTGCTGAGACATGGCTTTTCCAGGACACCAACTATATGGCGGGTCCTATCGGGGGGGGGGCGGCAGGGGAGAAGGTAGGATGGCCACAGCATTTGATTGTGGTTTAATTTGCCTTTACTAAGAAAGGCATAAAAAACATCTACATTCACCTGGAGGGGCTAGAGCAAAGTTGAGGTCTGTCACCTCCAAAACTTTCTGCTTCCAGTTAATTAAGCTTTTTCCCCCTTAGCAATAACTGGTAGCAGATACTTAATCAGAGCCTCAGGCAGCTAGGTCAAGATGCGTGAGGTGGCCCCAGCAATGCTCACATTCCCGAAGGAAGGCTTTCCTCAAAGTGTCAATATTTTGGCTTTGTAAGGATTTCTGCGAGATAACCAGTTTGGGGACACTGGAGGAGAAGAGACAGGAGCTGCTTCTCAGGCACAGCGCTGCTCCAGGGGATCTGAACTTCTTGCCCTGGTCTGAGCACAGCGGGTGGGGTAGGGGAGGGTCCCAGGGAATGTATCTTGGGCACAGTCGAAGCCTGGTATACTGATAGAGGAAGGTAGCTCAAGCCTTAGCAGAGTCCAAGGAGTGGCATCATCTGTGAGGTTACAGGAGCTAGTGTGAAGCATCCAGGAAAGCTGCTGAGCCGTGCCTGAGTTGGATGTGTAGGCTTCTCTCTGTTACCATCACAGGAGTGCCTCACCAGGCCACCTAGGGGGCTCTCAGGGACTCAGACACAAGGCAACTTGTTGTTTGTCTTTTATTTTGCTTGTTGGAGTTAGTGTTGTTAGAAGTGCCATGACACAGAAGGGTTTCTGCAGCAAAGCTTAAATACCAATGTAAAGAATAAAGACCTCAATGCAGCTGTGATTTGGGCTCTTGGACACACACAGTGTTGCAAATTAATGATAAAGATCCTAACATCTGGCCGGCTGAAGGGGCTCAATATATAGCTAGTCAATGTCTATCCCATGTTCTCAGCCTCTCCTCTTGGTCCTGAATACGCTCTGCGAGATGCAGCTCCTGGAGGCTGGTTCTGTCTGCTCTGGAAGTGGTACAGACAGACATCACAGTTGTGGTCTCCTCTCAGTCTGTGCCACTTGCCACCAGCTGAGGGAGAAGCAGCCATCCCTTATCTGCAAAGCCCTCTTCCTTAATTTTTCCCCTTGCCCCTCATTTTCCACACTGGGCCTGATCTCGTTGCTATGGTGATGCACAGGAGATGAGTCTGATTTGATGCATGCTGCTTCTGGAGGCAGAGAAAAACAGGGCTCCTGGCCACAGCTTGGGTTGGACTCAGGACCATAGGGAGAAGAAGAGGGAAGACATCCTATGTAAAGAGAGAAATCAGTAGGAGTCTGTGGTTCCCACAGCTGGCACAAAAGCAATTGGCAGATCAGTGTGATACCTGCCCAGGTGTCAATCTGAAGTGTCCAGCTCCAGGAAACTCTAACACAGGGTAGAACGTATCTCTGGGAGATTTAAAGATCCTATTGATATTCACACATGGAGTTGTGCTTCCTTGCAAAGGCCACTTAAGTGGAGATGGGGAATGGACACAAGTCCTTCTAGCAGAGGGATGTGGATGGGTTTGGCATCATGCCTCCTCCAGGGCCTTGCTGCCATACAGGCAGGCAGGGATAGGCAGCAAGGTGCTTTGCAAGTGTGTGCTGTCTGCAATCACTTACCTAGAAGACTTTTCTGTGCTGTTTAGGGCCAGGATCCCATTCAGCATTGCTTACACTATAGGAATCACATGGCTGATGTGCAGTGAACAATGTGGCAAGCAAGTAGGGAGGCAGCAATCAGCCTCTGTGTAGCTGGAGGCTTTGGGTGGGTCAATGTGTGGCCCATTGCTTCCAGGTGTACCAGCAGCCTGGACCAGCAGCTTCCCATGTGCTTTCTCTATGGGCCACTCTCAGCTTCTACCCACCCTAATTCCTGGTTCTGCCTCAAACTAGCTGCAAGGGAAAGGGATGACGGACCTGGAAATGGAAGGAGAATTAGGGGAGAAGGGAGAAAAGGCAGAGCTCCTCAAGTCCCCTATCACAAGGAGCTAAATCTTGATACCTAGTTTTTTCTCTCATCTGTCTTGTAAAAAGGATGTGTCCTAGCCAACCACCTGCCCATGTCATCTCTGTTTCAGCCTCTCTGTTGTTTGTTAAGCATCTTAAAGGGAAACAGGAGCTGAAAGCCGGCAACTAGGAGGGAAATGCTTGGACCCATAGAATTCAGTGTTTAGCAGGTGTTCTGCACTCTTTTGCAGACTTCCTTATCAATGGCCAGACTGGAGAGCTCACCAGCCCCATCTTCACTGAAACAGAAAACTTACTCTAGTAGGTTGCTCAAAAAAATGGAAAGTGCTTTCAAAATCACATCTTATTTTGAAAAGTATTATGTCAGCCTGCTGTTCACAGTCAACATGTAATGAAACACATTCATTAGCCATTTGGGTCATCACTTCTCATGCTTTTCCATGTTTGAGCTGCTCAGCAGCAGATTGCAAGGCATTTTTCTAGCCATCCTTCCTGACCCTCTGATAGTGATAAGCAATATGTTGTGTACTGTTAGTATCATGGTTATAAATGACCATCGTACCACATGCTACCCAAATTTAACATGCTCAGACAGTTCTGTCACTGGCAGCTACTCCGTTCCTTAATAGCTGTTCCCAGAGTAAAAGCTGCTGTTAAGGAATACGATGGCTGCCGTCTCCTCCTGTCGCACTGGATATGAGGCAAGGCTGTCTTACTGCGGCGAGATTTGCTTCTCACCTCCTTGTCTCAACACCACTTGCTAAATTGTTGCAGTGGCGTCATCATTGTCAGTGAAGTATTGTGATTCTTTTTTAGGTATTGGTACTCTAAGATTCAAATTGCTTTGCCTGCCATTACCTTCTAGTACACTTCTCCCCACTCAGCCATTTAAGTCCTTGCCTTGATACCATCAAAGCACGCCACAGACATGAACGCAGTCATCTTCTAACTGCTGGGACAGGGAAGAGTTAATAACCAGAAGTCTTGAACTGGAAACTGAGCCATGGTAAGGTCAGGCAGGTTATTCAGGGTCAAAGCATGAAGTCTGTGGCAGATCTGAAAGCTAAGCCCGTGCCCGTCATTTCCCGATTCAGAGCCTTAGCCACAGAACCATGCTTCCTTCCCCTGGAAGCAGCTGGTTTTCTTCCGTCATTTCTGTCTCTTAATTTCCTCTTCTCTGTGCTGTTTTTTATCACTTAGCCCGCAGAGCAATTGTGATCCTGTTTACTTCAGAGATGCTATACAAAATACAGTTGTGTTTTATTTCATTTCATCTAGAAGCTAGCATTCTCTGAGGGAGGCCAGTTGCTGGTAAGGACAAATAACTGACAAAGCAAAGGGCAGGAGTGTTCAGCGCTTTCTTGAATTTGATCTACTTCTTCCTTTAACATACACACAGAGCCAAACCAAACTATTTTACTGCATGGAAAGGGCTCAGAGTTAAATCTTGAGTACTGTGCAGGCAGTGTCATTATCTAATGAAAGGAGGCTTATTGACTCCCTCTCTCAATTTAAGACCACCTTGTCTCCTCCAATCTTTCAAAGGTAAAGCTATTAACGTTAAACAAAACTCAAAACAAATCCAGGCCATGTCTATCAAGGAAATTGCCATGCCTGCCAGGTTAGAAAGCCCTACGCTTGCACTGAGAGGGCTGGTGTATCTGCATAAGTCAGATGATGCTGTGGTAGTTTGAGTCTGAGAAATCAGAATAGCCACCTTGGCTTGGTGGTGGTGACCCAGTTACTTCATCCAGTAAAGCCGGGACCAGAGAGTCTGCATTAGAGGGAAGGTTGGACTGTGCAAGTTGTCAGTGTGGTTTGAGCTGATCACTTATGCAGACAGCTCTTTCCTAAGTTGGCTGTTCTGTCAAAACGGCTTTTCTCTCTGTCTGAGCTGTTCTTTCTCTAAGCTGGCATTTTTTATGTGAGCACATTTTTGGATCAGATAAAAATACAAATGGAAACACCCTTTCTGGTCTTTCACTCTCTCCATCATGCTCCCAGCTCTGATCTCCCTCTGTATCTGTCTATTCTCTGTGTCCTTCTTGGTTTTCCGGTGTCCCTTTCCCTGCCACTCACCACCTTTCTCTCTTCTCTTTCCTTTGCCTGGCACTTTGTCTCCAGTGCGCACCTAAATGAGCTGCTGTCCACTTCTCCTGCCTGCCCTCCTTTCCTACTTTTATCTTTTTCTTCTCAGTCTGTCTCCTTCCTGTGCAGCACAAAGGCACCTCCCAAAAAAAAGATCACAAGGCAGGAGATGGCAGCTCTTGATAGTGAGCTGTGTGAGAAATATCAAGTCACCAAAGGCAGTGCAAGCACTGGAGGTGAAGTCCTGGGGGCTGGAGAAAGAGCCTGAGGAGACTCCATTGGTAGACCTTAGCATTTCACAGTGCCTTTCGTCAGTACAATGTGAGCATGTCTGTCTGTCTATGTCACTGAAAGTCAGCTGAGATGAAGAACTCACACATGGTGCCTGCTGGGGGTACTGCTGTTGAAGAGCACATGTCCCCACCTCCAGAGTCATGCTCTCTGCTTGTTGAGTGGGGTTGTAAAATAATTCAGGTTGAACGGGACCCCAGGAGGTTATCTAGCCAAACTTATCATGGGTACGTTGGAACGACATCCCTCTACGGTTGGGATGCAGTAGGGTATGTAGACCTGCGCTCATAGCAGGCTGTGTCTGTACCAGCTCCAAGAGGATGAGCACTGAAGAGTGCCTGGTGAAGCTGGGGAGCAGAAGCCCCGTACTACTCTTCTAGGGTTGGTTTGTGTCCTCCCACCCAAGTCCATGAAAGGACCAGCCTCTCCTGTGGGCTTCCCCTTGGATTAGGGTGTGCACGTGCCCCTACTTGCTCAGGGAGGATGTGATGTGCAAGTATCTCATGTGCAGCGTCACCCCTCTCTGCTGAAGGTGTACAGTTACTTTTTTTCTTCTATCATGTGCTCCTGCAGCAGGCAGCCATGAGCTGAAATCCCACTGCTGTCTCCTGTCAGTATTGTCTGTCTTCTTCAGAGCAGCCATGCTAATTAGTCAGACTGGGAGGTTTGTCTCCACAGCACCAAAGAGCAAAACACCAGGAAGAGCTGGAGTGGTGTAAGCTGAGGGTATTGGAGCAGCGCTGGGGAAGGTCAGAGGCTCTGACATGCTTCAGCTTACACTGCATGCCCCATTTCCTCAGTGCTCTGTTCTGGTTCTGTTTGCTGTTGAAAACGTTAGAAAAAAAAAGAAAAAACAAAAACAAACAAAAAACCCCACTCACCTCTCTCTGCTCCTACTTCTTTAAACAAACAGACAAACAAACAAAAAAAAAACAGATCAAACCAACTTGTTTCTAAGGTCAAGGTCTGTTGCCCTCCAGGCCAAAAATAACCTTAGTTCAGATAGTGTAGACGTGAGCTCTGATGTTACATGGATAAGTTCAATTCTACCACTGGTTGCTTAACCCAAAATGGTTTTTCCTCATATTGCAATTTTAGGCTCACACCCTTCTCACAATTTTCCTTTCCCAAAGGCTTGCCTTTGCCTCTGAGTCTCTGCTCACAGTGGGTCAACTGTCTCTTTATGGACCATACACAGCATTTTCCTGTTTCTCTGTTGTTCTTCCCCGAACTTCTCTTCCTCCTCCTTCCTTTTCTCTTGCTTTGCTGAGCCTTTGACTCCTGCTTGCCTTCTGTGGAAGGTTTGATGTATTTCTCTCCTGGTTTTATAGAAAGTCCACAGCTCAGTTACCTAATTAATTTCTTTTGTTACCCAAGCTAGCTGTGAAGTAGCTACATCTCTTTCCTGGGACGGGAAAAGCAGGCAGGTGCCAGGGTGTAGTTTGTGGCCTGAATTACAAGGGCCTGAATGGACTATCCAGAATTTTCTGCATGTGAACAGGGGCAAAAGAACAAGAACATAACACGAAGTTTTTAGTGCAAGTGGTTGAAAGCAGCCTGGCAGCAGAGCTGAAGTTGATAGCCAGGGCACAGGAGTTCAGCCCTGGGTGCTTGAAGGGCACAAGCAGACATACCGTGCTGCACAGTTGTGCAGTCATGTACCTTTCCAAATAGGAAATGCTACAAGGGAACTACACTGGATTGTAGCAATGGATTGACATTTGTGATAGCTCCCTGGAAATTAACTCTTCTGTGAACAGCTCATACTCTTTGGGTCCTTCTGAGAGGACCCTTGTAAGAAACACAGAGATCAGTTACTACATTGTGGAGATACAAGGTAGTATCTTTGCTAAAAGTCTTCTTTTCAAGGTCTAGGAGTCAGTAGGGGAAACCTGCCTGCCTCATCTGCCTCCCTTTCTTTCTCCCTGCCTGCCTTCCCACCTCCCAAGATCCCATGCTCATGCTTCAGTCATATCACAGAGGAAGACTAAGGTAAAGTTGCATTGCTTAACATGCCTTATGGATGAGGAGGACACCACAGCTGAAGCAACTTGGTATGTAATAGTTCTGGTTTGTTAGCAAAGGCATTGGAACTGGATCTTCTCTGCCTTACTCTTTCAAGCAAGGGGAGAAAATGCTTGATCGAAGTGGTATGGATGGTTAGACTCAGGAGAAGGTGTACTCATGGATAGTCAGCTTACAAGACAGTAGTAAATCCAGGTCAGGATATAGGTTTGTTGATTCAATATCGCATCAAACAAGTTTCACTGTATACCTGGAAAGCGTTTGTGGTTGTAGTGGTACTGAACACACACAAGCAAAAAACATGCCCAACACCTGAATGAATTCCCCATGTAGCTCTTATTTCATATTTACTATAGATAAATACTGCATTTTTTCTTGTGCTAATAATTCTACTGAATCTGATGAGAGTACACAGAGGTCAAAGATATTTGTATTGAAACGTGACACATGTTTTTGTTGAAATGTATGTATAGTAAGTGTAGTAAGTATTGAAAAATGCATATGCAGGACATGCAGTGTAGTAGGGCTTACTGGTGTGTTGTATGGGATTATTCCTTTGTGATCAGTTGAGCTGCAGATGTGTCCACTGGCTCTCTGTGGAAGATGCCATTTTACTTTGCACTCTTTTCTATTGGGAAATGCAGCCTGCAAAAAATACAACAGGTTTTAAATGGAGCTTTCAGAGCTGTTCAGAAACATGAATGAAATATTAAACCTCACAACTCCTCAGTGCAATACAGGAGACATCCTCACCTCATTCTGAAAGGCAGCTACCTGTGGAAGGCAGCAGCTGTTTAATAGTGCATGGTAACATTTTACAACTGTTGGGTACAACAAGTGATGACAGAAATATCCAGATTAAACTTGTGGGAATTAGGCCCAGAGACCATAATTGCTCAAATCAAGATGCATGTAGTTTAAGTTAACACCTATACAGTGTGCAAACTGCCAGCAGGTCCTCAACAAACTCTTTTGATTAGGGTTAAGGCTGTGCCCTTTTCTCTTTACCTTCTAAAAGATGGCTTGTGTTGAAGCAAATTCTCTGTGTCTTGGTTACTTTGCCTCTTCTTCTTACGTTCCTCTCCTTTTTCATATTGGGGATGGGGGGAAGATTGAAAACATCATTTCACTTGACACAAATTATTTTGTTTGTCCCAGAGCAAAACCTTTGTGAGCAGCAACTTGTGAGAAAGACCAGGGCAAGCTAGCTTTGCAGAGCTACTCTTATTGCTGCAAATGTAAAAGGCAGCACCACCATACACCTCCTAAGGGTGTCCACCTTGCTGTCAGTGACCTGAGCTGCCAATATCCCACCTACCTAGAGAACCCAAATCCAGTGCTGCTAGCCTTGGGAGAGGTATAAGAATTAAAGCGCAAGGAAATATTGTTATGTCTGTAGGGGAGAAAGAAAGAGTGACTTCCCCACAGAGCAGGCAAAGGAGCATACCATAGTTGAGCCCTTTAGCCAGGCCTACCATTTCAAAGGAATATATCTTTGGAAGGAATATATACCTGGCTGAACCAAGCTTCTTTCTCGGTTGGCAGCAAGAGTATCCGTCCAGTGTAGGCTGGAATTTTCACTTTTAATGGAACTGAATGGCTAATTTAGAAGGAAATCAAAGCAAAACAGACTCATTACTCCTCAGCATTGTTTTTGTCTGGTTTAACTTACTGTGTGGAACCATTTCAATAAGCTGCATTATCAGCTGAAATTTCTTTTTTCCCTTCTTTTTGGTTGCTGCCTGAAAGCTAGGCAAATGCATATCCAGTTTTATTTAAATTCACACTTTCGTGGTTAGAAATTCGCAGTATTACTTTCTCCTCCAATGCCAGGCTTGCAGAGACCTCCTTATGATGAAAGATCTTATTAGAGTTAGCGCTCTGCATCAAGGAGAGACAATCAATTCCTTTTGGAGATTTAATTTTAATCATCCGGACTGGCTTCTGTCGCCCCATCTTCCATAAAACTTTCACCGTTCCCTGGTCCTTGGTATTAGTTTCTGTGGATGGCAGGCTTCAGAGCTTGTCCCAGTAATCGGAAACAGGAGGTTACATTAGTCCCAGGTTGTGTTGCACACAGCAATTCTATTTGCAGAGTCTGTTTGCTGCACGGTTAACGGCTGCTTCAAACAGCGCACAAGTAATTTCCAAATGACATATCTCCTCTCCCTCTGCAGCTATTTTAAACTTGGCTTGCCACATGTGGTGTGGCCGTGACTCTGGAGGGAGTAATTTCCCCCAAGCCCTCCCCGTTCTGAGCCAATGTGCTGTTGCCCTGAGCTGAATGCTGAGTATTGAACTCTTTCAACAGATGAACTTCAGGCCAATTATTATTCAAAGAATAGTTTTTAGTAGCTCATAAAACTAAACTAGCAACCCGCCATTTCCAAATAATTTCTATACAGGAAAAAAGAGACAACATTCATCCCATGAGCCATGGTGAAATTAGTCTCAAAGTTTTTGTGCTTAGGGAGAAATTCAGAGCAGGCAGAGGAAGCATTACCGCACTGACTTCTGTGAAATTCTCTCCACTTCTGCTAGTAATCATTTTTGTCCTTTAACCTGCAAACTCCAGGGCTGCAAGGAGGCATGTGAGCACAGCTGAGAGTATCCTGCACGTTTCCATTGTCATACAACCTGGGCCCATATCCCACTGGTACTGCCGTTTTTCAGCAGCATGACTGATTTATGTCCTGGTGGGCTGGAGGGAATCATATGGTTCTATACTCTTTTGCTTTGGCCATTCTCCAAATATGCCTTTTAGGAGCACTCTTCTTATTTGCATTCCTAACATTGACTTAGTGTTGGGACTCAGCTTATCCACTCTCGGGGTTTCGTTGGCTCTAAAGCCAGATGTGACTTTGGGGTTGACCTTTCCTTGGAACATGATCCAACTAGAACTTCTAAACGGTAGTGCATGGCATAGCTCTGAATTTCTAATTGTGAGCCCCCACCCACATCTTTATGCAGAGCTCAACGTCATCTTCATTCTTTCTACTTGCTACTTAGAGTGTCCTTGCTCCTACTATGTGATAGATATATTGGGGCTGGGAGACTGTCTCAGCTAATGGAAATCATTTGAATCTTTTCCTTTGGGTTGTTCCCCCGTAAATCTTTATGCCTTGTGTTTAAAGCTGGGAATGCTTTCTGCTTCATCTGTCCACTTCTTCCTTACAAACTCTCCCTCATTGCTCAGTCCATTCTTGTTCTCTGATGCTTAATGACTCTATCAGGTTGGCATAGAGTAGCCTCCATGTTGGTACTTTAAACCCAACTGCACTTTCCACTACTGGACTGACCTAATTCTCTAGGCAAAACCTACTGGTTTGTTCTCAGCAGTCTTTATCAATAAAGACTATTTTAATCTCATTCAAAATAAATTGTGCTGAAATGTTTGGGAGCCTGCAAGGAAGCAGCTGTGCACTGACAAGAGCCTTAAGAATGCTTGAATGGAAATACTCACCTTGATCAATGCTTGATCAAAGACTTGATGGTTGCGGCATTCATAGCTGCCATTCTACTTCTGTGTGCACAGCACTGTAACAAATGAGTGGTAAAATAAGAAAATATATGGGATTTAATAGCTGTCAGAAGAACCTCAGCTGAAGTGAGGATTACCTGGTGAATGGCTATTCATTAATCACAACCAAAAGAAGTAAAGGTCCGGAGCAGGCACAGCTCATGATAAGGCCATGGGCAGACACAGATGGATTTACCAGAGCTTCTGGAACTGTTGGAATGGGTCCAACAGAGGGCCACAAAGATCATCAGAGGGATGGAGCACCTCTCCTATGAAGACTGGCTAAGAGAGCTGGGCTTGTTCAGCCTGGAGACAAGAAGGCTCTGGGGAGACTTTATAGCAGCCTTCCAGTACCTAAAGAAAGCCTACAGGAGAGTTTGAGAGGGATTCTTTGTCAGAAAGTGTAGTGACAGAACAAGGGGTAACGGCTTTAAATTGAAAAAGGGGAGATTTGTACTAGATACTAGAAAGAAATACCATCCTGTGAGGGCGGTGAGGCACAGGAAGAGGTTGCCCTAGGAAGTTGTGGCTGCCCCATCCCTGGAAGTGTTTAAGGCCAGGCTGGATGGGGCTTTGAGCAACCTGCTCTAGTGGGAGGTGTCCCTGCCCATGGCAGGGGGCTTGGAACTTGATGATCTTTAAGGTCCCTTCCAATTCTAACCATTCTATGATTCTGTTATTCTGCTCAGACAAGGTTTTTTCGGTCATTACCAACATGAGTTTTTGGTCATTGTTAATAGTGCCTGGGCAACAATAGATTTTTTTGTTGTTGTTGGCAGAAGAGCTGGCTGCAATGCTTGAGTTAGTTGGTGACTTTTATTTTATTGAATTTGGAAGTTGTTAATTTATTTAAGCTGAGGCTGTATTTATGTAAGCCTACTATCAGCTAGATTTTTTTTTTTATTCTAGTTTTTGGAAATATTGCATACCAAAGAGTTAATACCTACCTAAAATGAGAGAGATGTCATTCAGATCCTCTACTGCCACACTTGTAGGAGGGGTGCAGAACTGGATTTCCCACACCCAGATGGGCATAAGAACCACTTCTCTGTTCTGAAGTAGGGTTTTCTTTTTAGTTTCCTTTGGAGCTTCATCAGAACCTGTTTGTCCAGGTGTGAAATAGTTCTGAAGTTTTATTTTTTTTGCACGTGCAAAGGACAGGAATGTTGGTGTGGGTTTGTTTTTTTTTTTTACCAACTTTAGCATTTCTTTATGACCAGTTGCTTGCTATAAGCTGAACCGATAAGTGATTATTAAAGGGAAGGCTCAGGGGGAGTAACACATCAGCCTAGGTGAAGAGTATCTCAAGAGCTCTCAGAAAATTGGACAGGTTTACAGCTGCAGGCGGCTGAAGTCCCAGCCTCAACGACATGATTGTTTTTCCAAGGCTAAAGAAAAGCAAGCTCAGAGGGAAGAGTACCACATTGCAGAGTCAAGGCAGGGGGCCAGTCTATGCCTGTGCCCCTGAGAACGAGGAGAGACATGCACAGACACATGGGCAGCACACGCATGTGTGCACATACCTGCCTTTGATGTTTCTTTATATCTCTCGTTTGAAGTTCCTGAATCCTGGAGCGATATCCTTAGGTCTTTTTTCCTTTTTACCGAATCAGAGGTTTTCAAGGCTTAGATTCTAGAAACAAGAGATGAAACAGATCTATGAAACCTTGCTTCTCCTCTCTGTTAAATTTGCTGTTAATTTGAATTGTCTTTTAATAACTACATAGATCCTGTTGACAGTTTCCAAATGCTGATACTGGATACAGTTCAAAAAAAAAAAAATTCAATCTTGAAAAAGATAAAAATGAAAACCTTTCTTTTCCCTTTCTTTCCCCTTTCTTTCATCCGTTATTTCAGATGAAGCCTTTATAACCCGAGTGCATTTTGCAAAGAGAATGTCTGATTCACCATAGAATATGATATCTGTGTACTGTTTAGCAAATCTGCACAAATGCTTAGGGCAGCAAATAAAGATGGAAAATGTGCACTACAAACGGATATAGCTGTGATGGGCCATTGCACACTCCCCATACCCATCACAGCTGTTCTTCCAGCAGCCTCTTTCCTTGGCGGTAGAAAGTACTCTTAAGGAGTAGTTTTAAGGAGTAACAATCCCCTTAGTCCATATGGCCCTCAAAATCCACCTCTGTGTATCAGTAACATTCTGCACAGTTATCAGATCTCCGCAGTCCACTGATGAGCAACCACTTGATTCTTTACCTTCTACTTTTATCTCTGGAAATCTCTGGTTCAAGGCCATGGTATCAGTCAAGTTTCTGGACATGTTCAAGACAAGAAACCTCAGCTGGGAGAATCACCTTTCTTTTGTGCCAGGACAGTGACTATGCAGTGCTTGCAATGTCTAGGATTTTCCAAAAGTCTCTCATTTCAGCAATGAGGAAATGTTGCCTCTTGTTTAGGAAATGGCACTCCCACTTGGGCTGTCCTCCTGGAGGCAAGCTGTGTCCTTCCGTTCTTAGTGCTGTATTTCCCTGAACTGCAAACACAGGTGGGACTTCCTCTCCACAGGTCTTCTACTTGTGCTGGCCAAAGCATGGAGTTGGTAAGGGTGTTGTACAAGCATGATCTTAAATAGGCTGACTCATTGTGAATCTCTTTCCCTCAGTCTGGAGTGACAAATCCTTGTACTTGTGCATGTTTACATCCCATAAGCTTTTCCCCTTCAAGTTTGGTACCAGTCATACTTGATCCTCTTGTTAGCAGAGCTGCTTCTCTTGTGGACGTGCTGGTGCTTTGCTGAAGGCAACACCAAATGATCTTTCAGCTTCCTCTATTCAGCTTTCATCCTTGCTCATCTTGTATTGAGCCCAGATTAACCTCAGTGCTATGTACATTCCTCCTTTGTTAAAAAAACTTCAATGCCTTAATGCAAACTCTGTCCCAACCAAGTCTAATATGAACTCTGGTAAATATAGTTATAAATATTTAAGGTTAGAGCTTTAGTACAGTTTGTTCAAGAGGCCAGAGATCTGCAGCAGACCCACAGCTCACTTCATTCCCCACAGTAAGCCTTTTTTAATCCTTAGCATTAAAAATGTTATTCCCTCTCGTGCAATTTTCTCACTGCAGTCTAGAAAATGTAGTCACCCTCCCCCCAGCTATTTAAAAAAGTTTGTGTCGGAGAAGATCTAGATTTAAAGCACTGAGGATTGAAAACATGGAGAACGCCCTGCCAAAGTAAAGGTCTCTTTCTGCACCAGCATCTTGACCTAGTCTTGTGCTGTGCTAGGAACTGACTGCTGCCATCTCATCCACCTCCTATGTAATGCTTCAGCCATAGCAGAGGAGAGGTTTGTTCAGGGTATAGTACCACCAGCTCACAGTTTACCTAGCAAAGCTGGGTTTGAGAGAGAGTTGCCTTGTTGCATTTAACAACTTGTCTTACCCATCCAAGCAACTCCATGAGCTCTCTCCTCCACTGATTTTGAACTAGGAGCCAGAGGGTTTTGAGTCTATTCAAATCAATCTCAGACTTCCTAGCATTGCAATTTCTGTAAAATTTTCTTTACTTCCTTCAGAAAATGACTGATGGGGAAATAGAACTTAATTTAGTTGCAGTTAGTTTTCCAGTTTGGTCTGATTTCTGTGGGTTCAAAGGCTGTGAGGATGGATTTTCAACTTTGCCAGAGAAAATCAGTTGATGGAAGAGAATGAAGAAGACCTTTTTCTTTTCTTTTCTTTTCTTTTCTTTTCTTTTCTTTTCTTTTCTTTTCTTTTCTTTTCTTTTCTTTTCTTTTCTTTTCTTTTCCTTTCTTTTCTTTTCTTTTCCTTTCTTTTCCTTTCTTTTCTTTTCCTTTCTTTTCCTTTCTTTTCTTTTCCTTTCTTTTCCTTTCTTTTCTTTTCTTGGGTTGTACTGTGCATAGACAACAGTTTCAGACTGGCTGTCTTCTAAATCAGTGCGCAAACTGATGAGGATAATTTTGGCTGTATAAATCTGCACCTTTTTTTTTTTTTTAATTAGAATGACATCTTTGAAAGGTTATACTTGGATATGTGGGTTTAGAATAAGTCAGTGAAGCACAGACAGAGCACAAGCAGAGGCAGACAGCACAGAGAGCAAGAGAGTGCAAAGATCCTGATCTTTTTCTGCTGAACCTGGTGCCAAGGAGAGAGGTGGGTGGCAGAGAGACAAACAGATGCAGCCACATTAGAGACCCGCCAAGAGCTTCGAGCTGCAGCCCTGATGGAGAGAGAATGCAACCGAGTAAAAGGAGACTTCTGTCTGCATTGTTGGAAATGAAATATATTTTTCCTCCTCCTAAACCTTTTAAGCCTTTAATCTTAATCCTATTCATCATCATTAACTTCAGCAATTGGCCAAAATATTTAAATGAGGTGAAATGAAAAGATTTAAGAGTCTGGTGAAGTCTCATCAAACCACAGAAGAATAATCTCCAAAGATTAAGAAAGCTGCGGTGACCCAACCTGTAAGGAATGAGAGGAGGAGGAGGGAGAGGGGGCTTCTGAGATGAAAAGAAGTTACCAATTAGATCCTTTTACTAACAGTATTGAGTCTTTCCCCCCCTTACAATAGCCAAGTGCAGAAAAAATTACGGAAGATGAATTAAGAGTTTAAATCCAGTAAAGGCAAAAAAAAAAAAAAAAAAAAGAAGGCAGGTAATATTTTAATAAGACTTAAATGAGTCTTTCAAAGGGACTGGAGAGCTCTTGGACCTGCATCCCTCCCCGTTTCTGGCTTTAAAATAGGCTTTTAGCTATCACTGCAGTGTGAAGTGCTTTGATGTTTATTCCACGAGGCCTGATTTTTGTGCCATTTGCTGCTGGTGTGTGCGAATGCGTGTGTGTGTGTGTGTGTGTGTGAGTGTGCGTGTGTCTCTCCTGTGTACGCTCCCCCGAGGCGCCCATTGTAACTTGGTTTCAGTTACGCTTTAGTTAATGGGCACTTAAAATAAAGTGGTACCCATTTCGCTTTAATTTCGCGAAAGGGGTGAAGGCTGTTTCCTTTCCATTTCCAGATGAAAGGAGCAGCGCTGCAGCTCCATAGCGAACCTCAAATGAATGGGAGAGATGATAAATTTAACGATCTCATCAGCATATAAATATATGTGTCTGTGTGTTTTTATACGCACACAGACAGTTTGTATCTAAAACTGGAACTTGAGGGAGATGGGGACCTACGGATAGCAGTTTTGAACAGTAAAAGGAGGCAGGTTGGTTTGTGCAGAGTTGCCTTTCAGCCCCTTGTTGTGCGTTGGTGACCACCGTGTGGCTGCCTTGCCTCCTTTCTGAAGATGGGAGGACAGCCCAACATGAGGGGTGCTATTCGGCCCTTTTAATGTAGTCATAGGGGTCCCGAATCCTGCTACTGCCCCAGCAAAAAGTGAAGCTGCTGTAAGGTCTGATGGATCTGCTAGCACCCCACTTGGGTTTCTTGGAGACTCTGGGACATTGTATATGGAGACTGTTGTCAGGCGACTTGAATTGTGCCCTTGAATTTCTGCCGCATCAGGATTCTCCTCTGGGGCAAAGAAGAGTCACATTTCTTTCTCTTTCCATGCCTGCAAAAGCAGGAAAGGAGGCAGAATGACTTGCAAAAATCTGTAAGTCAGCTGGGGTGTCAGGGGGCTGTATGTTGGTTCAGAAGGTGTGTGGATGCCTCAAGTGTTTTTATAGATATGGGCAGTTCTGGGAGATCCAGTCTCAGGGTGACACCATATATGTGTGTGCTCCTCTACTTCTAGCAGATGGTCTTACTCCTCTATTATTGCATGTAGGCCCACTTCTGCAGTGACTCTTGATTTTTCTACTCTATACGGCTTGGGCTAATAATGCCAAAAGCAAGATGGGAACAGGACTGACAAATACTGAGGTTCATAGACACGTCCTGTCTTACCCACACTGGTAGCAACACTGGTAGTAATGTGTAGTCCCTGCCCTGCAGAAAGTGAATGGTGAAAGTAGGTTAATTTTTGGAAAGCTGTGTTGCAACCCTTGATTATGTGTTTGCAGCTCTTGGATTTTTTTCATGGAAATCATACCTTAGGTTGAATCTCTCCTATACAGCTTAAGGGCTGCCCTTCCTTGCTTCATTTTAGGGAGGGACTTTTAGATGGTAGTGTCAGGACAAGACTGTATGTGAGTTCCCGGAGGAAAAGCTTTGCTTTCATTGGGGGAATTTTTCATGGCCTGCATATAGAAACTTACTAGCTTGTGGCATGTGTGCAATCTATATCTTGATTCCCACTGCACAAGCTGTAAAAAACCCACATCCCCAGCTCTACTTAAAATCTGTCTTCAGAATCCACCGTGCTTTCAGAAAGATAAAGTGGTAAGGACTGTCTGCAAACCTCTGCCATGTAAGCTTCCCTCTGCTCCTCCCTGAGGACTGTGGCACTCATTTCTCCATCCTTTGACTAGCCTATTTTATCCTAGTCCTGATCATCAACTCCATCCTAGCAAACTGGAGCCTCTGGCTTCACCTACCCATCTATACTGCAGGCCACCACAGAGTAAAATATCACCTCCATCAGCACCGACATCCATCACTTTAATGAACAGCAAAAATCAATCTCTAATTGACAAAAACATTTTTAATCAAAGTATGAGGCATTTAGAGCACAGAAACAGCCTTTCATCTTCTGTCAGTGTTTTTCTTTATAAGCGGAAGCGGCGTAGGTTTGTAGCTGGCCAAAGAGACCAAGTGGTATTTGTGAAGGAAAACAGGGAGAATGCTTTCAGGTGATATCATTAGAAGAAATCTGTTTCTCTACTCTTAGTCTGCCTAAGCTCGATTTTGGTTTGTGGGTACATGAAGAATTTACAGCAATGGTAGGCAGGGGGTGAGAACAGCGTAAGTCTTAAATTAGCATAAGCTCTCTAAGACATCACTTAGGGTATGATTTATTTTCCTTTCTCTTAACAAACTCTTAGGCTTAGCCTGTACTGGGTATTTGCGGTTGATGACCTGCTAGTGGGTACACTGTGCCGCTGAAAACCATTGTAGTAAACAGGGAGGTGAAGAAGCACAGTTTAGCAACAGTGGTGTGTGTCATAGCCTTTAGGGATACTGCCTGTGTATATCTGGGGTTTTCCTTGGGGCAGCTCTGCCGGTGGTGAAGACAGGAGAGGTGGTAATTATTGTAAGAAACTTGTAGATAACTCTGAATTACATATGAATAAGAGAAACCATCTGCCAGCAGCACTGAAGTATTCTTTTTCCTCTGATTAGGGAGTCCCTCAAAGATTTGTACGGTTACTCTGGGCAGCTTTATATCCTTGCCAATGTTTAGGAGCCATAAAGGACAAGGGAGGGTTATTAGAGCACCATCTGGGCAATTGGGTCTTTTTGCCATTTCTTGCAAGAGGGTATTATTGCAAAGGGTCTTTATCGGTGCCTGGCACAATTTTGGTGTGTTGGTATCACTGCCTGTACTCGCAATGGAAAAGGTATGGCAAAGCACATTGCTAGTGATGCTCTCATCATACCTTTGCCAGTGCTTGAGAGGGAAGCAGTTTGGAAGATGCAGGAATATTTGGCACTGTGTGGGCCTGATAGCAGCTCTGTCTTGCTTGTGAGAGGAACAGTAGGGAGCTACAGAAGTGCCTGATGCTACCAGGGAAAGTTGGCACACCTTGCTGGATTTATGAAGGGAGCGATGGAGAGGGAGGGTGCATCCTTGCCCATCACAGTTGCCAGTGTTTGCAAGGGAATTGGTCCAGGGGGCTGCAGTGGTACCCAAGCACCATCTGGCCACTCTGGCACTCTTGCTGGTGTTTGCAAGTTTGGCTTTGGATAGTGTCTTTTCCTGATCAAAGGCCAGCATTTTGGATGCACGCCTGGAGTGTGTGTTACATAAATAGTTTGCAGTCCTGTCCAAATGGCTCCCACAGCCACAGAATCTTAAGAGCTTCAGAAGAACTTCAAATTGTGGCCCCTTGTGGAGAAACGACACCTCCAAGTTTACCAACTGGTGGAATATTAACACCTGTCTACCTCATGTCTTGGCCAGAAAGGGTTTATTTAAAGAAGAATGGACCCTTATTTTTTCTGGTTTTGAATGTAAGGAGAAGTAGCCAGTGGAATTCCCTTGGCATTCACTGCAGCTGCTCTCTGGAGCCATAAGCTCTGTGTGTTGATGTTCAGCTGGAAGTAGGCTGGCATGGCTTGTTCTGGGTTGACATTCTTTATGCTCAATCAGACTTCTAAATGTTTCAAAGAAGACAGTGATATTTGCCCATGTGTCGTACTTGTTCAACAGCAAAATACAGCATACTAGCATTTTCAGCTTTCGTGGGCTGCTCAGGCTTTCCTGGGCTTTTAAGATCCCATGTTCTCCCAGAGCTTCGATGTGTAACCACAGAGGAAGAGATGGCTTTGGCACAGCAGCCTGTAACAGCAGCAAGCAGGAAAAGGTCCAGAGTGGGGCAGAAGGGCCCGGACTTGGAGTTGCAGGTGGATATGGGACATGCATGGCAAAGAGAGACGTGGAACAAGGCAGTGATGGACCACATTGCTGCAGAGGGCATGGTTTCAAGGCATGCTCCGATGAGCCCTGTGTGTACAGCATGTACAGAGCAGCTGCAAGAAGACAGCATGAGGAGCATGCTTGCTGGTGGCTCACCTTGCCCAGTATATGAACATTTACCTCCTCCCATGAATGAAGACAGAACTGTGAATCACTGCAGTTTTAGAGATACCAGGAAGCATGGGGAAAAGCAGAAGAATGAAATACAATGGTAGTCTTCTCTCCCAGAAATACTTGCTTCTACTGCCCATGTCTGTGCCCTCAAGACCACTTCAATGGGGTTTGTTTTTCCACTGGCTGAGATAGTCTGTGTGCTGTCATTTGTAAAATATGCAGAGTGCCTGGCTGGGTTACTAGATTCTACTGCTGCAAGTCTTTCCCAGGTTATGTTGAAATATATGGATGTCCTTCACTTATGAAGATGGATGAGTTCTCTGGATTGCAGGTTCCCCATGTGTCATGCCAGATGTCATGCTCGGACCTGAAATATGGTGGAGAAGGGGGTGGGGAGTAGAAGCGAGCTCTGGTTTAGGCTGAACCACTTTAGATAATTTTTCCTTCAAAGGTGAAATGGAAAGCCATTGTATAGCATTATAGGTTGCCAATTTGAATCCAGCCCAGGTCAGTAATCTTGGAGGCTGCTACAAAAGGAGTTGTTCAATTCCATCCAGTTCTGGTGAGCAGACATTCACATCAGAAAACCCAGCACTTCAAATTGACCCCCTTTTTGGCAGGCTCTGCAGAGATGCCATGGGCTGAGTGGAGAGTGACACATGGAGAGTGACTGACTTACTGTCTCTAGGTCAGAGTATCCCCAGGATCAGATACAGGAGAGTCAGTGGGGCTGATCATGAGGTTAAACTTCTGTAATCATCATTACATGCCTTGGAACATCTGCTCCCAGCACTATTTGTGGGGTACGCCTGGTTTTCTGAGTATATACACGGAAGCTGAAGTTTTGAGATCTGTGCCTTTTTCCTTCTTTTTTTTTAAAATAACTTGGTATTTGCCAGAGATAGATGAAGAACACTTTTATAAGCAGTAATCCTAAATTTCTTATTCTCCAGTCCTCTACTTAATACTAGATGCCCAAGGGTTTTATGCACTTTAAATCTGTGTGCGTGTGAGTGCGTGCATATGCACATGCAAGTTTCTGGTGACAACTATGGTAGCCATATCAATCCTCCCTCTGTACTAATCCAGCTCCCTCTTGGCTAGTTTGACTAACAAAAATTTACCAACCAAGCAACAGAGCGAAGCAAACACATTAAGAAAAACAGCACTGAATGCAGCCTTGCGAAGAGCCATTGGCATCATTCATCCCACTACAATCTGTACCATACGCCTCTTCTCTGTAAGGCCAGAGACAGCCTTTCCCAGCCTGCAACCCTCCCACAACATTAAATGTAATGGCTTTCTTCCTGCTCCGTGGCAGTAGAACAGGAACTGTGTCTATGACTTCTCTTTAGAAAAATTCCCTCCTTTAAAAATTTGGGTTTGACTTTGTAAAACATTTATGCTAAGCTTGAAAAATAGCTGTTATATCCAGACTGTTTGCTGTTCCTTCCAGAACAGGATAGCCCTGGGTATTGCTCCCAGATGAAGGAATTACACTGTCCATTTTAAGGTGGAGTTATCAACACATCCACTGGGAGCATACGTAACTACCAGATAGACCAAGATCTTTTCTGTTCTTTGAGCTGAATATAATTTCAGCCTGTCACTCCTTATCATATCCCCTTTAATCATGCAAAGTATTCCCTCCCCTTCTCTCTTTCATCATGCTTGTAGACTTATCATTTTCCCCTTTAGCCTTCATTTAGTTGCAATATTCACATTGTATTATACATTCTCTATACAATTAAGTGGGGAAATTGTCACCACAGGATGTCTGGAAGGCCAGAAGTATGAATGGGTTCAAAAAAGGATTAGGGAGTGCGTGGAATAGTCCATCAAGAGCCATTACACTCAGATATGTATGTAAACGTTGGCTCAGGAAGTTCGTAAGCTATACATTGCTGTTTGCTAGAAAAGCATACTAGGGAGAAACATCACTGTATTGGTGTCATGGTTTTCATAGCCCTTTAGTAGGACATTTGCTTCTGGCCAGTGTCACAGGTGCACTCTGAGCTAACCGGACCGTTTGACGTAACACCATTGAGTTTATATTCATAGAAGTTTGATATGGGTTGCTTTATCAAATTATAGCTAAACCACCTTGTTCTATAGTTACAATTATTAGGCAATATAACTTTAAGAACTGCACCCAGAGATTTATAGCATTATAGAGTCTTCCTCGACTTCCCCATGGATCTTCTTGATTTAACAGATTGCAATTATTCTTGCTTCTTACTAGTTCAGCATATGTGCTTAAAACAATTAATCTTCAAGCAAGGTCTTTTTGTGCTAGGGGCTGTACAAATCCAGAACTAAGACAATCTGGAATTATTAGCTGTATGTTTTCCTGGTTACATCTCAATTGTTACTCAAGTTGGAAAGCTCGGGGAAATGGGAAGAAGGAACTGATTGTGAAGGGGTTTTTATGGTCTTAAAACACACTGTATAGCAGTCCTCTTCTTTCTCATGCTCTTGACTTGCTTTATACAGAATCTGTTATGACAGTATCCTGAAGATAGACATTTCCGGTTTGTTTTTGACCATTATAAATACTGAGATTTTAAAGCCTTCCATTTCAGAATTTGAGTCAAATTTTAGTTCCGGGAAAGGAGACTTGATCTCTCCCCTCCATTGTGCCCTCTTTCCCCTTCTCCATCCCCCCAGTAAAATACATATATACATATATACAAGGAGTATTTAGAAAAGTGTGAGGAACCAGACCTCTCCATTTGGGACCTCTCAATTTGATATTAAAACTTCTGTGGACTTAACCAGATTTTGTCCCTGGACTTCTCAAGTTGGAACAAGCTGTTGCCCCAGTTTCAGCCTATTGCCCACCTCCCTTCACCCTCTCCCCCTTGCCTCTGCTTGAATATGGGCTTCATGATTTGATGCTGCCTTTTGCCTTGGGTATCATACAGATGCCAGCTGGTGGACAATGGGTTAAAAATCTGGGGAATCAGGGAGGTGTCACCCTGGTGTGACATGGAATAGGTATGAAGGTATGATGCTTGTTTTATGCCATTTTGCTCAAACTTGAAGAAAAGGAAGGTATACTTTATGTACCTCTGTAACATATTATTTTGACCCAAAACGCAGCATCAAGGGTATAGGCAGTCGCGTGCAAGTTAGGTGCTTGCATAGTAAGAACAGTATTAGCATCCTGAAACCACTGTAAGTCAAAGCCTAGCTGAAAGGGGTGGTCCATAGCTGTATTTTGCCCATCTGCTCTTCTCGCTTTCTCTCTCTCTCTTTCTCTCTCTCTCTCTTTCTTTCTCTCTCTCTCTCTTTCTCTCTTTCTCTATTCCTTCCTTCCTTCCTTCCTTTCTTTTTTTCTTTCTTTCTTTTTCTTTCCTTCCTTCTTTCTTTATTTCTTTCCTTCGTTATGTCTTTTGATTTGAAACAGTGAGCCCAGGCTATCACTATTTTCCTATACATGGAACTGAGAGAAAAACTCCATATCCATTTGAAATTTTGATTTTGCCTTTATGTATCATAAAAAAACTGATAAAAGAGCACAAGCACAACTTTGTTTGTTTTAGAGGGTTTTTTGCTTTTCAGTTCACGTTTAATGAAGTAATTACAGTGAAATACTCTCAAAATTCAAGACCTAATTAAAGCAAAGAATAAAACCTCAATTGATCCATTATTTAGATTGGTGAGAAGTGAGCATAAAGCAGCAATGAAAAAGTTAGTACACTACAGGAGGAAAGAAGCACGCTCCCTCTTGGAGAATACTGATGGGAAGAAGACCTTGGGACGGTAACAGCCAGTCAGGGATGCACTTAAATTATTTACAGAGAGTTCCTCTTCAAACAAAGAAGAATGGGGCAAAAGCAAACATATCAGTCAAAAGGATACTTTTCCTTGACAAACACAGGTGTTGCCGCATGTGTTTGAATCAGCAGCTGTCTAGCCCAATATCCTCCTTTTGGCAGACCAGCCCCCAAACTACACAGTAAGAAATGAGCTCTTAACTCACCAGTGAAGTTTTTCTGCCTCCAAATGGGCATTATTTGGCTTGCAATCTGAGTTGCTAGCTGCTAATGCTTTTTTGAGTGCAAGGTAAGACAGCAGTTTCAGGTCCCGCTTTGCAGATCACATGGAGGTGTTTAGCAAAAGGGATTTATGGTAGCAGGAGGTGGCTGTGCTCACACAGAGCACGTGGCACTCAGCTCTTGGGATGGGGTCATCATTTGCTTTCTCCTCAGCAGTGGCTGGCCAGAAGGGGCTGAGCCATAGGGCAGACCTGGCCCACACAGACCATCCTGCTTTGATGTCTCAAAACAGGATGTTTAATTTTCAGTAGTCTCTGTAAATCCACTGGCAAAGCTTCAACCAAACTGCTTTCTCTATCCTTCTTTAGCAGTTCCTGTAAAAAAAATATAAGAGCGACAAAAAATTTCTCTTTACACAAAAGTGGTTTTAAGCTCTAAGAAATGACACATTCTGGTTAGGTTGTTTGGTTTCATGAAAACCAACCAATTATAATAAAGAATTTTGTTATTCTGAGTTTTCCAGATGCCGACACTGACTCATTTAAAACTCATCCTGTGTAATCTTACTTATTAAGGAATCTCTTTTGTTCCTTGAAGTGCTATGTTAAAGTCTTGGGTAGCTGCTCTCCTGGGTCCAACATCCCTTTACCTGTCTCATTATTCCTATAGCATTTACACCAAAATGATACTTTGAGGGGCAGTAGCTGTGAGTAAGCAATGCTTCTGAAATTCATCTCTCTTCATTATGTGCCTAATTTCAGGTGAATTCTTTTCAGACCACTGCCCTTTTTGTTTAGACTTTGGCTGGAGAACAGTGCTTCCAAGGCATCTTTAGGAACAGCCTCCTCTAAGCAAGTGCCTTGGTCTGGAATTCATATAATTTCTACTTGAATTTCTCTTTTGGGGAGTAAAATAAAACTGCAAGAAAGCTAAGAGTCAGATGTGTACATGTAATGTCGGAGTTCAGTCAGTGAGTAAATCTCTCCCGCCCTTCCTCTGCCGAGCTTCACCAAGGGACAAAGCAATTACAGCTCAGTGTGTGGATGAAGTCCCAAACTGCTGGAGATGGTTTCTGCCATATATCAATACACAAACCAGCTTGCCAGTTCCCTCTCTGAAAGGCGTGGGACTGAGGTTGTTTCCCTAATGCCACCTGGGGAAGCAGAGCAGCCCCAAGTTGCTGCCTGTAGCCGGTTATAGCAGAAATGCTACCATTTAATCCTCGTAATACCGGACCACTGGTGACTGGAGTGAGAGTAGGAGAAAGTCTGCTTCCTCCAGCCAGCTGTAGATGCTTCAGGTCAAGAAGTAGCTTCTCACATTTCTGCTTAACAAATATGCCTTTAGAAATGTGCATGAAAGGCAAAATAAACACCGGCCTTAAATCTGCTTTGTGAAAATGGACTGTTACGGTCTCAGCTGGGTTTGTGTCTGAATGCATACAGAATAAAGTAGGGTAATAAATGCTGACTGCAAGGCAGCTTTTGTGTCTATTTCGACAGCTCTCAAAGTAGTATCCCCAAATTCCTCCAAAAATCAAAATGTTCCATTTTCCCATTTAAAAAAAAAAAAATTTAAAAAATGTAATTCTTGGGTTTGTGTCAATTGGAAGCAACTTTTCTTTAAAATAAAACCTATAATCATTTTTAATTAAACGCTTGAAATAGAAAAAATTATTTGGTTTAGTTTGAAACAAAACTTCTGCTGACGTTCCAAAATCACCAGCAAACCGAAACGTCAGCCATGAGTGTGCACTGTTTAACTATATCAGAGTAGCTAAGGACAAATGACATTCAACACCGTGCCAGCAGCAGTGGTTAAACTCCATAATTGTTTCTTTTATTGTCCCCCGTTGCAAAGATTTTAAATCCCTTGTTACGCAATTAACTCCTCGTTTCTGCTAAAGGCTCTTGTCTCTCTTGACAGGCTCTCTGATTACAAAATGTCTGCTGCAAACTCAGAGTGGCAGCAGATCTAAGGATAGGAAATCCACTTCCTCCGGTCATTACCTGAGCTGATTGGAGTGTCTCTGAGCTGTAATGGACAGAGGAGGAGGGTGGATGGCCAGAGCTCCTGCAAACATTGGCATTCCTGATTCCTGTCCTATAGCTCTGCTTTCTTCACCCATTCAAATTCCTTCCCTCCTTCCTCTGACATGGCATTTTCAGGAGGAGGATGGGGCAGGTGCTACTGGTGGAGGGAGCAGTGTTTTTACTGAGGAAGGCGGTTCTTGTAGCTGGTGGCAGTTCTCCTTCTGCTCCCTTCTATCTTAGAGATAAGCCCCTTGCTCCGCTTTTCATTGTCAGCCATGAAATCAGCTACCATTTCAGAGCACCTCTCAGTAGTTTCCAAATGCCTTTGACGCATTTTGCCTAAACAGGGGACTGCTGAGAATAGCTGCTAAATCTTTAAATCTGGTTTCACACTTAGTCGTCTTTGTGACTTTAAGTTTGTTGCTAGCATAGCTGGTGTTCCAGGTCATCAAGAGCCTGGGATTAATACCCAAACACTTGGCATTAATACGAGACACTAGCAGTTTTACTGAGCCGGTCCGCCCTGGCTGGGGATCTAAACTAACTAATTCTCTGAAGGCTTGCCCCAGAGTGCTCGGTGTCTTTGTGTCCTTTCAATATGCGTTGGACTGGGGATTGGGGGAAGCAGGGGAGGGCGGTGTGTGTCTTTCCCTAAGACCTTCTGAGGCATCAGGAAGAACAGTAAAGTTAGGATGTTACGACACCGTAATTTCTTTCTTGGCAGGAGACGGGCAAAACTTTTCATCAGGAAGTGGCAGAGGTCCTTGTTTCCACTGAATGTTACAAACACACCGATTTGCTGCTACTGTCTGAAAACTCTTGATTCTTGTTTTTACATACTTTCCTTCCTCTTGTAGCATAATGAAACCATTCACTCAACTGGCTTTTCTCCCTGCTTCCCTTCATCTCCATCTGTCCGCTCCAGGTGGCAGCTCATCTGGATGACAGTGTACCTTAGGTATCATGGTTCCTGCATCAATGACAGTTCCTATGCACAGCTTCTGTTGGATGTGTCGCAGATTAATTATTCTGAGTTTTGGAAAGGACCCAGTTAAGATGGGCAGGACAAGAAATGTTTGGATTTGACCAGCTACTTAACAACTGAAACAGTATGGAAAACTCTCTAAAACAAGAGAAACGTTTTTGTGCATGTTTGAGTACAGTTTGATTTCGTGAAGGTATTTCCCTAAACATTTCACAATCTGAAAATGACGGTTGTGTGTTACCTTGCAAGCTATCTGACCAACTGCAGTCACGTGCAACTTCTTGACTGGCATGGGCTTGATGTGCAACTTCTGCAACTTCTCAATTGACAGTTAGCAGATTTCAGCATAAAAGATAAGGGCACAAATTGTCTGGGGGCAACCAGATGTCTCCATGGTGGGAGCAGCAAATGGAATGTCTCCAGAACCAGCAAATACTTGTCACACTTGTATTCTAAAGGAACAACATTATCCCTCCAAATCCTAGAGCATCCTTTGTTAGCTAAACGTTGTTGACTCTCAGCAGTTTCCGCACTCCTTTCTCATCTTTTGTATCTTTCCCCTACAGCTGTGACAATAAAGCAGCTCTCCCCAATGCCATCATTCTTCAAGCAACCTGTTAGGTACCCACTTACCATTATTATAAAGCTCAACTTGAAACCAGTATTGATTCTGCTGTTGAATGACAGGCTAGGCTTCAAGTCTTCTTTTGGTTTTGCCCCAGAGAGAGAGACTAGGAGTATCAGGCTTACCCCCTTCCTCTAGGCTGCAACCCCTACATGCTGTGTGTGGAGGGGGGCAGTACTTCCCATTCCTTTCACTTTTACTTCTTTCCATAGCTGTGGTTGGTGCTGTTGCTCATGGCCACGGTTTGAAATACCCTGCCAAAAGCTCTATCTGGGGTCCAGTTCTCAAAGACATCTTTGTCCTGCAGAACTCATGCCTTTGCCAGCTGCACCTGCTTGCACTTGGATACACCAGAAGCCTCAGAGCTAAGTGATTACCAAATTTATTCAGAAGTTACTGTCCTCCCAGGACTTTTTGACTTTCAGATGCTGCTACCCCTGGTTTGGCCACTGTTGGATTCCAGTGGGCTTGGCTTTTATTTTTCTGGGAAGAAGGAGTTAGAGACCTGTCAGCAGATCTTCCTGATGCTCTTCAACAGCTTTCTCCCTAGATGCTGTGTCCTTAGCCACCAGCTCTTCTGGCATGATTTCTTAAGTCAGGCATGTCTGCTTTATTTTATCCTAGATCTTGAGCAGCTTCCCTTTTCACCTCCTTGCACCTCTCTAAGCCCTTGCAACATGTCTTTAAACCTCATTTCTCTCAAATCTGAGCTGAGGGTAGGTTCCTACAGTACTACGCTCTGTCCTTCACTTGTGGTCACATCTGCTTATCCATGCATTTGCCATCTCTGAAGATCTGCAAGCCACTCTTAGGTGTGAGGAAACTGTGTGCGTGGCTATGGTCCCCTAGCACACCATCCCACTTCTTTCTCTGGAGCACATCACTGAGTTGCTCAGTCAGTGGAAGAACCAAGGGACTCCACATCATCTCCTTGTGCAAGTTTGTCTGCAATATCTGCAGACTCCAACTGCAATATCCAACAGACTCCAACAATATCTACTCTCTCCAACTGCTGGCTGAGTGTGTGGGGAGGGGGGTGGCAAGAAAGGATTATATTCATTACAATATTAAATAAATCAGGTGGAATTAGCTTTGAGCAGAAAGCAGCAGCTGGCTTTTGCAATGTTGTGACAGGCTCTGCCAATTATGCAATGCAAAGAGAAACTGACTTCCGTGCCTCCTAGGCCATGACAGGACTGCAGAGACCATTTGGCAACTTGTGCATTAAATCATAGAACCATAGCATAGTTAGAGTTGGAAGGGACCTTAAAGATCATACAGTTCCAACCCCCTGGGCATGGGCAGGAACACCATCTACTAGACCAGGTTACTCAAAGCTCATTCAGCCTGGCCCTGCACACTTCCAGGGATGGGGCATCCACAGTTTCCCTGGGTAACCTGTTCTAATGCCTCACCCTGACAGCAAAGAATTTCTTCCTGATATCTAATCTAAGCCTCCCCTTTCAGTTCAAAACTGTTATCTCTTATCGCTACACTCCCTGACAAAGAGACCCTCCCCATCTCTCCTGTAGCCCCCCCATCAGTACTGAAATTCCACTATGAGGTCTTCCCAGAGCCTTCTCTTGAAATCTGTTGTCTGATTGAGCCTCTGAGAGCCTCTTGCTTCCACTTCAAGCGTGGTCTCCATTAAAGCTGTAACAACTGGGACCTCCAGACTCTTCCAGACACACTCATGGCCCAACACAGGAGCAAGGAAGAATTTGGTTATCTTTGTTCTTATTAACATAGTAGGGTATTGATTTTAACTGGTAGCTGTGCTGTGGTAGCTTTTTAATGCTTAGAGCAGCGAAATGGGCCATGTTACCAACACCATGGCGCTTGCCCTAATTACTCCACAAGGTTAATTTGCTGAGGCTGCGCGGGTATGTGTGCCTGACAGATTGATTTCTTTGTATTATATTAGCTAAGGGAGGACACTGAGTTTCATATGTATATGGGGGAGGGTGAACAATTAGATGGAGGAGGTCTTTTGCTCGGGTAGCGTAGGCAGGTCAAGGTTATGCTGAAATGAAATTGTAGCTGAAACACAAAGGGTAAAAACCCTGCTAAGAGACACCAAGATGGATCGGGATGAAAGATTTTGAGGAGGGGATGGATTCCTTGAATTCAAGTGATAATGAACTTTTAGGGAGTTCAGCCTTGACACAAGAACAATGGTAGTGCATATTTGCATGCGTATGCACAAGGGAAATTTTATTTTAATCTTGTTTGACAGAGTGTGGCTGTAACTGAAAATTTAGAAGATTGCTATCCAGGGTCAAGAGCTACAGTATGAACCTCTGTACAGTAGACACAGGACTCTGCAGACAGCAACCTGGAAATTCAAATATTACAGTAGAAATGCTAGAAAATGGTGTAGGATTAAGTCACAGCTGGGCAGACTTTTCAAGAGAACTTCTTTTCCTTCTTTCCAAAAACATCATACATACACACATACATAAGGAATTCCTGTTACAAGGATACTGTCTTGCTAACCTTTAAGAAAATGAGATAGCCCCATCTACTGCCTAATCGCCATGCAGAGATGTTATGGAGCATGTCTCAGTGGACATATCAGAGATATCTCAGCAGAACAAGGAAGAGGTAGTGCAATAAGTGTGAGAGGACAAGGTGGTGATTCCAAATGCACTTGTAAAAGCGGAGCCAGAAGATGAGGATAACTGGAGAAAACAATGTCACAGTAGTATGTGTTTCCTTAGTAGTAACCCAGGTGAGCATATTCATCTCACAGTAATGTCCCCATGTCTTGACAAAGGTGCAAATACATGCTTATCAATAAACTGTCAGCCTGGAAAACTTGCTCTAGTGATGACATAGAGCAGTGCCACAGGTCTGAGTGGATCTCCAGGTACTTAGGTTTTGTTCTGGCCAGAGTTTAGAAGCTCAATTCAGACATAATTTGCTCCTTCTGTGGAAAGCTTAGCTTAGAGCAGAAGATTGCTGATGAATTAGCAGGGCGAGCCCTTCCTTTGCCTTTACATAACCTTTTCCCAACACAGTATTAGTGAATCCTGCCTTGCTATGATTTCAGACATCAATCTGAAATTCTGCCTGCTTAAAGATACCATACTACTTGTCATAAGAGTAGAGGGAGTAAGGCAAACTTCCACTCTTGGGTAATTACATTCTGCTCTGTAACTGCTCCATCAGCTGTAGTATAGAACGGATTTTCATATCTTTTTTTCTGCAGCCAGGAGCAAGGAGGAAAAGGGGTTCTCAGGGCCAGGTCTACTGGTAAAAGCTTTCTGTTGGATTTGTCCCATCCAGTATGTTACCTGATGCCAAATTTCAAAACAAAATCAGCATTATGTGAAACCAGTTGGGAAGGCTACACCCCCACAGAACTGCCTGCGGTAATGATCTCTCACCCAGACCATGTTAATTGGAGGATGAAAAAGAAAATTTTCTTTAGTTTCTTTTGCCTTGTATTAACTTTGAGACAGTTTGTGGAAAGGGTCTGAGTGAAGTGACTGGGAGGATGAAAACTTCCCTGGTGCATTTTGTGATTTAAAAATAATAATAAAAAGAACCCCCTTGTGTTTTGTAGACTCTATTAAAAGAAACATACTTCCGCAGAGGAACAGCATGAAAGAGGAAAGTAAGGGCTTCAGCAAGGTGAATCGGAAGAAAAAAATTGTCTTTGGGGCTGGCTTTAGGGAGTGGAACTGGGAGCTGTAGGAAACAAATGGCATTGCAGTATCTGAAGTAAACAAAGCCAGCTCAATATGTATTTATTTGGAGCAGCAAGTTACCTTATGCTCAGCGTCAGGGGAGGCTGAGAAGGAAATGGTGTCCCCTTGCAGACCCAGTGGCAGAAAGCAGCAGCTTTTGGTTGCCGTGCTGAGGCTCACGTGTCCCATTGGACTAGCAGTGTGACAGGCAAATTGCTCGGGAAATGTTTTCTAAGAAGCTCATGAAAATCACCCCCAGTTCTAGAGGAAATGGCCAGAGCTTCCAGGATGACCTCCCCTCAGCTTAGGGCAGAGGAAGTGATTTGGGGTCCCTAAAAGCAGAAACCACATTTGTTGTGTGGGAAAAGAAAGGGGGAGATTGCTGCCTTGTGCTCCCAATAGTGGTGGCAAATTTTAGAGGTAAACAGTGGAAAAGGGAAAGCAGAGGGACTAACATCTGAGCATGCTAGTGGCGGGGAAGAGCAGAAATCTGAAATGCTAAAGATGAAAAGTGCTTTATGTTTGTGGAGAGGTGGGAACTGTGACAAACACAGACCTGGAGCTTCTATTATATATTTTCCCCTTGACCCCTGGAGAATACACAAATAAAATCAATTAATGGGCCTTGAAGAAGAATCACTTTAAACTGTTCAATTAAACCCCGCAATGCAGAGAACAGAAAGGAGAGAGGGGGGTGGGGGGAGAAACAATAAATACGTCTTAAAAAATGGACTTGTCTGAGGCGCCTGGGCCCCGACATGCACCATTACTGACGGATCGAATCACACTTCCATTAACACCATAATCTTATAGACTCCACAGGCCGTAAAAAAGGGATTTACTTTAATCAGGTTTGGTTAGGGCTGAATTCGAAAAGCGCTACAAGTGAAATAAAACACGACCTCGTCCCCCCTTTTGATTTTCTTTCTTCTCACTCTGGCTCTCTAATTTACAATTTGCCAGCCGCCAGCGGTTCATTTCTAATGGCTGTGATCCACTGGTGTATGTCGCACTCTCTCCCTTATTGTGGCGGAAATGATTAGGGAGAACATAGACCTTTCATTTCCGTCCCCACCTCCCACTTCCCTGGATGAACGCCCAGGACGTAGTGTTTCCTATCACGCAGGCTTTAGTCCTCCACGTTTTTGTGTCCCACACCCTTCCCTTGGTTGTCCTGGGGCTGGTATTTGGTCACTCGGACTGTGGGTGGGAAGGGACTGGGGATAAGGAGGGTGCCCATCAGCTTCCAAGCGTGAGTATTGACTGCTGAGGAGACAAGGTGTCAAAGTAATGGGTATGATTTCTTGTAGCATCTCCTTTTTCTTTGCTTCACACTTCAGCCTGTCCAGTTTATCTGTTTTGATAACTGTTCCCTTATTAATTTATCTATCCCCTTTCCGGGGTAAATCCAACACACTCTGAATGCACAGAGCAGAGCTGTCAAGTGTTTGCTTCTTCTGCCCTGACCATCTCACTATCCCTAGTGATAAAAATATCATTTTTTGTGCTGCTTAGAGAGGTCTCTTAAGTGGGATGGTTGCCAATGATAAAAGGCGGTTAACTTCATTTTTAGTCAGCCTGCTGTCTTCTGCTGAGTTATGTTGTACTTCTCTAGAAGTCACGTTTCTGACCATGGCAATGTAAGTGCTTGGGTGGCAGCAATGAGGAACTGTGCACTGCAAGGTCACCTTGGGGCTTGCACCTGTAGGCACAAAAATAAAACAAATGAAGAAAAGAACAGTCGGTTGGAAGAGCTGGTGCTGCCAGTGCCCATGTGCTTTGTACTGACCTCTGACAGGGTCTCCCACATGCTGCGATATAACTGGCCTGTTTGGTGGGAAATTTTTTGGGTAATAATCCTAGGTGCAACACAACAAAATTACCCCGTAGTTTCTGTGCAAGACTGCTAGGTCAGCTGTGGCCTAAGAGTTGCTTTGTGATGGCTGGATGCTGGCGGGTGTATTTGAGTTCCCACCATGGTGCCTGTGGAAAATCATTCGGTTGTTTTACTGAGTTGCAACATCCTGAAATTTTTCCTCATTTACCTTACATCTTCAGTCTTTCTGCCCTGACACACCAACCCACATACATGACTGAAGATATAAAGTCCTTGTATTTAGCTGGAAAATGCTACCCCCGTCTCCCGTTCAGCTTCAGAAAGGCATGCCCCCAGACTGGACTTATTCCTCAAGGTTTTAATGATTGTGTTTTTAAGGCAAAAAAAAAAAATATCAAAAAACCCCAAATAATAGGCAGGAGAATAGGTTAAGGATTGCATGGGAGATCTGCTTGCATAGCCATGCTTGACTGCCTGAAAGCTGGAAAATGGAGGAAACACTATTCCTTAGTCCAGTTGGGATAAGCTGGTACTGGAGAGCTGTACCAGAGGGACTGCTCTTCTAGGTTGGTAGTGATTGATGTCTTCTAAGGCCAGGTTGAAGGAATATGCTTGATAAGGAAGGAAACCCACCAGAGTGAATTTGTAAAAATAGGTTCAAGGCACAGAAGTTATATACTCATCCTAAAGGCAAAGAGAGGGTTTTGAAGTTGTTCCAGTAGAACTAGACATGGAGAATGACAGATGAGAGATGGGAGTACAGTCAGAGGAAAGGGAAGAAGTGAAGGGAAATACAGGGAATGGGAAAGCAATATGGAGGAAAGGAATATTGGCAAAGAGTAATTTCAATTTAAAAGGAGATGCTGAATAGGAAGGAGACTTATATGTACATTATGGGCATTTGTGCGTGTACATGTAAAGGGGGGAGAAAGAAGGGAGAGAAACTTAAGCGAGGGAAGCAAAAAAGGAGTCTGAGAGTTTGGTCATGGGAAGGCAAGGCTAATGTTAGCAATTGATAATAAAGGCAGGCAAAGGGGAAAAAAAAGCATAAAATTCACTTAAAAACTCTCCAAGTTTAAAAGCTCCCCAGAGGCTTTGTAATAGAAAAGGGCTTTTAAGTGCTATTTTTTCCCTTGTTTTTCCTTTGGGGATGTCTCAGAGGGATGATTTATTGTCTAATGTATTTAAAGTGACAAGGCCAATTTTGGTGAGCTTGCTGCAGCAGTGCCAGCAGCACTTTTCACGGCCCTGCAGAACACACCCTCTGTTGATGACTTTTTGACGTGGCACCGTACTGCTGGGCTCTGGCAGCAGAGCGAGCCAAGATGGGGAGATGCCCTTGCAGAGCAGTCCAGTGGGGAGGCAGCATCCCAGTGCATTCCTGGTTTAGCTGTTGAGAATGGAAGAAGCGAGTGTAAGGATGGAATGATAAGATGGTTAGATGCTAACACCAATGCCTGTGCCCAAGAATATGAGTTTTCAGATGACCTTTGAAGACAGAGCTCACTCTCCATTCCATCTCCATGCTACCTTCTGCTGCAGCAGCTGACTCGTAGGTGTGCCACAGCCCTGGCTTCTGCTGAGCTGTCTGCAAGCCAGTTTGGGCTGTTCCTAATCACTAGTGACTCCTGGAGTGTTACCTTCTCCTCTGGATCTACTTCTGTGGAGTCTTGTCACTGAGGCATGACTGCAGCTCTGTTTTCTTCATGCCACTACAGCTGCTGCAAGCAGTAAGCCTCACCTTCTCAAGGAGAGTTTAAAAAAAAATCAAAAGTCTCAGGGCTGTGGATTTTATTATTTCTTTTAATATTGAGCCTGTATTTACTTTTGCTCTATTACACTTATATTTATACCCCTTAATACAATTCCTCTACCTTCTTGGTATTTACACACTTGTAGATGGTTAATCTTGCCCCTTGCCAAGCAATACATATTTAATTATTTTAATCTCTTCTCATATGTCAGTGCTTTCAGACCCTTAATCATTTTTTTTTCTGCTGCTCTTCTCTCTATTCCCTGTGCTCATCAACATCTTTTGTAAATGCATGTTGCCCAGAATTGAGGGCAGAATTCCAGGTGCTGTCCTGCCAGATCTGTACAGAGGGCCAGTACCTCCTCTCTTTCTGACATGATTTCTCTGCAGAGGAAGCACAGCATTATGTTAACCTCTTTTTTTTTTTTTTTGCCTGCTGCTGTAGAGCATTGCAGATCTGTAACTTAACTTCGTGTCCACTCTCTCCCACAGCCCTTGTTTGATCATTACCATTTTCCAAATCTCTTTTAATGCCCTGGTTTCCATTTATTTTCCCTCATATGTACTAACCTGGATTATTGCAAGCTGATTCTCATTTTCTCTGCTAGTCCTTACTCCTAACCTTTCTGGCATATATTGGATTTGTTGTTTTACACCAACGGAAGAAACTATTCATGTTTCTGTAGTTGTTTATTTAGCTTTTTGATCCTCTGCTCCACACAACTCCTTGTGCTTGCTTTCTCACTCCCTCCCTGCAACTGTGCCCCTTGCTCAGGAATAGCCAACTGCCAGGCAGCTGTGTCTTGTCTCTGTAGTGGCCAGGGAGAATCTCCTTGACCTGAAAAGCAGCAGCAACCACCTCACGCTCAGCTTGGTCATGTGAATGGCTGAGTGAGCCAGCCAGCTTTGCATGTCTTAAGTACTGCATGATGCTTCCTCTTATAATCAGTCTGAGCATCACTGCTTCTCCCAATCACCCCCTGCACTTAATTGACCAGTAGAGCTAGACATATGGAGGATGGAATCACAAACCCAAATCAGCAGTTGTCAAAGGAGATTAATTCAAACAGGAAGCTACAAAACATTTGGGGTTTTTGTTGGTTTTGGTGTTTTTTTACTATTTTTTTTTCTCAAGCTCCAATGGAAGAAATGATTATTAATATCCCCAGCTGTATACTCAGGCAGATGGCAGTGACTCCAATGCACTCTCTCTACCAACTTTCCATGTGATTTCTGTAGCATTTAAGCAACACTAGGAAATTACTGGGGGAAAGAAAGAAAGAAGCAGCTACGTTCACACTGTCTAATTCAAAGCATCTAAGTTAGATTAGCTTGCACTAAAAAGGCAGGCTGTCTTAATTCATTGTACAGTCAATGCAGAGAGGCAGGTGCTCTGAATTACTCTCTGGAGGTGCTTCTCACTGCTGAGTCTGAAGAGGTGAACATCCTAAGTCAGGTGCACATATCTTCCTTCCTTCACCTGCATTGTCCTCTATATTGTGCTCAGGGGTCTTCAGCTCTGAAACATATCCACCAAGGATGCTGTAGCTGTGTCTTGCTCTGACTGCTGACCGCGGCCATGCTGATGTCAAGGCCTCTTAGCCACTTAGGGCATGTTCCTCTGCCAAGAGATGGCCCTTTCCCACCCCTGTGGTCTAAACAGGCAGCAAAGAGCCAGCACATACTAAGAGGGACAGCAAAAAGTGTAGAAATGGGCAGTTGGGACACTGAAGGTCTGTTTGGCAAAACAAGGCAGCCTGCTTTATAAATCACTTAACAGGGATTTATGAGGAGACCCTCACCTTCTCTGGGTCTCTTCGTCACCAAAACAAAGCAAAGGAACTCTCTCTACAACTACCTGAAAGTAGGTTGTAGAGAGGTTGGAATTGGTCTCTTCTCCCAAGTAGCCAGCAATAGGATGAGGAAATGGCATCAAGTTGCACCAGGGGAGGTTTAGGATAGATATTAGGAAAAAATTCTTCTCAGAAAGTGTTATCAGGTATTGGAACAGGCTGCCCAGGGAAGTGGTTGAATCACCATCCCTGAAGTATTTAGAAAATGGGTAGTTGTGGTGCTTAGGGACATAGTTTAGTGGTCATTTTGGCAGTGTTAGGTTAATGTTTGGACTTGATGATCTGAAAGGTCCTTTTCAACCTAGACGATTCTTTGATTCCCCCCCTTCACCTCCTCCAGCTGTAGAGGGCAGATCACAGCTGCAGGCCTGATTGCCCCTGCTGGGGGGTTGAAGGAAGAGGAGTCAGCTGTGGGCAGTGGTATTGGGTAACTCTAAGGAGACCCACCTATGCTTGGGGTGGGATGGCAGGTGGAGGCACTCAGGAGATAATGAAGGAAGAGGTGTCCCCCAAGTGCTGCTACAAAACAACAGGATCTGCTGCCTTAGAGAGTCTTTTTTGTTTCCTGCCTCTTCTTGTTGTAAGCTTGTGATGTAGCCTGCGACTCCTGCATTCAACTATCAAGCCATCGCTGAAGGTTGTCTTCTTTCTTAGCAGAAGGGGAAGATGCTTTGCACAGTTTTCCTGCCTGATGAGGAAAACATGGTGATAAAAGCTCTTGTAGGAGCCTGTGAGAAGAACAGGGCAGCTCCCAGATGAGCAGCAGTGTGCTCTTGCAGGTCTGGAGCTAGATTGAGGAGCAGAACACAAAGACTGGGGTTAACCCATTGGTTTTCATCATAGCAAAGCAAGGAGGAGTTTCTCCAGGTACTGCTGTGGGGCTAGCAGCTTTGCAACCGCTCTATGAGGGCCAAGCAGAGTATCTATGGAATGGAAGAGCCCTGTCTGTATTGTCCCCCTGGTAAGGTGAGACCACAGCCCCACAGTATGTGCTATTGCTTATGTGAGATTATAGCTTCATGGGAACAGTTTGGACTGGTTGCTCACTCAGCTGGGTTCTTGATTAACTGCAATCAGCAGAGGGAAAGAGCATGGAGGTCTTTGCACCAAAACCCTCTGCTCAATACCTAGCAGTGATTTTTGGTTTTTTGTATTTTCTTCTTCCCCTCAAAAAATTAAAAAGTGTGAGGATGCATGAAGACTGGAATAGAAAACATTGACAATCTTATCATACTACTGTATAAATCAATAGTATGCACTTGACTGGAATAATACTGATTGCTGCATCCCATGAAAGTTGTAGTCGATTGAGATGGGATTTGAAACTTGAAGACTGGCCTTTTTAAAAACATGTCGAGACAAGCTATGAATTGCTTCGGGAAGTGCTGTGTGAATCCCACAGCCTGTGTTATACTAAGGGGTCAGGCAGGACTATCAAAATGGTTGGACTGTGTGAGTTTCTGAGATAAGCAATGAACCCAACTACAGCCCTGGAGTTGGAGGAAAGAGTTCAACAGGATGCTTCCAGCCTGATACTCCTGCATACTCAAAGGTAAGGGAAACAGTGCGGAGCAGCACTGTGTGAATAATTGTGTGCACGGGAGATAGTAATTAACTTACTTTCACTTAATGAAAAAAGGGTTGGAAATTGAAACCTGAACATGTGTATTTAGGTTGTGAGATTAAAAGGGTTGGGATGTGGTTTTCTTGCTCAGAAGTATATTATTTTTGGTTTGAGTGCCTTGCTGTGGATGGAAAACGTGAGGCTGAGGGTGGTAGTGTGCAGTGTATGCTGTTGGTAGCTAACCTTTTGTGGAAGGTATGAGTTGAAGGTCTTCATAGATAACTTCACTTCTCTGAATGTCCTAAATAAGTGGTCTTAGCAAAGGTAAAAAAAAAAGGTGTAAAGTAGCCCCTGCCTATTAAGATTAGCCCCTTTGCTGCCCCTGCCACTCTCTTGAGTGGCATCTGTCATAGCATAAGAAACTTGGATGGGGTTTTTCTAGTAATTTGGAGGAGTCAGCAAAGCCTTACCTCTTGCAGGATTTGCTGGCCTGTTCACTGACAAGCATTGGATGAACTCTGGCATGGAGCAGGTTCAAATGTTCAGTCCGTTTTTTCCTGACAAGCAAGCAGTTGCCTGAAATGGAGAAATACGTATGCATGCTTCTCCTAACTAGGGCAACAGAAGTTGGTGCCTCCAGAGAGATTGCTCAGGTTGTCAAGTGAGTGGGATTAGGGATGGCCAAGGAATTTCAGAATAAACACAGCTCTGTTGTGCAGGATAAAAGAAGATGGTGATCAATATATCTTAGAGCTTCAGGGCTTAAGGCAAGCAGCATCTGACAGGATTAGGAAGAAACTTTTTTAACATGGACTAGTCATCCTATAATTGCCTGCCTGGGATGCTCACACATCCTTTTCTGATATCCTAGTGAAGCCAGCCACCTGAGATTCAGCTGTTGTGGCAAGACCTCTGTGAAGAAAGTACTTGTGTCTTGCAGTTCCTGTTCACTGTAGTTGTTAAAGACACGTGGTGAAGCTTGAATTTGAGAGAGGCAGTGGGTGCTGCACTATGAGTCCCACCTAAAGAGGGTGGAAGGGAGGAGCTGAAAATCGGAAGGGCAGTGGTACTGTCTGGGGCCAAGCTCTTGCTGGAGAAATGGATGGATGCAGATGCTGAGCTTGTGGGTGGGTGAGGGGAACTTGCCAGCTGCTTCCCAGGGCTGTGCAGGTGTGCAGGAGCTCATTACATGCTGTGGCTGCCATCATTAACACAGTGGCAGATGTTGTGGGATGTCACTGGTGTAGTCATGGGGGAGAGGGCAAATCTGGAGCCAAGGACTTTGGAGTTGGGCCTTGCTGTAAATGTGGTAGTACCTTCAGGTATATACAGAAGGCACATGCATACTTTGTGGGTCTCCCCTCTTTTTTTTCCCCATGACAGAATTCCTAATGTTTACTGTTTGTTTTCCCCTGACCTCTCTCCATTTTGACACGTAAAGGTAATCTGTCCTGAGAAATGTGTGTAGGTCAGTGATGTGAATAGCTATAAAGATAATCTATGCTGTTTAGCCAGTGTTTGAGCACAAAGTCGGGAGAGTTGGTGGGTTTGCCTCTGTTTCCATAGGATGTAGCTCACGTGGGATCCTTGGCTTGGCTGGGGTTTTGCAGTTCCTGTGTGCTCAAGTCCTCTACTGTGGCGTTTTTATGCAAGGAGAAATGTTCTCTGTTCTCTCCCTCTTTTGTGATGGAAATAATAAACAACTCACAGTAGCATACTCTATAAAGGACACTGGACTTTGGTGACCTCCTGTTTCATGTGCTGTTTTACTCTTTCTGACAATCAAGGCACCCACCCACTGTGTGCTCTTGCTCCGTTTAACACAAAAGCCTAATAAGTCACAGGATTATAATGGTGGAAAGGCAGGGTCAGTTTTGCCACAGCTCTGCCTCTCGGGATTCAGTGCAAGCCTACAATAGGAACAGGGACTCGGAGGAGGCTAGGTTTGTTTAGCCTGTTAAATTCAAGACAGAGGCAGTGAAGTTGATTTCTGTGAATGCACTGAGCCAAAACAGATCGGGAAGGGAAGAGGGCTATTTAAGCTGAGAATGTTGGCACACGAAAAACATGATAAAAACTAGCTTATGACTAGACTAAGATTGTGAATGGAGAAGTTTTCTCACAGAGTAGTGAGCTTCTGAAGCAGCATGCCTGCTAAAATTGTTTGGGGTAAATACTTTGAGTCATTCCTAATATTAAATTATGAGTGGATGTCACTGTCACTGATGGTGACAGCTTGCCCTTGGCTGACTTCAGTTCCCTCTAACATGTTGGACTAAACCTGCAAGAGATACCAGGTTGTTAGTATCTCTCACCTCTGGGAATAACTAGAGTCTAATAAGGATGTAGATGAAATATTCTTGCAGCTATTTTGGGCTGGCTCAGGTCTCTGACAATCAGCAGTGTTGCGCTTTCGAGCCTGCCTGAATGTACTCCTTCATTTGAATTCCTCTACTCAAGTATCAGCATTTCCATTTCACAGATAAAGAAACTGAGACAGAAAGGTAAAATAACTTGCTTAATGTGCTCACAGTAGGATCGGGACTAGCACCCTGAACGCTCAGTACCAGCTGCATCTGTCCGTTTATATTCCTGCTCCTGTGCAGAAGGTCTGGCTAGCAAGTCTCTCTGAAAGCTGGTGGGCTGCAGGCTTTCTGGCAGTTCTTCGAGATGTAAGCGTGTTGCTTTATGGAAGTTAAGGTTCTAGAATCTGTTATTTTTGCTTTTTATGCCTTACAAAGCAGATGATGAAGGAACTGTACCAACTCTTCTTTGCAACTTCATCTAATCTGAGTATGTGCACATTTGCACTTGCCACAATAACATCTAGAAACAGGTTTTTCTGTTCACTCTGATGTTGAAAGACCGGATAATCACTAGAGTAAAGGTTAATCGCACAGTTGTGCAATGTGGCAGATTGCTGAAGAGGAAGCATTCCCATCCTGTTCTTCTCTGCCTAGCTAACAGTCACAGATCCTTCTGGTACCACTTTCTGACTGCTATAAACTGACCAGCTGCTGCTGTTCCCCATTAGCGGAGTGTGAGAGCACAAGGGCTGTACTTAAATACAGATTGCTATGTCCCTGCTTGCATAATTGGAGCAAGCAGGGTTTAGGATGTCATCGGTAGTGGTGCTTGTCATTACTACCTGTCACGTGCTGGTACAGCAGTCACTTCGCTACTGAAATACGGGAAGGGGAGAAATGGGAACAGTTACAACCTTTGTGCGTGCCTCTTTGTCTTCTGTCACTGCCCATCTTAGCTCTAGGTCCTGCCAGTTATTTCAGACAGCAGGGCCTATTTTTTAAAAAAAGTGATTTCTTAAAATAAGTGCCTGAGCATAGGAGATGAGAGTGCTCTGGTTTGATCTGACTGAGGGTGAAAGTGTAGTGTGAGGCCAGCTCTTTACTAAACTCCACAGAATTTATCCAGGAGAAAGTCCTGGGAACATCTCTACTGTGGAGGAAGCTTTATTCGGCATTCACACCTCAGCCATTGAAGCTCTCCAGCCATGAGAGACACAGCTGTTGGAAAAAGGTTCTCATTAGCTCTATGGCTCACAGAGCTACTTGTGTAATTTCACATTATGATTTAAAAATGTGTGTATCAAGCACTTAACATTCCTCTTCTCTCACGTGCATTATATTGAATCATGTATACTTATTCTTTTACTGTTTGTTTTTGCATAAGTAATTGTGGTGTGAGCTCTGAATTATTTCATAATACTACTGACTGTAGTATTTGTGCTGGTCTCGCCCTTTATTTACAGAATATAGTGGCTGCATTTAACCTGCTTGGCTTTTGAGGGCTGCCTGTCTATCGGTCTCTTTTCTTATAAGTAAAAACAGTATTTGTTTTATATAGCTCCATATTGCATGTAACATTTGGCAGTAAGGAAGTCTCGCATGAAAACTTACTACATATGAATGTAAAAAGGGCTGGGGAATAAAGTGCAGAAGAAGGATGATATTGCTGACTGGCTGGCTTGATAGTAGAGATGCTCTTTTGTAGTAGTACAGATACTCTTGGTAGTAGAAGTACTCTTTTGTGAACCAAAAGGGCAAATTAAGCAAGGATTAATGTTCAGGGCACTGGGCTGGAACTCAAGAGAGCAATTTTAAGGTGCCCTACAGACTGAGTGATGTACGTAATTTACAGGATTTTCCTCATTCACCTTCTGTGAAGCTATGCAATAGCAACATCCCTTATCATGTGTATTTATATGGTTATATGATCTGGGGAGGAGAGAGCTTCTTGTGTTTGTACAGCTGGGCATAAAATTGGGCATTACCAAAGCTCTTTGCCATGGTAAAACAAATGCTGATGGGTTTTGTATTGTGACATGGAACAACCTCTGAATTCTGTGGATCTATGGGTTTATAAGTGGTGTGGGAGACAGTCATACTGAAAGGACAGTACAGGAATGGTTTTAAGTAGATAGGATTCTTTTAATTGGGAAGCAGGTCTGCCAAGATTATTTGACAGTTGTGGAAGCTTAGTTAATGTAAACCTTCCTCTTCACATACAGTATTATGATTACCTGTCTGTTTTTTTTTACAGGGTGCAAATGTTTAGTAGCATTGATTGTTTGGGGAGCCTAAAATGGAAGACTCATTACTCATCTCTTGTCCAGCTGCAGTGTTGGCTTGAGATTCAGAATAAGGAACTTAATTACCTGATCTTTAAGCACAGTGCCTAAAGAATAAAAGAGGTCTCTCTCCTGGATGGTGAAGCAGGATATTAATTTGGGAGGAAAGGTCAGTTTGTCACCTGGAGTCTGTGTGAGGTCACTCATGATCAAGGTGCTCCCTTTTAGTGGGAGGGACTTGATGATGAGAAGCACAACCTTCTATTTCTGGAGGATTCTGTGTTTAATTACTTTGTCGCTGTCTCATGTAAAATTGCTTCAGGCACAATGAATGCCCAGGACTCCCATGTGCCAGGGAAGTGGCTGCTCAACCTGAAGAGATGACACTCTGTTGAGCTGTCGGTGTTCGGTGGGGTCCCAGCAGTGGTGTGCTTGCAGTGGTTATGAACGACCAGTGCTGACAGGGATTTCTTGTGCTTGTCAGAGGAGGCTGTAACTGAGTTTATGCCTGTGTGCTTGTTCCTTCTGGGAGCTTTCCATAGTGTGATAGGGCCTCCCGTTTTCAATATTTGGCCTCTAGTTTGACATGTCTTCATGCTGCCTGAGAAACTTTAGGCCTTGATTCTTCTCCTACCACCCAAGCCACTCTGAACATATGGCTAAGAAAATGTGGGGATTGTCAGTGTTCTGTCTCAGGTGTAAAATGCTATTTCAATATCAAACATTCAGGCAAAAACTTCTGTGTAGTGCCTATGGATGCCTCACAAACCCCTTTGGTCATAAATATCTCTATTTCCATGGCTCATGACAAAACAAAATTATGATTTCTTCTGGGCTCTAATTCAGCCCAGCCCAAGCTAAATGAAGTCTATGGAGTCAGGCTCTCTCAAATTACCATGTGTCAGCAAATTAACAGCACCTTTTGGATTCTGCCACTGTACTTGCATGGCCTCCCTTTTGGTGAGGGCTAAGCTGAGTGAAATTGCTTCCCGCAGGGCCTTCTGAACTCCCCAGTGCAAGAGACTCCACAGCATGAACTTAAACCTTAATAGATACAAAAATCCACAGGAGTGACTTGTTATAAATGCCCCAAGGGCAAACCAAGTTTCAGCTGGTGCTTTCTCTTCCTTGCACTGAAGTCAATCAATCATGAGATGCAAATCTGTAGAAAATGAGGCTTCATTAGTTCTGCTGCTCAGAGCACTCCCTTGGGGCTTTGTTGGTGTCNTTTTTTTTTTTTTTTTCCTTTAATGTTAAATTACATGTCTCTGAGCTGCTTGCTCTTAATGTGGTCAGGTATGTCTAAAGGAGAAGTGTTGTAGAGGGACCACCTTTCTTCCCTCCCATCCTTTTGGAGTAATACTCTGAAATTTCTGCAGTTATTAAAAATGGAGAGACAGTACTGTCTCTCTGCTATTTATAAACGCTGTCTGATGAGTGAGAACTTGTAACCTTGTGTAATGCTACTAGTGACCTGGTCAAGGAAAGGCGTTGCTATTTAATGAGGCATCCCCATGGGGATGCTTTGACCTAGCTTCATGAGGAGGCATGGGGAGAACAAACAGGAAGGAAATGATGGGCTACAGGCATGGTAGCTCAGGCCTTTTTGCGTGCTGTCTTCAAGGGCTCTGTTAAATGAAGATAGGGCTATGTGAAAGACAGCTATTTGTTTTGCCAGTCTGGTAACTTGGAATGTCAAAAACCCTGAACAGCTTTTGCAGACTCTCTCTGAAGCATCACTTCTTTTTATGAACGAAAGAAATGTATGGTGCTAGCCAGACCTTGGAACTAATAAGCAGCAATAAGGTTTCTGTAATTAACTTTAAAGCCATTTCTGCATATGAAATCCTGCATGGAAATTGTACTGAATGTTAAATAAGCTGGAAGTACGTATATTCTTTTTCCACCTATATCTACTTCTGAAATATTCTTGATTCCTGAAGGCTACTCTGATATTAGGTTTGCCTATTGTTTTTTTGTTTGGGTTTTTTGGGTTTTGTCCCACAGCAGCAGAGGAGCAGTAAGAAGGTCTGCTGAGGCCTCATGAAAAAGTCATGGTTGGCCTTGGCCTGGTCTGAATTTGGAGTAGTGTTGCAGTTCCACCCCCAACTAAATATGATGGGAGGTCTGAGCCCTGAGAAACTTAAAAGTTCAGTTGTTATAGAAATGGGATGTTTCCAGTAAGAGCTAACAATTAAAATTGATGGTGACTTACTGTTTCTCTCCTGATATGATTGAATGTGAAATGAGGGGGGTTTCAAATTTAAAGAAAATAAGGTTTTTTGGGATGCTTTAACTTGAAGCCCTTGATTGGTGCGCTTTATTCATATAAGAGCAGCAGGGAGAGTGTATCTGCTTAGGCCCATCTGTGTATGCCCTGGGATGTAGTCTAAATTTTTATTTGAGAACAGATATGATCTGTTCAGTCTTCTGTTATCCCAGAATTCATCTTTCTGAGTCTTCATTTCTTGTGGCCAAAGTTACTATATCTTACCCCAGTCCAGCTGGAAGCTGCCTTCTGTAGTATCCATCTCTCAGCAGGAGACTGTGATTGCAATCAGCTACTCCCAGGCCACTTCACCACAGCCTGATGAGAGTGAAGAGTACTTCAGGCATGCTGCCCTCTCCCTCGCATCTAGCTTTGCAGAACTGCTGTGAGTTATAATACATGCATGCTTGATTCTGCACTCCTGCTGGACAATGAGAAGAGGAGAGCAGTGACTGCATCCCTGCCGGGCTCCTAGAGCTGGAAGTCATTTGTGCGTCTCCTGTGTCTGAGACATTAGGATATATTTATGTGGCCTATTTAAATTTTGCAGGCGACTCACATTTCAGTGTTTTGTATGGAACCAGCAAATCGCAGGGGTTTTTAAGCCAAATTATCAGAGTGTTTTCCCTGTTGGGGACAGCATGATGGCTAGTCCCAGTGGGAATTTGCTGGTGGTGCTACTTGTGTTTCACATGAGAGTGCTGGCAATGGTAGGTGCCAGATGTCAGTAGCTGTTCCAGGATCTCTTGCTAGTTGCTGTAGATATGTTTGGTCTGCCTGTATTTGACAGAGCCTGCTAGCCTGGTTTTCTGATCTTGAACACTATGAAGCCACCACCTCCCTGTTTCATGGTTCCTTGTGATTTGCATAGCTGTCAGTACTGGAAGACTGAATGTGTCCAAAGTGACTGCAGCATTTGTAGTCCTAATCTGCCCTATTTTCTTGTATCCTTGTTACCTAGCATCTCATTCATTGGCCCCTTAATTGCTTTTTCTGAATGCCAGGAGAACTTGCATGATGAGCTATAGCAAGGCCTTTTCCAGCCAAAAGGCAGATCAAGAATGTGTGTGTAAAGCTGATATCCTAGAAAGTAACTGGAGTATGAATGATCTCTAAACCATCAGATTATTGGAAGTTCATGCCCTATCAGAAATGAGCCAGGTCCCTCTGAAACATTGAAGTATTCAGAGCATCTCTGTTCCCTTCAGTATGAGCGCCACATCCATAATGAAGTTGCCAGAGTTCAAGTTGTTGTCTTGGTCTATTGAATTAGCATTTACCTGTCAGTATTCTTCACATGCGTAGGTTTGTTTTTTTTTTTCCTTTGATAAACAACAAATATTTGTTTTTCCAGTTTCTTCTGGAATTACTGATAGAGCTGACCAGAAAGTTTCCTGGGAGAACATATTCCTGGTGCTCCCACAGCTACAGTGGGTTGGAATCCTGGGCTTTACATTTCCCAAGATGCTGTGGTCTCTTCTGTTTGATGTGATGGTGTGTTGCTGGTCAAAGAGCCATGTTACGTCAGGGGACACGAACCTAGAGCTTGGTAGCCTCGTATATAGAGGACAATGAGAAAGTGAGATAAAGTTCTTAAATACCCCTTGAGAAAACACGATACCTTCTTGAAACATAACTGTTTTGTGGGGAGGATGGAGGAACTGGTTCAACAAAATGGGAGGGGGGGAAGCATTTAATTCCATAAGGTATAAACATTTGATTTTTTTCAGAAGTGTTAAATAATTTATCATGCTGGCTCAGTTTTCAAGCTGTTCCTGTTTATAAAAGCCAAAAATCTCAGTTTTCATCAGAATTGGAAAAGGAAGTAGATACTAAAATAGTAGACGTCAATAAAGCTGTTGGGTTAGCTTTTTTTTTTTTTGACTGTTGGTTAGCCCTTAGGCTTAGACTGGTGGTCTTCTGTGAAAAGCAGAGTAAATCTACAGGTATGCTCTATTCCTCTGAGCATTTATACACAAACTGTAGACAGCACCAGCAGCACCAGACCTAGCTGAAGGCAGCAGCTGTGCCTTACCAGTGGCAAGACTCTTGACTTCCCTAAATGTCAGCTGTGCCAGGGGAGCAAGGCCTGGAAATGGAGCTTCTGCAAAGGGTTATTGCACCACAAGAGAGGGGCAGGTACTGGCTATAGGACCTGTTGTTAGACTGTGTGACCTTCCAAAATGCAGAGGGGAAAGGAAAGGCCATGTGGTTGGGAGTGCTAGAAGCTGGGGGTCTGTGTCTTCAGGGCCATGAGCAGATCCTGGGGGGAATTCAGATCCCAAGGGGTCCAGGGAGGTAATGGTTGCTCATCACCTTTATCTCTGCCTGCTGTTTCCCACTCTTGAGTGGCAAGAACAATGTTTCTCTGTTTTTCTCCCACCTGAGATCACTTCTGTAGAGATCATTTAATGTTTGGGGAGCATTGAAGTCACCACTGATGAGGGCTGTAAAAGTGGAAAGCTAACTAGGAAATGATATGCTGCAAGAACTGTGTAACTACAGGACACTTATGCATTCAGTCTGATTACTCAAATGTTACTTGGCACTTCATTCCATGAGTGAGTGATTAGATGATAAACTTTATATGTAAAAAATTCAGCATCTGCACACACTATAAATCTGCTATAGCTTAACATTGAAGGGGAGAAGGAATATGTTGGGAGGCTATGCCAGTAAGGTAGAGGGATCTTAGCTCTGATCTAGGAGATATAGGACCTCGGTCCTGCTCATACAGATTTCTCCTGTGGTTGTGAGCAGTTCCCCCTTGGGCCTGGATTTTCTCCAGTGACAATGGCATTTGCCAAATGTCCTATAGGAGCAGTTTTGCATCTGGGAGATGATTTGGTTAATATGTGTGGGTGGCAGTTTCTAAACTTGTGTTTCCCACTTGGGCAGCTTACTCCATAAATAAGAGATTTCCCTGGAGAAGGGAGCCAGGGGAAAGGGGTGGTTGTTGTAGCTGGAGCCTAATATGAGCCCATAGTGGAACCACCGAGTCTGTATTTTCAGAGCTATTTGTCATGTATGTGTATATTTTAAAATCCAGTGAGCAAGATACAGGTATGATGTAGAAGACAGTAACTTGAATGCAGTTGCCACTAAAGCCTTGGCAGAAGATGTCAGTCATCAATGAGCCCTCCCAAAATGACACTTTTATTACTTTGTGCCTCATGCTGGTGCAGGTATCTCAATGGTCAGCTGTATCGTTCTCTTTCCTTTTTCATTGTGTCTGTGCAGCCTGGTTCTCTATCTAGCTCTAAAATGCATATTTTGCTTGCCCTGCTGTTGCTGTCTCTGCAAAGGTTATATTCCAAGTACATGCAGATAATATTGCAGGTGCTTTCTGCAAAGGTCTTCAGATAAGACTTTGGTAATGGCTTGGTTTCAATTCTGGCTGCATAGAACAAGCCTGCCTTATGGAGAAGATTTTGTACTGGTCTCAGTGTCTCAAATTTGATTACTGTTGTGGATTTCTTTGTCTTCACTTTTTCAGAGAAATTTGCGAATGCTTTGCCAGACGCCTACGCAGCCTTGATACCAATCATGCAGGGTGAGCTGTAGGAAAATCGATGCATCACTTGTCTTGGCAGTTCCAAAAAGGAGATAGTTACTGAAGTTAGAAATATATTAGCTGTGGGTGTGTGTCTCTTTCTCAAGGTGCTGCAGACTTCTAGTGAAAGGATGTATTTGCCTCAGGGTACTGTTGCTTTGCTACAGAACCAAGTCTGAAGAAGTATTCTGTGCCTGAGCTGCCCTCTGATAGCCATCATTGCTCAAGACCTGACCTGGTTTTGAGAATTGTCATTAGAAGCTTCAGGTTGTTTTTTCTTTTTAATGTCATCTTTCTGTCTGCCCACTTGTTAACTATTAGGAATGGAGATGGATCCAGCAAGGTCAACGTTCCAGCCTGACAAAAAAAAAAATGTTAGAGTTGGAAGGATGGGAAGGTAATGAGCCAAAAGTAGTTGAAAATAGTCTAAGGTTAGTTTGCCTTAAATGACCAGAACAATGATGAGAATGTTCCAGAATCTGCTACCTGGCAACTGCCAAGGGTCAGTGTATCAGGTGAAGAATTGTCAATGTCCAGTACACTCTGCTTGTTTTCCCCACAGTCCCACGTCCATAAGTTCAGATCTGCTGATTTCAGATGGTTTGAACTCCCTGCTGCAGATAAAGCAGTCTGTCTTGTTTCATTCTGCACTTGGAGTGTTGATATATGACTACTTAATGTTTTTCCTTGTGCTTTGATCCTCTTCTCTGGATAGAAGAGAAGTTAGTTTCCTATAAAAGTGGGCAGAGTTGCTGCTGGTTTTTTACCTTCAGATCTATCATAAAAATTTCTTGTACTGTGGGGCGTTCAAAAGCAAAACCCCAAACCTGAATGCTCAGAAGTTGGGCAACAAGGATGCTAGGCAGAAATGCAAGAAAACTAAATATTTAAAATACTCTAAAATACTTAAAGGGTGGATGTCAAGAGGAGAGGACCAGTCATTTTTCAGTGGCACCCAGTAATAGGACAAGAGGTAACAGGCACAAACTTGAAGATAGGAAGTTCCATCTAAACGTGAGGAGGAACTTTGTTACACTGAGGGTGATAGAGCACTGGAACAGGCTGACTGGAAGGGTGGTGGAGTCTCTCCGTCTCTGGAGATATTCAAAACCTGCCTGGACATGTTCCTGTGCAACCTGGTCTGATGGGGGCTGGACTAGACAATCTCCAGAGGTCCCTTCCAACCCTATATCATTCTGTGATTCTATAATATTTAAGCTTTGATCTTAAAACGCATTAAAGTAACAGTTCAGGTATAGTTACTGTTTGAGTGTAAAGTTTAATTGTGGTTTTTTTTTTTAAGATTGGTTTAGATTGGCATTTCATGCAGGCCAGTGTGTATCAAAATGCTTAAAATGTTCTTTTTGTTTACATGTAGCACCATCTCTATGTCCATCTTTTAGCTCTGATTTTTGCATATGGATATTGAATCCTTCGGGCAGAAACTGCTCCTCTTTTGTCTTTGTGCAGCACCTAATACAGTGGGGTCCTGCCTGTGATTGCTTCCTACACTCTGCACTAATGCACTCTGTTCTCTCATTACTAAACAGTAAGGCAGGTGTCTCCTCACCCCTCACTAAAATGCAAAAGGTAGCAGCTTTTGGCAGTGCCAATGCTTGCTCAGTAAAGCTGGATCTGAGCAGGACAACTTGAAAAGCATGGATGTATGGCGTGAGGATGCGGGCACTTTTTATCTAGAAGTAGTCTTCATATCTGCCTAGTTCAAAGGGTTGCACATTGTATACCCAAGTGTGTTTGTCTCTTCTTAGCTGCCCTTTCATTGCTATCAAGGACTGGCAGTGGTACCTGCCGTGTTGCTCTCCCTGTGAAATGTCAACGAAAGCAATTCAGCTTTTACACTGACTTGCTCCAGCTAAAAAATGTCAGGAGAGCATTCCCTGCCATCAAAGCTTGCCTTTGTAAGAGGAGCTGGCTGGTGAGTAGACAAGTCAAAGATTACTGATATGGAGCGATCAATTGAAGAACTGTAACTCAATCAAATGGTTCTGCTGGTATCATAAACTACGAGAGCAGAGCTCAGTCCGTTTAGAGATCATCAGAGCCCTGTGACTGAGTTAATACAGAGTCAGCAATCGATAAAATGCTCTCTTCCTTACCTCCCTCTAACTTTCCCTCTTGCTCTCTGCTATTCCATCTCTCCTGTTTGTCCTCTGCTCTACCACCCTCACATGCTATCTCCTTTTCCTTTCCCTCCTCTTTTACCAGCTACCTCCTGCTCCCAGTTCCTGTTCATTACCACACTCCTGTGAGCCCAGCCTGATGTATACATGACAGATGTATAACAAGGTTGGCAGATGCTTTGTTGTTAAATGAAGGGGGCTCTTTAGTATGTCAGTTCTGGCAGAGTTTATTTGCTTTTCATTTTGGGACATCAAGAATTCAAGTTGGAGGTGGGGGGGCGGCTAGGAATACAGAATAGGATTTTTTTCTTTTGAGATGTTATGGTCTCTGCATATGTCTTCCTCTGTTATTTCATTAGAACCATGTCCAGGTGATGGGCTCAAGCACTGTTAATGCCACTTAGATAATGTATTTTTCATGAGGTGAACACATGGCTGTAGACAGCAGGCATGTGCGATGTATGCAGTGACATAAACATTTTAATTTACTGGTGGGCAGCATGTCTTATGACTGTCAAGGGTGTTTGGCCTTTTATTTTACTTTTAATCAGAACTTTTATTACTTGACATTTTGGTTTGACTAGCTGCATCTGCTGTCTAACATGATCGTGCAGGTAGTGCACGTGGTCACTTCGTGAAATGGCCCCGTGCATGTGTTGCCTCCAGCTGTGCTGAGCCACTTCCCTGGGGAATTGAGTAGCTGAGTATGTATTGACATGAAGTGACAGCAAGAAGTGGATGCATAGCTATGGTCGGGTGTTACTGTAAGAGAGGACAAGTTGACCAGTGTGTGAGAATTTGATGTTGTTACCTATTTGCATGAGTGAGCAGAGTGAGGAGATGCCTTTATATGGCTGTGATTTGGTAATTCAGTTAAGGCCAGGGCTACAGGATATTGAATCTGTTGTTGACTACAGAAAGAGAAGTGACTGTGTCAAAGTATTTAGTAAAACCTTAGCTGCAGCAGAAGACATCTTTTCATAGTTTAGGTCCCTGTTAAGCACATTTTTGGGTGCAGGGTCACCATGATGTACGCTTGGTATTTGGCTCAGATCTTTTTCTGCCGGCTTGTTTTTTTTACCTCTTCCCTTTTCTCAACATGCGGCAGGAAAGCCCAGCTCTTTATCTGTGGGTGGTATGTATTCATCAGCCTAGCTCACCAGATCAGAACAATCAGCAATTGACCGTATGTTGAAAACAGACACGCTCATTAATTTTAGGAGCCAATGTTCACTAACCAAAATGGCTCATAAACTACCCCAGGGGAGCAGAAGGAGATTAGAATTTCAAGCCGCGGTACTGTTGCAGCCAAGGGGCTGCCAGACCCTTTCTCATCTCATGCCTTTGGTGGTTACCTGGGAGCTGCTCTGTTGGAGGAAGGCAGCTCATGTATAGCAGACATGGACCCTCTTCCTCCTGTCTGTGTCCCTTGGCCTGTGCTTGATGTTAATTAGAAGAGGTAGGCTGTGGCTTCCTTGCCAGCAAGCTATGGCATGAAAGCACAGCTCCGTAGCCTCCTGGAAGCTGAGCTGCTCTTGATGGGATACAGGGAGCAGCTGTCCTCTAGATCCTCTGCAAAGTAAACCACAGTCCAGTTAGATCCATAGCGCAGTCCCCTGGGCAACAAACTACAGTTGCTGCCAAAGTAAGAATATCAAGCCACAGCCACCTTAGCTTGTTTAAGCTATTCTGGTAGCTTTGAGTTAGAGATCTCTTTGGTGTTCCTAACACTGAAGACTTCTCCCACCCCCACACACTTCAGAACTTCTATTCTCTTTCAAGTTCTCTTTTTTTTTTGTTCTTTTGTTAAAATCATTTCTCTTCCTTCAAGCCTTTCAAAGCACTTCTGAGGCTTCTCAGTCGCACAAAGGCAGCTTTATGGGTTGAATTCCTGGTTGTATTCCTTGTATTCCTAGCTATTTCATGTTTCATATAATATAGGCAAGGTTTTTAGCAGGGACTAGTGATTATGGGCCATTCCATGAGGCTGCTTGTGCACCTTGAGACCCCTTAAAGAAGCTTTAATTATCAGAAAGTGATGAGCTCTCATTCTTTAAAGATGAGATCCCTTTTACTGGTTTCAAGGCAGACTTTGAAAAATGCACATTTGAGGGTGGGGAGACAGGAGGCTAAATCACAGATGACCTGGTCATCCATAAAAAAAATAAAATTGCATACTTAAGGTAATGGGCTCTGCTTTAATCACTAGGATAGAATCGGTGTTATGCCATGAGTTGAGGCATGTGTTTTGATGTGCAAGATAGACTTGTACATCTGTATGGAAGGTTTGCTGAGTAAATGGGGAATGCGGTGTTGTAGTCTGGTAGGTGTGAGTACAGACATATAGAGAGAAGGGGCATTGGCAATTGGTATCCATGTATTTTATTTTTTAAATAGTAGGAGCTGACCAAGCAATTGGGGATAATGAAATTTTGTTGGAAACAGTCATGGTATCATGTACTACAGAAGAGCTTTGTGTGTGTGACGGGGGAAATATTTCTGTATTACCTATCAACCAGGGTATACGTCCCATCTGAAATATTGTTAGAATATGCATCTAAACAGCATCTAATGAAAATCAAGTGTGTGTTTGTGCGGGGGTGGAGAGCTGTCAGCATTTATTGCAACAAAAGGAATTAGTAATCAGAGGGCCTTATCATGAATTTCTGTTTGTCTGTCTCCCCAAAAAAGAGGAGAAATAGATTTTTTTAGCACTTTCCCTTGGATCTTCTTCTTTCAGTAGAAGTAATTCCTGCAGAAATAACTGTTCCCTCTTTTTTTCAGAAGAGGCGGGGGAAATACTGCTAGGAGATTCCTGACAAACCAGTGAAAAGAGTGCATAAAGCTAAAAGTTTCCTGGAACTTTGTGTTAGATACTTGTCTAATACAAGAGCCTCAAAACTGAGGACTTCAATGCATATTCATTCTCCTCTCTTGAAAATACTGATTTATTTTTTTTTTAAATAGCTTGAAAATTTTAAGATCAAAATGGAAAATCAGAGACACCAAGGGCTTATAAAAATTGGTTGAGGAAATTTGCATGTCAGTGGATTTGTCAGAAAAGGAAGAGAAAGCAAACCCAACTTTAAGTTCTGTGCAAACACAAAGTCTGTCTTGCTCAAGCCGTTTTATTCGGTGTAATGCACTTAACTACTTTCTCAGCAGCGATCACATGCATGGAGTGCTGGGCAAAGGTAGGTACCAGTAGGTACCAACTTGGTAGGTCCTGGAGGGATGAAAAATCATAACAGCTTTGGAAGCATCTTGGCTTCATTGAATTTTGGCCATAGTTGAGCCTGTTGTTGTTATCTAAACTTCAGAGGTCATCTGTAGTGCTCAGTCTAACTCACTCGTTATGATGGAAATTCAACTTTCAGAAGCCTGGCAAACAGAGCTTCCTGTTCGTGTTTCTGAATTGCTGATAAGCAGATCAGCATCATTTCTTCCCCTCCTTCAATTTATTGGCTATTTGAGATTATTCAAAGAATTTCTGTGAATAATTTTGGTCTTACTAATTTGTGAACAATTTGTTTGATATTCACAGTTTGAGTGATGTATCTAAGATCTGGCTGGACACAATAAGCCATGTGCTCTTCTTCCTGCTTCTTAATTGGATAATTAGAGTGCAGCCATGGGCGTGACACAAGACATTGCCAGAAATTGTAAAGAATATTCAGTATTCATCACTATTTACAGCTGCAGCGATTTCTTTATGGCAGCAAACTTGCTTCCGAGGACATCACTAAGCAAAGAGAAGATGCAGTAGTGCTGAAAAGTATCGCATTTGGGAGGTCAAAAGATCATTTGCAGTCCTGAGAAGGATGTTTTCTTCCCCTTTTTCCAATCTTTTCAGAGACAAGTGGAGAGGAGTAACTTTAAAGCACAGCAGCAGCTTTATTTTGTGGCCTGTCCAGGTTTGTTGTGACCCCCAGGTCTTAGTGGGATACAGCTGAGCTCCACATATTGTGTTAACCCTCTTTTGTTCCTCTAGCCTTCTTAACAACAGTTATCAAGATGAGCTGCTGGTAAGCAGGGTTGGGCGGATGGTAGTCCTCAGGCAGGCAAGTGATGCTTTGTGTATATGAAGTTGTGAAGGGTTGGGGCAAGCATGGGCAGTTAACTGGGTGGGAGATGCCAGTGTATTTTTCACATGTGCTGTCCAAGCTGTACTGCTGGCATCTCCTTTGGCAGTGATGTAGGCTCACAAATATCACAGATTATGCTTAGCTCAACCAGTTAGAAGCTCACCTCTTGTATGGCTGGTCAAGGTGTGCTTGGTGTCTCAGAAATGGGGGTGATGATCTGCACAGACATACTTTGCACCAGGGCAGTCTCCTGCCTTTGGGTCAAGGTAGATAGAGTAATCCCACTGCCAGTGATCCGGCCTCAGCTCACTCCATGTCTTTGAAGTCTTGTTAATGAATATGTGAATTGCAATTGCTTGACTTCATTATTTGGTCACCTCTGAGTAGGAGCTTAAGTTTTGTTTTAGTTTTGGTGTTTTTTTGTGTTTTTTTTTTTTTGTTTTTCCTAGAGATGTTATAACTCAAGATTCAGCTTGCTTTTGAAGCCGGGGCCTTAGGGAGGCTCTAAGTCATCTTCCATAGCAAAGGCATCTGCCCCACTAGGATGAAAGTTAACTTTGTCCTTGGAAGCATCTGTGGCCTCATGCAGGCAGTAATTGTTTCTCTGTTGTTTTGATCCCTGTTGGTTTAGCTCTATGGTACCACAGGGGGTAGAGGTGTGGAGGGGGTTTGTGATTTGTTGGCTGGAACCAAATGTAGCATTGTAAAAGACAGTACCACCATATAAATCAGGGGTATGCTAGAATGCACCTGGGCACATTCATCAGCAATGCATTTCCTTTTGCCTCCCCTCACCTCCTTCCACTGCCTGCTTGTATTGAGCTGTCCCCAGTGACAGCCCAGTATCTTCCTGGAGTGGTCACAACTAATACTGGCTGCAGCTGTCAGCGTGTGGACAGTTCAAACTGTTTTCTACTGCATTACCTTCCATTTGTCAACAGGGGATTGATCTGTTGTTCTGCTGTGGATGCACCCAGCTTGATCAGAGATCTCAGAAGAGTCTTCCTGTTCTACAGTTTAAACTAGATGTCTCTCGCTACTTCTGAAAGTTTTCACCTTATGTATTTTCACAAATCATTAGTACATACAAGGAAAAAAATAGTCTGAGTTATCCTGCATTTCCGGCAGAATGGAAATGTTTGGTGTTTACTCTCTCTTGCTGATTTTCGCTTAAGTGATAGTACCTTGCGCATCTAAAAGACTCTTAGATTTTGTTCTGATTGCCGTTTTAAGATCATTAACTGGATGATATTTTGGTCACTGCTATACATCAGCTTGTCAAGAATTAACTTTAACTTGTCTGAATTAATGGAAAAACAATTTTAAGTCTGGCAGTTTTAAGAAGCACTTAAACTGTTTCTTTTACCTTTTGTCTTGCTGTAGCTGGTCAGGGAGCTCTTACAATAAACTTCCTTTCGTCTTTGGCTTCATTGTGGAATGTGTACCTTCTCTTGAACGTAAAGCTTGCATTATAACTTTGGAATGTTTACAGCTTGGTATTTTTATAAAGACAGATGCTAAACTATAACTGTACCTGCAGTGATGTCATGTCACTGGATACTGTGGGAATTGAGTCTATTGCTACTCTAACAGCCTCTGCATTAGACGGCCAGTGTCTTTACTGCCATAACTCTACTGAAGTCATTGGAGTTATCCTGGAGGAAAACTTGTCCCTGATCTATCCTTCTTGAATACTTTATAGCCAGGTAACACACTATACCATTGATTTCCCTTTTTGTCATTTCTCCACGTTTTGCCATCAGAAATGCCTGCTGAGTTATGATCCTATTCTTTTGCTAGGAATTTTGTGCTGCTTCTCAATTTGGTATGATAGCTAGCCTTCTGTATGTCTTATTTCTGGCAGTGTGCCTTTTATTCCCCTAAGGAAAGGAAACTTAGGAAACCATTTTGTGTGTGTGTCCCTGTTTCTTTTGCCTCATTTATTGTTTGAACACATTGGCTGATTTCAACCGGAAGAATCAAAATTAGGTGATTAAAAGGTTTTATTTTCTTTTATGAAATAACTAAATAGGTAGGTATTTGAAGTGATGCCACAGAGAAGAGCTCACTGCAAAGTGAGCTCTGCTGGTTTGGGTGCTACAGTTCTTGCAGGAGAACTCCCAAAACTGGTGAAAGATTCAGCTGGTACTTTTACCCAGAACCAAACAGATTTTTAATTGGATCAGGCTCAGCTGCTTCTGTTGCTCATGGTTTAAAGTTCTTAATGCATTGTCCTGTAACTCTTTTGAAAATTACATCCATGAGCCTCACTATCTTCCTCCTGCTTCTGAGATGTAATTGCCATCATCACAACTATTGAACGAAGGGCTCTCTTAATCCAAGGTTTCCAGATTTTTGCCTGCCATGTATGCCCATAGCATTTCAGTCTTCCCTCACACCAGGTAACTGTAATAAGCTCCTTAACCCTGGTATATTATTGTGGTGGATATTGATGCTGGTAAAAGTGGAATTTTCTCCTGTCAGTATGAACACCATCTTCATTCAGAATTGGTCTTTTTTTTTTTTTCTTGCACCTGTGGTGCCCTTTTTTGTATTGTCATCTGCACATGACTGCTTCAACTGTTATCACATTATCAGAGGCATTACAATCTCAAACTCTTTTCCTGAGTCTTGTATGAATCCATTTGGTTTCTGTCTTACTATGTGGTGAGACATCTAAATACAAAACCACAAGTGTCAGAACTCACTAGTGAGTTGCCTAAGGGTTGTGTAAAAATTAAAACTCTGACACCAGGAAAACAAAGAATCAGATGGTTCTCATGTTTACCATAAATACAGCTTCCCATATTTCTGAAGATCAAAGATTCTGATGCCCCTTTGTTTTATCTGTGAGAAGAAAATTTAGCTAAATCTCACTGTTTGAAACTGAATCCCAGCTAAAGGATTTGTCATGTCTTCCATCTCCCCTGTATTTTTTTATTCATTACCACTTGGAATATTGGTGGGGCTGTCTCTGAGGTGTTGAGCCATCATCTCAATAACATCCCCATAAGCTGTCTCTATAAATAATTCTGTCTCTACTAGTTCAGCAGCTCAGGCCTTGGCAAGAAATGCAAGATGTCTTAGTTAACCCTGCCAGGTGGCCCTGAAAGGAAATTTCTGGTTATAAGTGATGTTTGGTTCAACTTGGCACTGGGGCAGTTGCAAAGGACTAATCTCTGACCTTAATTTTCAGAGTGCTGAAGGGGGGGATTGGAAGATGAGCAAAACAGGGAGCTCAAAGTGACAGCAGATCAAGAGAGAACCAGGTACAATGATGTGCCTGAAGAGAGAAGGGGGGGGAGGAAGAGGTAAAAAGCATGAGGGAGCAAAGATAAATTAAAGCAGGCGGGGAGGGGGTAGGGAGGAGAGGCAAGCNATGGAGTGTCTGGGTGAAAGCTTGGCCTGCTCAACAAATGGAGGAGAGAAATAAAAGAGAAACCATCAAAGGGAACAAGAAGAGGAAAACAGGAAAGTAAGAGAGGCTGTAATTCATGGACAGGGAGACAGGAGAAGATAAAGTTCTAAGAGGATTGCAATAAGGGGATGTTGGAGAGGGAGAAGGGCAGGGCATGAATAAAATGATGGAAAATACAAAGCAGGGCAGAAGAGTTTATGACAACTTAGAACAGCCTGAAAAAGGTCATGCATGCCCTCTGGGCTCCTAGCCACACCAGAGCCAGATAAGACTGTCATGGTAGATAAACAAGGGATGGTAGGATTGAACACAACTTATAACTTGTCATCTGGCATGAGAATGGAAATGAATATCTCATCCCTGTAGTGTTGTCAGGGCACTGAGGGAAAATGGCCTCTGGATTTCTCTTGGCTGTCAAGTGAGAAGAAAGGTGCCAAATACTTGCTGGGTATCTCCAGCTGGGTGGCACTGGAAGGGTATGTGAAGGAAGAGAACAAATATCTTTAAGAATATACAGCTTGTTGCATTGAAATGAATGCATTTGTGCTGCCACATCCACTGGCCCATGACAAGTGATGGAGAACAGAATATTCTTGTAGCTCTGCATTTGGGTGATGCTGTCTGTGACTTGGATAATTTATCACTTGGCCTCTTTAAGGGCAAAATTACTTAGGTCCTGTCTAAATTTGTCTGAACTTGAGCGATACAAACTTTGCTAAAGGTTTTAAGACAAAGAATCAGTCTGTGAGCCCTGTTTCGTGTCAGCTTCTCTAGATGGTTCCTTAAAAGCTTCATAGATGGGTCCTCAGGGGAAGGTATACTAGCTACTAATCTTCGTGTTAAGAACAGGAGAATTTGGAGAGATACAGTGCTACTCTTTGTGATGACGTACTGCAACTGTCTACATACAGCTAGAAATCTTCCAAGATAAAGTGAGGGGTTAGAGAGGATGACAAACCTGTGTGACAGCGTTCATATGCAGTTCTTGTTGCCAGCCCAATGGAAGGCTCTTGACAGTTGGGCCCAGGTTGACTTTACTGGATAAGAAAGGGTAACATAGCATATACACAACCTGTGCTGCTTCTTGTATCATGCTTGTCTTCCCTGACAGCTTTCATTCAAGTTCATTAGATTACTGGGGACTGGCAGAGGGATCAGGAGCCAGCATGAAATTTCAGAAACAGTGTGAAGCTCTAAATCCAATGTGCAGATGGGATTTGTGCTCCCAGGAAACCGGGACAAACTCCCTTTTCTTTCCCCCAGTATCATCAGGAATACATCTGTCATTACTTCCAGTTTGGGTGAAGTAGAGAAAGAGATGTAGTTTTAAGGTGGAAAAAGATTCAGAAGTTGCCTGATATCACAGGGCTATTCCTGTTACTGAATGTCTGTCTGTTTCTGGGACGCCAGCAATCCTTTTACTCTCACACTGAGCCCGTCATGCTGATTAGCCATATGGACACTTGGAATTTGAAAAACAGCTGAGTGAAGAGATGTAAAAAGAGGTGGGTTTTTTTGTTTCCCAATATTCTTGGGGCTTTGTTGTCAGTCTGTGGTTATCTGTAGGTCAAAGTCTCAACTCCAGTAACTCCCTCAAGTGAAGGCAAAGCACAGCCAGTGGTTCTCTGGGATGTGCAGTGGCCCTCCAGATAGGGAAGGGAACTCTTGGTGACACACAGATTTGCAGGGCAATAACTGACTGGAATGCAGTTGAGCTTTGGCAGGAAAAACAACAACAAAAAAATAACCTCAAAACCATTTCTGAACGTTTCTCAGTCTGAGAAGGAAGTATCACAGGTACTATGGAAGGGCACTAACAGACCACTTTGCCATGTCTGTAGGACTAATGACTATCCAGCTGAGAGATGAGGCTTTAACGTGTTCTGGGAGGCTTTTGGGAGAGGTGGGCAACTGGGCCTTGAGAGTCTGACTAGCCAACTATAAGGTGTGAGAACTTCTAGGATACATATGTATACTCATGCCTCAAGAGACACTGTGTGTCTGTGTAGGCACAAATCCCTGACCATATCAAGTAAATGGCAATATACTTAATATACTTACTCATATCAAGGCAAAACTAGAAAGAACTGCCCACAGTAGATGATCAGGTTCGAGACCAACTAAGGAACCTGAAGGTGTTGGGACCTGATGAAATCTGTTCACAGGTCCTGAGGGAGCTGCTGGATGAAGTTGCTAAGCCCCTTTCCATCATATTTGAGAAATGGTGGCAATCCGGTGAGGTTCCCACTGACTGGAAAAATGGGAACATAACCCTAGTATTTAAAAAAGGAAAAAGACTTGGGAAACTAAGCTATCAGTCTCACCTCTGTGCCAGTCAAGATCATGGAGCAGATCATGGTTTTACCAAGAGCAAATCATGCCTGACAAATTTGATGGCCTTTTATGATACTGTCACAGACTTGGTGGACAAGAGCAGAGCAACAGATGTCATCTACTTGGACTTACACAAAGTGTTTGACACTGTCCTGCATGACATGCTGGTCTCAAAACTGGAAAGCCATAGATTTGATGGATGGACCACTTGATGGGATAAGGAACTGGCTGGATGGAGGCACTCAAAGGATTTTGGTCAATGGCTTAATGTCCAAGTGGTGGCCGGTAATGAGTGGTATTTCTCAGGGGTCAGTACTGGGACAAGTGCTACTTAACATCTTTCTCGGAGACATGGACAGTGGGATAGAATGCAATCTCAGCAAGTTTGCTGATGACAAACTTGGTGATGCGGTCAACATGCTGGAGGGAAGGAATGCCGTCCAGGGGGACCTGGACAGGCTTGAGAGGTGGGCTAGTGCCTCTGGAGTCCTCAACATAGAAAGGACATGGACCTGTTGGAATGGGTCTAGCAGGGGGCCATGAAGATGATCAGAGGGATGGAGCACCTCTCCTGTGAAGACTGGCTGAGGGAGCTGGGTTTGTTCAGCCTGGAGAAGAGACGGCTCTGGGGAGACCTTATAGCAGCCTTCTAGTATCTGAAGGGAGCCTACAGGAGAGCTGGAGAGGGACTCTGTCTGGAAGTGTAGTGACAGGACATGGGCCTTTAAATTGGAAGAGGGGAGATCTAGATTGGGTACCAGAAAAACTCTTTACTGTGAGGGTGGTGAGGTGCTGGAAGAGGTTGTCCTGGGAAGTTGTGGTTGCCCCATCCCTGGAAGTGTTCAAGGCCAGGCTGGATGGGGTTTTGAGCAACCTGCTGTGTTGGGAGGTGTCCGTGCCCATGGCAGGGGGGTTGGAACTTAATGATCTTTAAGGTCCCTTCCAGCTCTAACCATTCTATGATTCTATAATAATAATATAAATTATCTTCCCTTCTTTAATAATGACTTTTTTCATTTTGAAAATACATGAGTAATCCCTACAGAAGGGAGAAGTAAGCAGCATTGGCTGTTTGACAAGGTTGCTATCACTTCTCACTGATGCCTGAGAGAGTCTTCAAGTGATTTCTGCCCAGTTACCTGTCTTACCAAGCTCTGTTGGAAATGGCAAGCTACCAAGTCCATGTGCTGTCTCTTATTTCTAGAACTATGTACTTTTTAGCTCACTGTCTCAATGCCTGAGGCATTTTCTGATGCTTCCATTCCATCATCAAGATCTTTGTCCTCCTGTCATCTTCTGCATGTGGTTCAAGGCTCTTCGATGAGTTGGCTCCCATGTCTGGAGCCTACTTCCCTATGCATCTTGTCCTGTCAGTCATAGCAGTTGGCCCATTATTTCATGCCGATTGCTGTCTACTATGTTTTGACCCATTTACCCCATGAAATAATAATGGACAATGAGCTGATAACAGACACGTAGTGGGTGATCCATTTTCCCTTGCCAACAGTCAGTTATATCTTGTTCCTTAAAGCAGAGGGGCTGTAACTGCATAGTCCCCATTAAAGCTACATGATGTTGCAAAGCTGCAACCTACCCCTGCCAGCCTTGCATGAGCAGTTGACAGATATTTAACCTTTAGTGACAGGTGACATACTTCAAAGAGAAAGGATGCTTTGTGGGTAATAGTTTGTTTATTTCTTAGACAGCAAGCTGTAAATTCACCCCTTTATGGAAGCCACATTTCTTGCCTATTGTTCAAGTGTTGCTCAAAAGTGCCATTCTGTTATCAGCTTGGATGTCAAATAGTCACAGCTCTGTCAATTTGATGTCATGTTGTCTGTGTAAGGATCTAAGGTGGTGTGCCTTTGCATTTTGAAGGAGTATGTGTGAATGGGCTGGAGAAGGAGGTGGGGAGGGAAGAGGTCCCAAACTTCAGCTGGTCCTTTCTTTACTGCTCCTTGACAAAAGTGCTTTTTTTTTTTTTTTTGGATGCTAGGGTTTTTTTTTTGCTTTTTTTGCCTTTTTGTTGTTGTTGTTGTTGTTTTGGGTTTTTTTTGTGTGGAGCCTGATGCCTACCTCTTCACAACCGGTGTGGTATGAGAGGGGAGATGAATACCAAAATCCATGGTCATAAATCCAGCAGGTACAAATCAGTGTGGCCTCACTGACTACACTGGAGTCCATTGCCCTTTCCTTAAACCAGTGTGCATGTGTGCTAATTGTTTGAAATGTTTCCTCCAAGTGAATAGTGTTTTATTTTGAGTAATTTCATTAATATGAAGGTATAATGTATTTAAGGCTCTTCATTCAATCAACCATGTGGGTTCATCCTCATCTAGAGAGATCATGTGAGAAGCCAAGGGCAGGTTTTCAGCTGGGTTATACTATGTTGCTTATCTCTCTTTCTGAAGCTATTCTGAACAAAAGGAGAATTTCCAAACCCATAGGGATGCTTTTGCAAATTTTCATCTCTTTTCAGCCTCTCTTAAATATTTCTTGCACCTTCCATAATGCTTCTGTAGTTCTGCCTTTTGCTGTGATGCCTTAATGCTTTTATTCAGTACATGGAGCTGTTGTATTTCATCAGTGCTCAAACAAGTCTTTAATTTTTCAGGCATATCTGGATGTGCAAATGACCATTTGCATATGAAAAATGAGTGCACCCACAACTCTGCAGCTACCCATAAATATCTGAAAGTACAAAATTGGAGGCTGCAGTGTGCAATTTAGTACAGTCTCTGTGCCCTGTTCTGTTCAATTTATTGTTGGTGGAGCATGCACCTATGCATAAAGCTGAAATTCTACACGCATTTTCACTCTAAATGCTAAATTTCAAATGGAGCTGGATAAGATTTTTGGTTGTGTACCTCATTCAGAAAAAAAGAATATTCTGTTTGACCCAAGTGATGTGTGAAGTATTTTAGCCCCAATCCCTGTTCCCCTCCTCCCCTCCCCCCCCCCCAAACTGAAGAACCAAATTTTCTGCTTCAGCTTTTTCAGAAAGAAAATATTTTTATCTCAATATTTTGATGTTCTTATTGACATCTCATTCTTCTAATTGTTCTAAGAAAATAAGGAAACATCAAAGATGAAATGACATTGATTAACAGCATTTGTAGGTATCTATGGTGGAGCATCTTGACAAGAAAATTCAGTGTTTCTGATAAATTGTAAATAAAAGATATTTTTCTTGGGAAAAAATATAATCGATTAAAGCTGAATAATTCATTCCCAGACAACACAGACTGTAGATAAAACAGGTTGCTTAGGTGCAAGGGCGACCACATGGGATCTGCACAGATCAGCTTAGGTTTGACGGAGCTTAATGCCTCTGATGCCATATGAATGCAGCAAGGCTGGCTCCAGGCTTGAGCTGGTCCCAGGCATTCAAGCAGCTCTCTGCCCAGGCTAATAAACCTTCCCGGGACAGGAGACAAAGGATGCAGAAAAATCTGAGCTATTGCACATGTCAGCTTAGGCATGGAAGTAATAATACTGTTGGGCACTGTCTTAGCTCCAGGATCTAGCTCCCTATTCCCATGTCCAGTAGAGAACTGATTGCATTTGCACCTTTCTGTGTTAAGCTGCTGGCAGTTTTTAGGAGGAAAACTGAGCATCCTTGTCTGCTTCTGAACAGAGTTTGAGGGGAAGCTTATAAACACCTTCCCCTTACCCCAATCACATCTATAAATGGCAATCATGTCTGCGTTTACAGCTTTGAGAGCACTTGTCATTCGCTGTCTGGTTTGCAAGTGGATTCAGGTTTTTTTTAACTTTAAAGTGAACAGAAATTACAATTTGCCTGGAATTTACACCAATGGGAACAAACATGCTTGTGAAAATCTTGGTGAGGCATTGCCAGCGTAAACAATAGAACCATGGCTATTCCCAGACACTTGCTTACCAAAGTTCCAGTGAACCTTCTCTGAGCAGCTGTTCAGCATTTTAGTAGACCTTGAAAATATTTATGCAAAGGTAAAATTATAATTGTGTGTACTTCTCTCATGTGAGATAGCAAAGGTGTGTTTTCCTATTTTTGTCAAATCTCCCTCCCCACTTAAGGTGGTTCAAAGAATGGAGTAGTGACTCCTGGGCTGAGGGACTTGGACCTGTTAAGGAATCTGCTGTCTTTCTGGGCACACAGCTTCCTTGGTGGCTCAGAGTCCCTCTCGGCTTGGATCTGCCCTGAGAAGCTTGCAGGCTATTTCCAGGCAGGGAAATCTCTGTGTGGAGTGACTGGCACAACAGGACCTCAGCTGTAGCTAATGGGTTATGGCAACATAAATAACAACATCCTGTTTTGCGGAGTAATTCCGTACTTCAGGCCGCAATCCTGCAAAAGAGCCACCAACCACGCACAGCTGGAACGGGGCTGAATCTGCGGGTTTGCTGCCTGCCTGCCCCCAGCTCTACCCCACTGTGTAATCACATTAATTCATTGCATCGTGTGGCCTTTTGGCTATTAACTCTGTGTGAGGTGTAACCACACTCGTGCACTTAGTTTATAAATAATGATGAAGAGGTGAGAGCTGAAGCAGTGGGGGATTCTGCCCAGTCAGTTGCTTTAAAGCAGGAGGTGGGCAACCTAACCCTCCCTTCTCCCTTTTTTCTGAACAGCCTTTTAGAAAAATACATCTGAAGGTAGTTGAAATTACAATAAAGTCAAGTTGAAATTGTGACAAGATCTTTGAGGGTGGGCATGGAGATGAAAAGTGTAAGAACTAACTTCAAGCAACTAGGAAAATGATCAAATTTAAACTTTAGGGGTTTTAAAAAAATCGGGAAGGAATGGAAACTTTATTTTTGAAGGTGTTAGAAATGCTGAAGCAGAGTGATCTATGCCCAGTGCAACATTTCAGTTCATATAGACAAACTAGTTTGGGGGCTTCGTCTGATTCTCTTTGCTTTTTAACTTAGACTAGACTTTTTTTGTATGCCTTTTAGGGCAACCCAAATATAACTTTTATTTTGATTTGCTAGCAAAAAATCAATTATTTCCACAGCTTTAAATTGCACATTTATAAAAGAAAAATGCTCTGTTGCTGTCTGTCAATGAGTTGCTCATGAAGGAATTTCTTTGTTTATCCACTTTTCTTTTTTTTTTAAAGAGGCAATGAAATTCAACACAAAAGACATGGATTAAAGTAACAGTGAAATGAAATGCACAGAAGTCAGGAAATACCAGAATTACAATACAGTTTTTACAGGCTCACAGGCGGTTCTTATTGCAGGATTTCTGCCTTGTTCAATGAGGCACTTAGTGTATGATAAATAAGATGTAAGGCCACACAATGAATAATGAAAGGAAAAAGAAATATTGAATGGCTGCTCATCCAGCAAGTCCCAGCCATCCTGTGGACTGAACGTGGTAGGGTCTGAGCCAGGGGGACAGTGGTGGCAGTTTAAAGAGAATGTGACAAAGCTGCAGCAGAATGCATATGCCACAGGAGACTGGTTAGGAGTAGGAGGGGAGCTGTTACATGAGCATCTTCTGACTATGCCTCAGTCTGCAAAATCTAACTTTATAAAAATTAAAATCAGTCTGAATTTCCTTATTAGAACTGATTTAAATGACTGCAAGTGCTCTTGGGATTATCTGCATCAAGCCATTATGCAAAGCAAGGTCATGATCCTGCCAGTAGCTCTGTGTGGGGAAAGCCGTTGGCAGTCATCAAAGGCTCTACGTGGGTCACAGGTAGCTGTGTGCACAGAACAAACAGGCAGGTTTGCTGGAGTACACACCACACATCCTAAGCTTCCTTCAACACCATCTGCCAAGCTTACAGGCTCTGCAAGAACTGAACTACATTTCTTGATGTGCTCTATTGAAGAGTGTTTTAGAGAAGCCATATAAAGCAAGGTGACAAATCTCAGGGCTCCTGTGCTGAGTAATGCCACCATTTCCCACTAACATGGTAGCAGAAAGAAAAGGCGTGTAGCACTTGGCAGTGCTTTGGTTAAATGCAAGATGCTTGATACTAGAGTGCTGTGCAGAACAGATTTGGGGCACCCTGGAGTCCCAGCCTAGTGCGATAGTATAGTGTCTCTGCTTGCGCAGATGCTGCTGCAGGCTGTGTGCTAGGGGAGATGCACATCTGACAGTCACCACAACAGTGGACATGGAATATTGAAGGCAGTGCAGCTGACCTGCCTTCTACCATGTAGTTTCATATGTGATTTATGCTCAACAGCACAGAGGGTGCACTTCTCAACCTGTCCCCTTTCTATCTGTATTTGTCGAAGTTACCTGGGAAAGATGACTAATTTGGTGCTTATGTATGGGGATCATTACCTTTGTAAGTATGGTTTAACCTCTGCAGAATGGGAGTAACGGCCAAAGAAACCAAACAAAGTTTGATTCAGTAAAGATTGTCCAGCTAATAGCATCTATGCTGTAGTTTCTTTATTAGAATGTTACATTTTGTCTTCTGGTTTATACCCATACAACCTCATGCACTACCATAAAAGAAATTGCAGGACTCTTTGAAAGAGTATGCAACTCAAGCACTAGTCACTGCTCACCCATCCTGTATTTTCCATAACCTTTTGAATATATTGCCTGCAATAAATAGTTTGCTGGTAGCTCTGGTATCTGAAGCCTTAGGCAAGGGAAATTTACAAAACGTTCAGCGCACATCCCTTTCCTACCTCTTCTGTCTTCCAGAATGAAAAACTGATTATTTCCCCTGTTACTTAATTAAAACCAATTATTTCTGTCCTACCTCTTACAGATACCAAAAGAATACCAGTGGCAAAATGGTCAGATTCATGATAGTGAGCATTGATTGAATGTAAACAGGCTCCGTATTCATGTCTCAGCATCTGGAAACTTCACTTATAGGCTTCAAATGCCACAGCATTATACTTATCTGTGCAACTCTTTCTGTAATGCCTTTTTATAATCTTTTTTGTTGTTGTTGCAGAGATATTTACATACTGTGAGTTAGACCTGTCAGAGAAAAGACCTGTCCTTCTAATACTGGTTGCTAGAAAGGGATTTCCACTCCTGTATGTTCAGACTGGATCTTCCCGGCAGTGAGGCTTGAGTGCTTCGCAAATTTCCAGATTGCAGAGACTTGGACTGAAGATGCTCCATGTAGGGAAAGCATTCTAGTAGCTTAGTGCCGCCAGTGGATTGAGATTGTGCCTCTTCCAGGTCTGTGTTCATACCAGTTACCTTATACTTGCTATGGTGTTTGGTAGGTCCCTCCTCAAGTTCATTCAAATTGTAACCCAGCAAATAAAAGCACCTAGTTTTCAGGTTGGCTAGTGAGCCACATTGGTTGGTTGATTTTAAAGGTGGGTCCAGGAAGCCCTGGAGCTGGTACAAGGAAGGGGGCAGAGCTGCCTTCAGATTAGAACAGCATAAGAAGTGGGGAACAAATCTTCCCTCTTGATCTTTGTGACGTGTTGAGTCTGCTCAGCTGCTCAGGGAATAATGCCTCCAGAGGAAAGGTCTTACAGAGCTGTTATTGAAACTTGTACTCCTGCTTAATGTTTTCACAAAAGATCTTTGGGTACTTACCTGTACAATTAAATTTAGCAGTGAGTTGGCAAAATGCCCTGTATGCTAATTTTACCAGATAAAAACCTGTTGATTGCAGGTTCACTATCCCTTCCTCCTTCCGCCAGCTTCATCTTAGTGAATCTTTGAGGCTTAGTGCTAACTTGAAGTCCTTATGCACTGAATGTTGTACAAACACTTGCTAAAAGGTGCACATTTGAAATCCCTTGGCAGATGTTTCTGGGTTTTTAACTTTCAGACCTAAACTTTGTGGACTTTAAAGCTGCCTAATTCTGTCTGTCAGGACTTTTGAATAATAGTGATGAATGCTTTTCCAAGCACTCTGTAGTGGTTAAGTCACTTTTGCCATTTTCTTTCAAAAAATAATTGCTGTTGGATACTGGCCAAGTCTAGAGGATTTCAGCTCTGAAGATGAAAATTTTGGCAAGTTATGAGTGACTGAAAACAGCAGAGAAACTCATTTGCATTCTTAACTGTAGCAGATGTTGCTGCTGTTGTCCTGCAAGCCAGACAGCATGCCACAAAATTAGGGGCCACTGTGCTGGCATGAGGCTGCTGCATTTCCTCTTCCTGCCCTCAGACACAGGAAAGTACAGAAAATGTTCTAAACTTTACCTCCTGATGATGATTTGTCGGTGACAACAAGCGTGTTTTTGAGCACTCTTATGTCTTCCCATGTAGATGCGCACCTCCCTACACCTGCTTTAGCCTGGTGTTGGAAGCTGTGGAGTAGGAAGTGGAGAGCAAGTTGCTTGAGGAAATGGGAGCCCCATGTGCCATGACTCAGAGTGACACTGGATCAAATCAGCCAAATCTCAAGACTTGGGTCTGGGAGTGCATCTGATCTTGGGTGTTTTGGTAGTGACAGGTCCTGAAAGGCAAATTGGATAGGTTTGATGTCTTTCTGGAAGAAAGTCCAAGCAGAAGACGGTGTCATGGCTGAAGTGATATCCAGCACAAGATTCACATGAAATCACATCAGTCAGTATATAAAGTGTTTTGACAGCCTAGGTAAAGTTCTCCTTTCTATCCTGTGGCAGAATTGAAAGGGCCAGGACTTGCATGGGAAGCTTTGGAAAAACAATCTTGCTGATCTTGCTAGCATGGGACAGTAGGAAGCAGAGGGGGCCCCAGAGGGAAGTGCGTGCCACTCCCATAGAGGTTGACCCCAACCTCTTCATTCAGTGATGTAACCAAAATTTAGCAGTGATGGGAAAGGCAATTTCTCTACTACTGCCTAGCAGTCTGCCACAGCTAGCTCCCTGCTTTGCTTCTGTAAGAAAAATCTTTACCCAGTACTCTTATAGTACACTGCTACACAGACTGTTTGTCTTTTTCTTACTTTGTATAAGCATACACAAGTATTTACTTTTTCTGTATAGTCAGTGTAAAATGAGATGATAGTGGCAAATGTGAATTGCAGAAGGGCATGTGCTGCTGGAAAGGCCAGCAGAATTCGGGTGAGAGAACCCAGGGCATGTAAAATGGCACTACATAGGTCAGGTAAAGTACCTATTCCCCATCCTACATGCTTAGACTTCCAAATGTGAACTTGAGCCTACTAATACATGGTCTTGCCACTATCCCTTTGATGCTGTTTTGAAGTTGCCAAAACTTTGATGGTAAAGTAGTTCATATTAAAGCAGGCATTGTTTCTTTGGATTAAAGCCTGCTACTACTAGCACCAGCTCTTCCAGGCAAGGAATGCCAATGGGACCAGCTTATTTTGTCTTGTGGCACTGTGGAGTCTTAAGCCTCTTCCCATCATTGTAGATACTTAGGTCAGGTTATATTAATTAAGGGAAAACAGCAGTGATGCCTGCAAGTGAATGAAAGGTGAGGCAACAGAGCTGTGGTCATTAGCAACTCCTGTGCATGTTGGGTTTTTTTGACAAACGGATGCAAGGGGAGAGACCTCATTTGGTGGTGTGAGCTTGTGAGAATCTGGTTTCCATAACAACTCGCTTCAGGTCTTCTCTTCATGTTCCAGCATTATCTTTTTATGTCGCTCCTAGAGCTTGACTTGCTGTACCAGTGTGATGCATTTGAACAGCAGCGAACTCTTCTCCAGGAGCTGGAGCACCTATTGTCTTCTTCAGGAGCTCACTTACTCATCACAAAAATAAGGGAGGAAGTGGGACACAAATCTGCAATAGCTCCATCTACTCTTTCTAGCTTTTTCAGCGTTTGGTATTGTTTGATACCCTGAAAATGGAGACCTGTGGCCATCAGCTAAACTGTGTAATCTCAGATGCTTGCTGTTCACACACATATTCTCACTGCAGTTGCTTTGAGAGGGACTGACCCTATGGTCTGTACTGCCTCCTGCCGCTGTATCCTCCTTGCATTCAGTCCTGTCCTGCCCTTTAATAGAGTATAGTCAGAACTGAATTCAGTATGCTTCAGTATTCTCTCTTAAATCCTTCCTGTGTGGACAAGCTAAGGGTTCCCAAGGCAAGTGAAGAGTACCAGGCTGCCCTTCTCCAGCCTTTTGGAGTGTCAGTAGTGGTAAAGGTGCAGTTCCCAAATGGAATATCCTTTAACTAGCTATTAAAAACTCATAGGTGCAATAGGCCATAGACTGCCCTGGTTTTTGTGCAGGAATGCCATTAAATGGGGCCTTTCCTTTTTGATATCTTCATTGATGTCGATAGGGACATAGAAAACACTATTAGTAAGTTTGCGGATGACACCAAGTTGGGTGGGAGTGTTGANCGAGGTGCTGGAGCGAGTGCAGAGGAGGGCTACGAAACTGGTGAGAGGCCTGGAGAATAAGGCTTATGGGGATCGATTGAGGGAGTTGGGATTGTTTAGTCTGAGGAAGAGGAGACTGAGGGGAGACCTCATCACTCTCTACAACTTCTTCAAAGGGCACTGTAGAGAGATTGGTGCTGGTCTCTTCTCACGGGCAATGAGCGACAGGACAAGAGGGAATGGCTGCAAGCTGCAGCAGGGTAGGGTTAGGCTTGACATTAGGAAAAAAAAAATTTCACAGAGAGAGTGGTCAGTCAGTGGAATGGGCTGCCCAGGGAGGTGGTGGAGTCACCATCCCTGACTGTGTTGAAGAGTAGATTGGATATGGTGTTGAGGGATATGGTGTAAGGGAGAACTTGTAGAGTAGGGCTGATGGTTGGACTTGATGATCCCAAGGGTCTCTTCCAACCTATATGATTCTATGAAATTTGTAAGGAGCTCAGTGTTGGTGATGATCTTGAGTGCCCACTGCTAGCTGGGAAAGGTGAAACCTGCAGAACTGGCTGTGTGTGTTTTCCCTCTGCTGGTGAGATGGCACACTGCAGTTAGAGAAGATCCATATGTATACTTGATGGCTTGTTTCCTTTTAGAAATGTTGATACAGCTTGGGGAAGATACCAATTTCTTCCTTCCTCCCTCCTGTGACTCCCCCCTTGTTGGGAACTGAATAGTCAGAAGTAAACAGGCTTTGTTTTTTTATAGCATGTTGTGTACTTACAGACCAGTTGACAGTCCTTTGCATCAGAGTTCAGCTGTGCAGTAAGCACACCTCTGATGTTCCTTCTCTAATTTTGCGGACAAAGTTGTTATAAGGCACAGAGGCTCTTGGAGGGAAGATTTACAAAGCCCAGCAGCCTGGAAACTGTGGATAGTGTCTGGATAGTGACAACTGTTGTCTCTGCGTGGGCTGGGAGCCAGTACTGTGGCCCTGGGAGCAGCTTCATTTTGCAGCCTCTCTCAGACTGCAGAAGGGTTGTTCCCCTTTGGCACTAATGATCCTTCTCCCTTAAGAAAATCCCCATGGGCTCAGTGACAAAGCAATGTACAGGCTAGAGCAGGGGCCAGAAAGGCATCTGCATCTTCTGCTCCCATCCATTGTCCCTATATCCTGTCTTTTTCAGTTCACTCTATTTTCAATGTTTGTCACTAGGGAAGCTTGAATGCATAAAGGAGAGCCATGAGCGAGGCTGGCATTGAAGTAATAAATTTAACTCTGAAATAAACGATACCTGTGGGTAATAGGTTTGAAATTGCTGTGTTCCTTGGTAACAGGATATAATTACAAGTACCACAAGATCTGCAGGGCAAAGGTGCAATTATCCCCCTCATGTCTAAGTTTCAGTGAAAGCATTACCAGAATGTTGCCACAATTCAGTGGCATGGAACAGGGAGCTTATTGGGATGATAACAGTAGTTTGGCAAATGTTCTTTGTAATACCTCCATACTCCTGCCCCTCCCCCCCCAAAAAAATAAAAGGAATCTTTAAAATGCTCATATGCTGGGATAAAAAAACCAAAACAACCTACAGCCACAATGTGCCACAGTCACTGTGGGATTACCGAAAGGTTCCTTAGTAACTACTTGGGAATGAGCAATGAGTGATAGGACCACTTTATACCAGTGGGCAGGTCATCATTTGTTACTGTGTGGTTCTGCAGTAATTAAAGGCTGTTGAGTGATATTTCTCCACTGTAACTGGGGAGGGGAAGGGGGGTTGTGCCTTTGTGTCCCTGTGTAGTTGCACAGTAATTACTGAATAATGACTGATAGTGTTACTGTGTTACACCAGGCTGCTTATTGTGTTCCCCTGCTTAGGGTTTTTAATCAGGGAGATGTCCTAATTGTTGCAACCTCCCACAGCTGGGTTTGCTTGTGTGACTCCTGTTCCACAGCAATTGTGGGTGGATGCCAGGGAAGTGGAGGAGTCAAGGTAACTGCTGAGGCTTGGGAGGTGTTGGGATGAGTATTTGGCTGCTGGGTATGCTGGGCGTTGCCTGACCTGGGAGCTATACAAGATAATACCCAGCTTGGAGGTTCACCGGTATTTTTAGCATGGTACTGTGTGTTTATCTGCTTGGTGTCATTTGGCCATTGAGCGGTCACCTGGCTTTGGAAAGGGTTTGGGTCTTTTTGTTAGTGACCAAGATTTTTCCCAAAAGGATAACTCACTTTCATTTCTATATTTACCCATGTAATGGCTGACAGGTCTGTGGTTGGCACAGCTGTTCAGTCTGCTAGGGTGGTGTGTCCGTGCAGTGCAACTTGAGCTTGTCAGATATGCCTGCGCGACACGTCTGTGTTCTTTCTTTCTCTGAACTGACCAAAAGCCATGTGGACATCTTTAGTGTGCTCTGAGTTGAGCTAGACAACCCTTCCAGGGCATGTGACTTGAGATGATGTGCCATCATAGTCATAGGGGACTTCTCTTGAGTTGTATTGCTGGCAGTGGAATATACCGTGTAGGCATACTTAGAGACATACCCAGCCTGGTCTGTAGCTGGCCACAGTCAGACCTTAAGGCAACCTGATTATATGGTCCAAGGTAATATATGCAGTTTTCAAACACCAGGATATCTACCCAAACTGAGATTGCCATTCACTTCAAGGGTGTAGGTAGGCCCAATAGTTTTCCCTTCCCAAGTACCTTCACACCAAATGGCAAGCCCCATTCTCAGGTATGAAAGCCAAAAGAAAAAATGTGGCATTTGTCTCTTTGTGTTGGGTTTTCTTGGACTTTCTATGTAACAAAAGCAGGACCAGCTGAAATGCTGAGTGGGGTATGGTGATAAAAAGCTAGAGGGAACAGCAGCACTACTTGAATAAAAGAAGAATTTTAATGTTAATTCTTGTCCTTTGTAGAGCACCATAATGAGAACCAGGCTGGTGACTTGTCTTCCCATGTCTTTGCTCATCCCAGTAAATCCTGCCATGTGTTGCTAGTGTGTTTGTAGAGAAGTACTGGGTATGATTTTCTGTGAAGCATCTGAAATCTGGCAATTTTTTTTACAGAAGGTACCTGACTGGGTAGCACAGAGTGCTGGTTTGTCACAGCTCTGGGAACTCCGTAAAACCAAGAGAAATAAGGCCATGAGCTGCAGTGTGGATCTCTTTAGGCCTTGGGACCACTGGGGTTCTCCCGCTATTTGGGAGTATGTGAGAAGAAAAACCTCCGGTTACAAAGCCATACGGAGAGCTGCTTGTCACATCCAAGCCTCTCTCTCCTTTTGGAGGCTGCTGCAGCACTGCCAGATTCTCTTTTCCCATGTGTGAGTCTGGCTGTCTCTGTTTCTGGGAGTGATGGTGGTTTCTTTCTTTCTTTTCTTTCTTTTTTATTAAAAAATGTAACATTTGGGTCTTTGAAATTGAAATGGATTTCAGTCTTCCTTATATTAATTATTGATAAATGGAGCCTGAGAGACAGAGATGAAGCCTGGCATGATTAAAGACAGACAGTTTTTAATTTTATGTCTCTCACAGTGACAGAGGAATCCAGTTTAATAGGAGTCATTTATTAAAAGGGACTTAATCACAAGAATGCAACTAATCGGGAGTGAGATAGCAGGGGAAGTGGAGGGGGGAGGTATGTGCTGGGGCAGGGGGGCAGCCAGTTGAGGTGGGGAATGATACTGTGGTGTGTAGAGGCACTCTTCAAGTCCCAGCACGTGTGGAGAACGCACGTGGAAACCACATAACCTGCCTGCAAAGGCAAGGGAGCTGCAGTCCTGCACAATGAAGTAACAGCGAAGTTGCTGAACTGGGTCTAGCTGATGACTCTTATCTCAGGAACTTTAAGGTGGCCTTGCCATTAACCAACACCCTCTGCCCTGCACGAATGCATAATCAGAATGACAGTTCTCTCCTCTAAAACATTTATAGGCTAATTAAAAGACAGAACATGAAAGATGGATAAAGACAAACAAGGAGATGATATTTTCCTCTGGATGTGGGAGGAAAAGTGTTCCTCTCCCTATCAAGCTTGCTGAAAACTATGTAGGCAGGTGGTACATTTTGTATTGTTTTTGCTGTTGGTGATGCTGCTCTGTTAAGAACATCACTTCATGTGGCTTGCAGCGATGAGGCCGTAGTTTACACTTCCCCAGCTGAACACTGCCCACTGGCTAGCAGGCAGTAAGGAAGCTTTTAAAGGATTTACTCCCCAGATTGTGTGTGTGTGTGTTAGAAGACTGACTAGTGGTCTGCAGTCCCTCTTGTGATGATGTTGCCTAGGCTGTGAGCTGGGGAGGGGGTCGCGGGGACTGTGTGTGGTCACCTCACCCAACACCATCAGCTACTGCTGTCTGAGCTGGAGAAAATGCAGGTGGTTGTACTGGAGTCCAGCAGTTTTGATACAAAATTGGTTCCTGTATTTTCACTTCAACATCACAAGAGTATTACTAAGTTTATAATTTGTGGTTGTGCAAATTGGAGTTGGTTTACTTTGTTTAGTGTACTCTGAGGTGGGGATGTAGCAGTACTGTGAAACCATGGTGCAACAAGCTCCCCCCAGAAAGCTGGGCAGCTCCTTGTCTGGTGAAACCTGGGACACTGAGCTTTAGCTGGACGGGCTCAAATGAACTGTTGTGAAATTTTTGCCTGAAATGCTAGCTGATGTAGTGAGCTTAGCATGAAGGTTAGCATTTATTATGTGAGTTTTCCAGATACTTCTGTCCTGGGATCAGCTTGGACCTAGAAAAGAGGCATGCAATGTACAAAAAAGACTGGAGCTATTCTCTCTTCCTTCTTTGTTGATAGAAACCCAGCCTAAAGAGATTTCTGTGTGGATTAATAGAAGCCAGCTTGATACAGAAGCATGGAGGACAACAAAAGGAGCTGATAAAACAACTCATTCAAGGGTGGAAATAGAAGGGAGCATTGTTTTAGAGAGATTGTCTTCCCATGTAGTGTTCTTTCCTCAGTAACTGTTGAGTGTTACAAGTCCTCAGGGAGGAAAAAGGCAGTTACCTTCTGTAGAGATATGTGTGATTATAAGAATTTGGGCTCTTGGGTGCTGAGACAAATAGTGGTTTCTGATAAGAAACCATGAGTTGAGGGGAAGGACCAGTGGGGACACTCCTATTTGGCAAAAATGTTAAGTAGGCTTCCAGTTTGGTGCCCATCTATCTGTCCCAGTCTGTCTGCTACACTCATGTGGACTTTGTATGGTAATCTATGCTTTTATTAGGGTGATATGAGCTGCTTGAGAAGCTTTGAGTCCTCATTGTCCCTTCTGTTTCTCCTAATTCTCCTTTTGCTCTGCATGTATTTTTTTCCCCCCTTGATTAAAAGAACTCTGATTTGGACTATATTTTCAAATTGGGGAAAGAGGTTGGAGAGAGTAAGTTCTTACGGCCTTTATTTTGCTATTGGAATAAGCGCTATGATTCTCTTAGTAATGAATGTTGCTTCTTCCAGACATGTTAAAAAAGCCCAATCCTCCTAGATCTACCCTTTGTAGCTGCCAGTATACTTCTTCCTGGGACGAGTTCTTGAACCTCTCTTCCATACCTGTTAGGGTATAGTTTTTCAGCTCTTCTGCAGTACCTTTGTGTCCTGGAAGCAAACACTATGTTACTTTTCAGCAGGATAGCAGCTTATACCCAAGGTAAAGGAAAGGGTCTGGCTCTGTTCTTTTTCCCTTCATCATCCTTCCTCTCAATTCGTTCCTTCATCTTGACTTACTTGCAAGTAACTTAAAAATATTGGAAAGCAGTAGTTAGGGAAGATGAAAAGTGTGGCACCTAATGATCAGGTCCTCAGAGTAGTTCTTGTAGGTAGGCTTCCGACCAGGCTGCCTGAGACCTTCATGGAAAGATGGTCTGGCTGGGAGGGTAGAGGTTTAGCATCAGTCATGCTGTCCTTTGAATGTGCTAAAGACTTCAGCCATTTCCCCAGGGCACTAATGCAAAAGATTATAAAGCTGCTCTATAATTTTTGTCTATTCAGAATTTAAACTACCATCAATCATCTCAAGTTTTTAGCGTCAAATAAGATAATGTAGCCAACTATATTATTAGAAAGAGATGTGTTTCTGAAGCAGTGAATGTCTGTGGGTGCATCTGAATAGCACTTAACTAGATATGCAATCTCTCATCGACAATGCTATTAAAAGAGCTTCAGTTTGTGGAGGTGGACTCTGACTCAGGGAAGCTGTGCTGAGGGATATGGCCATCTACTACTTGCAGCCTGAATATTTGGTAAGGATGAGGGATAAATAAGGAGGAAGGATTGAGCATCACCCAAACTGAAAATACCTTTTCTGCTCTTTCAGCATGGAATGGCTTCAGGGGCTGGAGAACCTTGATTGGAAGGTGGTATGGAAAATGTGATTAGCTGTACATGATGGTTACTCCCAATGCAGCAGGCCTCTTTGGTTTTGCCCTCTCTAAAATGGAATTTTGTGCTGATGCAAGGTGCTGGAGTGACCACTGTGTACAGGTAGACAGCAGCAGCCTGGGTAATGGAAGGCCCGCTCCAACTTAACCCCAGTGAAGGACTTTCCTCATATCGGAAAGTGCCTGATTCTATGGGTTGCAGTCTTATCTGTGGGGGGTGTGGGGAGATGTGGGAGGAGAAAAAACAAAGTAGACATGGCAGATATGAGAATGCATAAGATGAGACACAGGAGGGATCATACAGGACACTGTTGGGGATGGTTTTGAAGATGGTTCTTAGAGTAAGGCATGCTGTGCGAGGGAGGGGCTTTGGCAGGGGAGGTGCTGCAGCCCATGGGTGACCTATACTGGAGCAGGGAAACCCCAAAGGGCTTGCTGCCTGTAGAGTAACTGGGCTGGAGAAGAGAAACAAACAAAAAGGAGCAGAAAACAAAACAGAAGCAATAGCAAGAAAGCACCCTGTACTGAACCAGTCTTCTCTGTCTGTCACCTCACCCAGGGGGCTTGCAGGGACTGAGTGTAATTTGTGCCCAAAATAAGGGAAGGGGAGATGGACTGGCTTGTGACCGGTGTTGGGGAGAGACTGGTGTGGGTGGGTGTGGAATGTGTTGTACTGAAGTTGAACTGAAATTGAGCCTGGGGATCTGGGAAGAAAAGTGTTTACTATAAGTGCTTAATTGTTTGTCATATTTGTTTTCTAGTGCCTGAATTAGTAAATAAAAGTTTATGTTAATTGGCAATAAATCAGATTAAATTAAATTCCTGAAGTCAAGACTTTCTTGCCCATGAAGCTTTGGAACTAACTCTTGCCAAGTGTCTCACCCTTAAGGTTATTTATTATCCCTCTCACCTAATGATTTGCCTAAATTTTAATAAGCAATGAGGTAGACTTTTTTTTTCTCATTTTTAGAGGGCTGTGTAACATGATGTGTCTCTAGAAAGTTGTGTAAGCTCCAAACAGGCTGTGGTGATTATTTTTATTTTTTTTTTTATCCCAGTGGTATTGAAACCAGCCTGCCAAACTAGTGCTGGGGAAGAGCTGAGAAAAGGTGTATTGGCCTCCTTCACTCTGACAGTGCTTATCTAACTAAAATACTAACTTGATTGTGCATGAATCCTCATAATGCCTTTATACAACAGTATCCAGAGGACAAAAAGCAGGGCTCATTGTCACGTACTGACAAGTGACTTTAAGATAGTGGCTGCACTCATCATGCATTGTAGTATAATGAGGAGAGATACCAGTATTGATCTATAAACAGAGAAAGCACAACAATCTGTATTAATGATGTTTCATGTTGTCTCATGTCATTAAAGTGCAGCCATCTCTGGTGGACGACTGACAGAGGTGCAGATTTAGGGTAAGGAAAAATACCAAGGAGGTGACAAAGTGACAGTGGCACTGCACTCTGGCCTCCACATTAGTCTCTTCTGTATGGCATTGGATGCTCCTGACCCAAGGTTTTCCACTGTCTGAATCCTGCTCAGAGCCAGGCCTGGATTTGATATAAGGCTAAGGATGAAGGGAGGATTATACAGATAGTTGCTACTTCTAATTTTGTTACCTTCCACCATTAGGGAGCAAAGACATGTCAGCTTTACATTTGAATTCACTTGGTTGCTTCCTGAGGCTTTTGTTTTAGTACTGTAAAATTTGCTAGTTGGGTTCAATCCTTCTCTCCTATTGAAGCCAGCAGCTAGACTCCTGCTCCATTGACGACAGGGACTTGGAGGCACCATAGAAAGTGCTCTTTTGTTTTGTTTTGGAGGTTTTGTTTTTCTTTTTAAAAGCTCTGAATAGACAGATTCGTTCCCAGCTATTATAGTAATAATGACCTTTACACTAAAAAAAATGATAATAATGGCTATAAGGGTTTCCAGCCAGGCCATTTTGGGACCCCCTGCGCTGGAGGCCAAGTACCTAGCCAAAAAAATCACATCTCTAAATATAATTGGCTCCAGCAACAACAAGAGAGAGAGCAGAACCAAGAAAGGAGAAGTCAGCAGGTCAGATGGTGAGGTTGCAGGCGTTCCTGTCTAAATGGCCTCCCAATGTACCATTTTGCTCCTAATGACACAGGATTAGGGGAGGAACATAATTAGGGTTTTATCAAACATGTTAGTGAACAACACAGTCCATCCCCCTCTTGTCCCCTTCTTGTTCAGCCTAAATTGTAAAGGATTTTTAGGATTTGCAAAGCTAGATTGAGCAGCTGAAAGTCATTTGCCCCCTCTGTTCCTCCTCCATCCACTTTCCCATTGCCACCTCCATTTCCTATTTCTGTTTCTTTCAGTAATTAACCTTTTGAATAATCTCCCTTTCAGAGCTGGCTAAGCTGCTCTTTTATCTCCTTATTGTTGAGTGTCCTTAAAACAGAAGCTGGACCGAGGGTCTTGATGAGTGACTGACAGGTAGAGCTATCTGGAAGGCAAAGAGTTTAGCTAGGGGAAGAGAGGTTTGGTGTCTTCTGGTGATAAGGAGGAAAAAGTGGTACAATTTGTGCTTTGGGATTTTTTATATTATATCCACTGTTGTCCTTCGTAGGTGGTTATGCTTGTAGGTTTTGCAGAATGAGAGCCTCCTGTAATCTGACTGAAGCTGGGTAGGATCTTGATCAGTGTAAACAGAGGAAGGTTTTGTCCCTCTCAGTTCCTTTTCCTGCAAAGAGAGATCTGGTTTTGGTGGGTTTTTTGTTTTGTTTTAATCACTATTCGTTTTTTAATCTTTCCTGTTTGACATTCTTTTTCTTTTTTTTTTTTTTTTTTTTTTTATCTATGCACTACTCCCAGTTCTTGTCGGTCTGCCCTATTTGTAAGAGTTACAAGGGTGAACTGCTGGCAGGCAGCAATGTATTATTAAAATGTATTCTCACCCCTCCATTCAGTAAGTTATCTACAAGCAAGACTGATTTATACTAATTTGTTCATTATTCTTAGTTGTGAGATAAATAGTTTGTGGGACTGAATTTTAGGCTATGGTTTATTTGAAAATTGTTTTTTTTCTGAGTATTTACTCCTGATTTCCCATGCCATTTGATGGATCATTGATGTCATGTGACATTATTCCTGTTCGTACATCAGTGAGTCTAGGCTCACTATAACAAGCTGCATCCCTTAGCCTATTCACAAATTATCTGTGAATATTTATTTTTAAGTATTCAATGACTCTGGTATGCATAAAGGATTATTCAAAGTATCTGCAAGGTCATTTCTGAGGAGAACGTGTACATTGAGGTATGACACTGTTCAGGGTATGCACAAATATTTTGGTGTTATCTGCTTTTCCATCTCTGTGAATAACTCTTTGTATACTATTTTCTTCCAACTCACTGGAAGAAATGATCCTGAGCTTGTCTTTGAAATGAATCATCCCATCACTAGAAAAAATGATTTTAAGTTCGTCTTTCAAATGAACCAACCAATAATGCTGCTGCTTACCGAGACACTTGGTTTTTTCTCCTCCCTTAAATGAGTTTCATCCCATTGAGGTCAGTAATGCTGGCTGCATAGAGGATATGCTGTAAAATGAGGTTGCGTTGGTGGCTGATGGAGAATCCAGAAAAACTGCCAAAGTCCTGGGTGAATATTATTTGGGAACAGCCACCTTTTGTTGACCCCACTTACTGGTGGACACATTCACACAGTTTGAACTATACTGCTGAAACAAAACTGCTGAACTGGTACAATGTGTTGCAGTACCTCCTGTGCAAATGTACAGGGACCTGGGTAATCAGAAGTCCTCGTGTTGACAGGCTTGCTCAGATGTCTGTAAACTGAGTCAGACTTGTGTGCAAGCAAAGATCAAAGCTAGCTGATGTGGTTCTATACCTCACAGAAGTGATGTTCCCTTTCTGAATGATTTCTTTACTGTAATCTGTTGTTCCTTGCTGCTCTGGGTCATTGACCCCAATGGATTTTGGATCAGCTTCCCCCCCACCTCCCAAAATAAGACTTTTTAAGCAAAATAAACATAGAAGTACTTCATTATACCTGGTGATACGAGCTTTTGTTTTCTCTGTTCTGCTCAAAAATATTAGTGAAGCAATGATAATGTGCCAAGTATTCATCCTTGTGGAGTGGAATTGGGATTTGTAGGTTTGCTCTGCAGCAGCTGATACCTGTGCTCAGCACAGCTCTTCCTGGCACCCAGAGGCGCTATTGTCTGAAGGACAGCAGCAGCAATTCCCTGGATGGGAGGATGGGCCTGGGGAGGAAGTAAAATTCACTGCATAAAAATTAATTGGCAAGTTACAGTGGCAGGATGGAAGAGGGCCTGAGTGGAGAGGCCAATGAATATGGGAGCTTTCAGCTGGTTTTGGTGATATTGTGGTTTCACCATCTTCTGATGAGAACTCCTGAGAAATTTAAATGGAAGCATCTTGAAATTCCTTCAAACAAAGCAGTCTTTGGTTTTCTGGTCATACTGTGACCTAGCACTGTGGACCCATGGTCTGTAACAGCAGTTCCCGCGTACCACAAAACTGTGTGGTTGATAATGAAGAGATGGATCTTGCAAAACTCCTACTATTTTTTTCTGCATGCAAAATAACCTTGGGAAATAAGCCCCCCTTCACATTTTAGAGCCAATTCAGAACTAATTTATTGTATTTATTTTTTAATTACTCCCTTATGACAGCTAACACAAGTATTCTACATAATCTTTAAGATTTGTCTGATGCTCTGACAGCCAAATATGAGAGCAGTATTATTTTCCTGCTCCCCAGGTGATCATCTTCTGATGTGCTCATCTTAAATGAGAATGTAAGTTCCTTGGGGCAGGAAATTATACTTTTGTTTTGAACACACCTATATGTGTGATTAAAATAACCCTTGTTCTTAGTGTCAACTGGTGAGTTGGTCCTCTCTGATTCAGGGGGTTTTCACTGCAAGAAACTAGGTCTGTTTTTTCTTGATATTCTGTCAAGGCTTGTCATTTCTCTGAACTCAAATTATTGAAGACCTGTTCTTGAGTTTGCTCATTTTTTAATTTTGCTTATTTTTTTTCTTCATAGGTAAGTCTTTGTGCTTTCTAGTCCTCTCCTGATTGTCTTTAATGGTAAGTTATTTGATTTGAGTATTCTTACAATGATACCACTATATAACTTGGATTGGCAACAAAACTGCCATTGTTGTGTGCCTGCCTGTGATAAACTTGAGAGGGGAAGAAAGCGATGACTAGTCGTGCACAGCTTCTTGTGCGTCTTGCTCACTCTTAAACATCTTAATAGCAGCTGTGGTAAATACCAATATCTCACTGTAACTGACTAGCATCCATCAAGTTTTGCCTAAGTATCGGAGCATTTCATAACCCAGATGTTATCAGCTACTGCGGCTTCTATGACTGCCAGAGGATGCAGCAAGCAATGTGTGTTCTGGAGTAGGAGTGGTAATTGGTCTGGGGGGGGGTTGTGTTAATAAGATCCTGGCATGGCAATGCTTTTTTGTTATAATTGCAGTGGAATGTATAGGTTGCAAAACATTAAGAAACTGTTGTTGGGTGGCGAGGAAGATGGTATATCCATATAGAATATGGTATATATGATATTAGCAGAGTCATAGGGTTTCCGGAGGAGGTTTTGCATTCATCAGAAATTTATTGTTAAGATAAGTGGCCTGAGATAGGTAAGCAGGCTGTTTCTTTAAAAGAAAGTTTTGGTTCATATCTTGAGCCTGGTTCAGCCTGAAATAACCAGTGTGGGGTACTTTCAAAATTGCTTGCTGTTTTTCAAGTAAAACTCTTCATTTTACAAGTAGGCCTCAGACTGCCTCTCATGGTGTGTTTTTATGTCATAAAATGGAATAAGCCTAAAACGTTTGTGATACTCAGATTAAATAAAGAAGTTGAGCGTGTAGAATTAAGTTCATGGTCAGCTACTCTACTGAAGACTCTTTGTCCTTCACCAACAATTTCACTAGTATCAATTGAAGTGTCTACTTTCTGGTCAGATATTCAAGCTGCTAACTTAGCAGCAAATAGTTATGACTTGGTGCACTGGAAATGACAACATGTTTGTAATCCAGGCATGGTCTGACAACATGATTATGGCCTCATAAGAATTTTTAAAGCCTTATTAAAATAAAAATCTTTCAGGTGGGCACTTCATTTACTTGAAGAGCGTAGGTGGGAACTTGAGTTTTCCAGATCCTGTACAAAAAGCATGTTGTGATTTTGTGTTTATTTCATGAAGTATGTAATTCATGAAGTCTGGGTTAGATACGGTACTGAAGTCAGTAGCAAATCTTTCTTTTTCTATTTGTATCTTTCTGCATGGTTACATGGTCCGTGATCCTCATGTGTAGAAGGGAGTAAACAAAACCGAGCAAAGTTTGTCATCTATCCTAGTATTTCAAGCTCCATTAGTATCAAAAGGTTAGAGACACTGTTTTCAATATGGTGTAGGACAAAACTATGTTGTGTGACAGCAAAGGGAGAGTAAATCAAAGTGCCTAAAATGACATTAAAGACTAGGGACAAAACTCTCAAAAGCACCTCAGCTGCTCAGGAGCTTGTCTTCCTGAAAATCAAAGGACTTGGGGATTTGAGTTCTTTTTGAAAGTGGGACTTGTTTTTTAAAACCTACTTTTTAAATGCAAGAGGTATCTTTTCAAGACTTGTTCATTCTGGACCTATTGAACAGACTTATAATAACAGCTTTGGTTGCTCTGATGTTCAGGGTATTGTGGTTTGTTAGTACTTGTACCTAGCCCACTGATCAAGGGAAAATCCTTCTGTGCCATGTTATGAGGTGACTTTGCCACATAAGTGTTGTGGGATGGTTCTTACTGTAGTGTAGGGGATGTGGAAACCTCTGGATTATCTGGTCCAGCTCTTGTTGTCACGCACTATTCCTTTCATAAATTTGCAACACAGGTTTGGTGGCTTTCCCATTATACTGAAGTGGGAGGTCCCTGTCTAATCTCCCTGCTCTGGAGGTTTAAAAGCATCTTTTAAATTCCCAATCTAAGTGTATTCATGGCCAGTTAACATCCATATGTTCTTATGTCAACGTGATCTCTTAGTTTAAAGAGCTCTCTTTCTCCCTGGTGCTTACCCATCTGATGAATTTATAGTCCATAATCACATACCCCTTAATCTCTTGCTGCCTTTTTTTTTTTTTTTTTGACTCCCTTCCTGTGTGTTTGCACTGGGAACAGAGAGAAGCGTCTCCAAGAGATCTCCTGAGCTGATGCACTGCTGTCTTGACAAGATACTGGGCAGCCATGACACAGCTGAACAAATCTTCACCTCAAACAGCATGATCTATCGAGCAGGGCTATAAAAATTGCAAACCTGTATTGCTTCAACAGTGCTAAAGTGGCCAGATGGATGTCAACCTAGCAATATAAGGGCTCCCAAATCTGCACAGTGACATCTGATGGCATATTTAGTGCCGGTGCTCAGATGGACTTTGCTGCAATGTTTCTTGAACACAGCTGCTAGTCTGTGAGTTTTCTTTATTAATGAATCACAAAGAGGCCCTGGGAGTGGATGTATAGTTATAAGTGATTGCTCTGTAATTCTTTTTTCTTTTGGCTTCTAAAATACCTGCTTTTAGTATTTCAGGGATTGCAAGTTTAATGGAAAGGGTGTGCCTAAGGGCAATTTGTGTTTCTGGAAATCTCGCCCATAACGCAGTTCTATGTCAAACTTTCAGGGGTGAGTTTTGTTTGGGGGGTTCTGTAGATGCCTGTCAGTTACTTTAGGACCATATATCGGTATCTGATGTGAAGATAGAGTCCAAAAATACGCAACACATGGTGTCTGGCTGTGCTTTGAAAGAGCTCATGAATCTTCAGTGTTGCAGCTCTGGTCCATTTTGTACCTTGGAATAAACTTTTCTGAACAGGTATCATGCAAGACCCGTCTGAATGGAGTCTGAATGTCACTGAATTGCAGTGTGTCTTGGGTCCTATTGTACTTCTGCACTTTGTGAATATCATTGAGTTTGTGCATAGACAGTTCTATTCCTAAGACTCAAGGAAACTTTCCTGACCATGAAGATCAACAAATGGCTACTGTAATACTTTTGGTTATTGCCTTATTTACATCCAATTTCATTATTTTTTTTTTGTTTTTTACGCTGCATTTCCTCCTTAGATTTACAGGTGACATTGGCATTCAAATGTAGTAGTGGTATCCTTCCGTTCTGCTTTGGTGTCTTGTTTGCTTCTTATGCTCTTTTCTGTGAAATGTGCATGAACCTATAGAGGAGTGACTTCACAAGCAGAAAAATCAATTTAATCACAGTGGCTCTCAATAAATAAATCTGTTCCTTCTGAAAGTTCACCTGGAGTGAGCAGAAATATCATGGTGATAGGTAGTAAGCAAAATGCTGCTCTGCTGCATAAGTTATCCCTCACAGAGTTTTTCTTATGGGAAGAACTGGGATGCATGAAGGCTAATTCAGTGAAGAGTGGAAGTAAGGATGTGTTATTAGCTATTCCAGTTATACTGAGTGTTTCTAGGAGGAGTTGCCAGATATCCCTGGCCCTTCACTACTGGTCCATCCCTGCTGCTGGTAAACATAGATTAGGGAGTTGGTGCTTGGTGTATCATATAAATTTATTGCGATTAATCTACAGAGTCTTTTGCCAAGCATCTAGTGTCTGCTAAGCTGTTTCTTGCAGAAGCCAGGTGGGCAGTTGGCAAGAACCACTCATTAACAGCAGGAAACACTAGTTCAGATTGGATCGAATGCAGCCCACCAACCACTGCTTTGTTGTAAGAGCCACTGCTGCTGTTTGCATAGAGATGCTGTTCTGCTGCCATGGGTGCCCGAGGTCTCCAAGCCATTTAATTGCCACTTGAGGCCATAGATTTATTTATTTTTTGGCAACTACATACAGTGATGAGGTCTTGCTAAGAAAGCACAGGCAGTGTCAGGGAGTGTGGCTGAAGATTCAGCCTGGGACCGATGCTTTGGCTAAAGAACGAATAGGATTTTGTTGATGTATTTCTAGATGTTCTACTCAGTTGAAGTACAGTAAGGCGGTCTAGCATGTATTTGAGATGACACAATTATATGCGTGGAATTAGGATACATTTTACCAGTTATGTCCAACACATGACCCTCAGTTGAGGTTGTGCATTGTCTGCAATGATTCTCAGCTTCATGTTTCTAAACTTTCTCACTTGTGGTTGCTTTTGAGGATATATAAAACTCTGACTTCTGATCAGGGCAAACTGCAGACTCACGAAGACTTGGCCTACAGCTCCTAACATGCCACTGGCTGCACAAAAGAGCTGTGTTCGGGGTGCACCTTCGAGTGTCTCTTCCTGGTGGGGGACCATGGGAACAGGAAGCTTGTTTTTGTAAAGTCTTCAGTGACCACTATGCATCAGTGTTTGGCATCAGCCAAGTGATGGTGGAGCAGTAGCTGTGGGTTTAGAGGACTCCTGCAGAAGTCACGTATTGGAGGGAAAGGAGGAAGAGATCAGCATCTGGCATTTAGGATGTGCTTTGTTCTCCTCTCGTGCCATTCCTGCTTTCTCCTCTTGCCTGTTTTTTCCTTTCTTTCATAGCTCTAAAGTCTGTTTGTTAAAATAATCTTTTTTCTCTGCATGAGCTTCTGTCATTAGATGAAAGGTCATGGATATAATATGAATCTGGAACGATAAATACAGTGCAAAATGGATTGAAATGCACACGGCAAAGAGGTTTCCAATTAAAAAACACTTTCCCAAGCTTGCACCAAACAGACAGCCATGCAGCCTCTGATTTCTCTTTGCTTATAATTAGCTGCCATTGAAAGTTAATTACTTTCAGGACTGAAAGAAGTGAAAATAAAAAAGCGAAAAAGAATCAGGAAATTGCACCTAAAACAAATATTTTTCTTGGAAAGGTTTTTGTGTAGTACCTATTCCATGGACCTGAACATCCAATTCAGCTTCTTAATGACCTAGAGATTAGAGATGGAAAAAGGGATTGTGAGTACATCTGGCATCTGGGACGTGTTCTTGGGTTACTTTTTGAAGCCTCAACATCGGGACTGTATTTCAGCAGGTACATGGAGATCCCAGATGCGATCTCTGCTGTACTGGTATGTTGTGAAGGGTAGGTACTATAGAAAGCCAGAAGCTCTGTTCCTCATTTGAGAGCTTGTCCTCGGGAGCCATTCCAGCAGACTATTCCCACCCAGTTCAGAGACCTTTCATGCAGAGACTTTCCTCATCTGTCCTGAATGCCTCAAACAACGGTCATCTTATTGACCTCTCTTTCTGTATCCTGCTAGCTGAATTTTAAAGTTTATCTGTGACTAGGTTTACTACATTCATTTCTTTTGCCTCTTCAGCTTGCTTATGGGAGAAATGCAAGTTGTTACAGTGCAATAATGAGGTGCCTACATGTAAGGGTTTCCCACAGTCTTGTTTTATGCTGGGGTACTTACTCTAGTAAGAGCCTGTATCACTCACTTGTCTCATTTTGTGCTGTTAGATCTTTGTATGTGCAAGTGACATGCAAGTGACAGCATTATAAATATTTTATTTATAATATTTTAATAATTATTATANAAATATTTTATTTATAATATTTAATAATTATTTATAATATTTTAATATTTTATTTATAATTATTATAAAATGTAATCCTGTTTGGACTATGTATCAGTGATTCTCCCTGATATGGGAGGGGGGGACCATCAAACAACTAAAGGGAAATGCTGGGATTAACAGTGCTGGTTGCTATTGATGCCCGCATTTTTAGAGTACCATGCTTAAAAGCTAAGAAAGCAGTGTTTGTTTTCAGCAGTTCTCACTGTGCTTTCTAGAGATTAGCCTGTTCCAGTCTGTTTTCAAGTTGGATGTCTGGGGAAGCACCCCTGCTTTCAAGTCACTGCTGGTTTGACTCAGTCTCCATAGGAGACTCTTACCTCCTCTGTAATAAACTGCAAGAATCTCAAAGAGAGAAAAAAGTGCTCTTTCTCCACAAGGGCAGTAAATTAAACTTCTTATGCAAAGATGGCAGGAGTAAGCCTCACATTCCTCATTTTCACTCAAGATCCATGAATCAAACAAATAGATATTTTCATTTCTCACATGATTATTCAATATATCAGTAGACTTCTGCTGCAAGTGAAGCCTTTGTATATTTAAGGGAACATGACAGGTTGTGTTAATTCCAGAAGAAAGAACCATGTTCCCACTCCTTATAGCATGAGGGATAATCTTCAAAATGCCAACAAGAGTTGAATTTTCTACCAGCAGAAGATCTTACCATTGATTTTTGACAGAAAGGGAGGCCATTCTGAGTCAAACTTGGTGCATAAGGGCTCTGTTTCTACAGCATTATATTTAGGATTTCTTTTCTCCTACTGGCAGCATAACATTGAAATACTCATAAGACTGGGAAAGGGAGAAAGCGTGGAGTATGTGTGCTGAGCAGCTGAGCAAGATATTTAAGTAGAAAAGGGAGAAAAATGCTTTATGAGGGCAGAGGAGCAATAGCTGATAAAGGGTTGATAAGCTTTCCCTTTCTCTTTGTGAAAACAGAATATGAAAATCTATGTAACTGAGAGGGCAAAACCTTT